>CM061749.1:105076025-105576024 GCA_030979885.1 Lolium multiflorum
TGGCCAAATCAGGAGTTGGGCCGTAAGTGAAGATGGGCTTAGAAGATTACACGTGGAGCATCTTTGAAGCGGCCTTGCGCTGAGAGTTTGGGCTAAGTTGCCCATGTATCTGTAAATTAGTAGATCGTGTTGTATTTAGATTAGAGAGATAGAGTCTGGCCCGTGCACGGTTAGGTGCACGCCTCAATTAGAAAGTCCCTTGGACTATAAATATGTATCTAGGGTTATCGGAAAAGGAGGACAATCATCGTTCAACCAACACAAATCAGGCGCATCGCCACCCCTTCTTCGAGGGTTTCTCCCGGTAAGCACCATGATGCCTAGATCGCATCTAGCGATCTAGGCAGACGTTTATTCGTCAACCTTGTACTGCTCGTGCTGAAGCCTTGTTGATGGCGAGCACACTATTTATCCTTAGGTCTTTAGGGGCTTGCATTGGTGCTTTCACGTGCATATCTGCGTGGCAATGCCGTCCCTAGACACCTAGCTGCCCTTACGTCTACCCAGACGTAAGGGCAGCATCTTGCTTGTTCGTAACTTAGTAGATCCGATCCGTTATAGTTGCTCCTTGCTCCGCAAGGATTAGTTTAATATCTGCATAGTTAGGCCTTATGTTGGGGTCGGAGGATCCGGTGGTGCGTTAGGTGTTGTTTACCGTCCCTGCGAGGGATGTTCCGGGGATCAACGTTATGTTGGTTTTTAGGCCTCTCGCAGGGGTAGTTTGCATCATCTCTCGTAGCTGCTAGGCCCGATCGCACGTAGGACGTTCCGATTATGCGGTGAAAACCCTAAACTGTCGTGGATCGTTTTAGCTTTGTCCCGATCAAGCAGGATCCCCATGCCATTGCCAATCCAACGTGAAACATGGGGCGATCGGCTCCTTGAGCCGATCCACAGGGAAACCTGAGAGCCGATAGGGCTCGTATTTAATGTGTACGTGTCTACCATGCAGGAACAAATCGAAGCACTAACACCCTCCTGATCGGGTCTAGGTCAGGTGGCACGCCCTAGCAACCGCCAGGACGTTGGCCAGAAGATTTGCGGGACGACGCGAGGTGCCAGGGATCCACTAAGCGGCCCTGGGAGCTTCCCGGCTCTTCGTGTTGCTCAACCAACGCCCGTCGGAGGGTTTTGGAGGGTAACACATTCTGGCACGCCCGGTGGGACACCCACGTCGACATCCACGTCGACACACTTTCTGCGACACCCATGTCAACATCGGCATCCGAGATGGCGGGGGAACCGATTACATACAAGGATCTCCCCACGGAACACAAGAAGAAGTACGATGACCTGAAGGCCATCCTGGAGGCCGAACTCATCGGCTCCTTTGAGAAGACCCGGTCGCACGGCGTCAGGTTCAAAGGATTCGCACCACAAGGCATCCTCGATGGGTTGGATCTGTCCCTCCCTTCAGAGGAACGTACCAGAGCCCTGCGACAGGAAATCAACTACATGGTGGCCCATTCACTGCATCGGCACTCTGAGAGCCTGGTGAACACTTTGGAGCGCGTTGCGCTCCGTGTGGTGCAAGAGATCATGGAGCGTCGATACTCCCCTTCAGGACCTGTTCTAGGGACTCACCAGGGAGAGATGCAACTCACACCAGGCCACCTCTGCCGTACGCAACGGCGGCTCCACAGCAACAAGGCTCACCGGCATACGTCGTCTACAAAGTTGGGGGTGACCCGGGCGACTATCAGTTCTTGCATGACCCGCCCAAGGAAATCCCACACGGATACGTGTGCACGTATGTGCCGGACTGCAACAACCGACGCAGCATCCAGGCTCCACCAGGAGGGATTGCCGAGCAGGAGCAATTGTTCCAGGGAAGAACGACCAAGCAGCGGGGAGCTTAGGAGCAGAAGCTGAGAAACAAGCATGGTTAGCCAAGTATACCACTGCACCAGTCCAGGAAAGCTCAGCTGCCACTACCTCCACCGCAGATCAGATCAGCGCAGTCCTGAGAGATCAGTTCGGCATCTTGCCGAAGAAGAAGATAATCGGCTATTCCAAGCCGTACCCCAATGAGTTCGACCTGATCCCACTACCGCCTAAGTACCGGCTTCCGGACTTCAACAAATTCAGTGGGTCAGAAGGGTCGAGCTCCATCGAGCACGTGAGCCGATACCTGGCCCAGCTGGGCATGGTTTCAGTATCGGATCAGCTACGGGTGAGGTTCTTCTCGCAGTCCCTCACCGGTCCAGCGTTTGGGTGGTACACCTCGTTGCCGCCAAATTCAGTGCAATCATGGAAGCAGCTGGAGGAACTGTTCCACACCCAGTACCATTCAGAAGGTACTGAAGCTGGTATTGCCGAACTAGCTCAGGTTCGGCAGAAGCGAGGAGAGACAGTCTCTGAATACATCCAACGTTTCAGAACTGTCAAGAACCGATGCTATTCGGCTCACTTAACTGAGAAAGAGGCAGTCGAGCTGGCCGTGGCAGGCCTTGCAGCGTCATTCAAGGACCTGACGTTCCAAGTTGAATACAACTCGTTGACGCACCTGGTCAACAGACTGACCTTATATGAACAGCGCCATCCAGAACTGTACCAGGACAAGTTCAAGCGCGCGATAACCCTGGTCAATGCTGATGAGGATGAAGATTCTGCGGAAGATCAGGAAGTTGCAGTAGCCGAGTGGACTCGGACTGTGTCCTGCAAATGGGTGAACCCGCCAGGGCCTCCAAGAGGGTTGGACTTCGACGTAACCAAGACTGAGCAGATCTTCGATCTGCTACTGAAAGAGAAACAGTTGAAGCTACCCGAAGGCCACAAGATCCCTACGGCACAGAGATGAACAAGAGGCCATACTGCAAATGGCATCATATGTTCACGCACGCCACCAACGACTGCAAAGTGTTGCGCGCACAAATTCAGATGGCGATAGAATCAGGCCGATTAACTTTCGGACAGTTTGCCATGAAGGTAGACATGCGTCCGTTTCCGGACGTCAACATGGTGGACCTAAGCCACTCCATAAGAGAGCCAGGGTTCTCTTTCGATGTCAATATGGCAGGGTTTGTGATCCGCCATGGCGTGGACAAAGCAGAGAGCAGCCACTCCCGTGGCAAAGATAAAGAGGAGGCCGTTCCACGCGACCGGCCCCAAGACGACGATAGACGGTACCTAACCGAGGAGGAGGTGAGAAGCATACGGTATCAACGCCCATTATCCGTGCATCTCCTCAACAAATATGAGCAGCAGTACGACCGACGTCGGCGCTACGACGAAGGCGATGAAAGATATCGTCGGTCTGATGCAAGCAGGAGGTATCGTCAGAATGACGGCAACAACGACGGGTACGAACGTCGCGCCAGTGGGAGGTCAAGGGAGCAAGACAACGTGGATAAGCACTGGAACTGTCCCTTCTTCAAACATTGCTGGGACTCAGGAATGAGCCGATTGCCAACAATCGAGAACTGCCCAGAATGCACACAGCAAAGGAGAAGGACGAACGAAGTTTCAGTGTTTGAGCGTCTAGGACCTCTCCCACATCAGAGTAAACGAGCTGAGTCATCTCAAGAAGAAGACTTTGAGGAGTCGATGGAGAAGAAGATAGGTATCACCGACCAAGGTGGTTCCCTGATGGACTCAGCCATTCTCGAAGCGTAGGGTGCAACGGCTGCGAAACCTGGAAGAAGCCGAGGCACAGTACCTGTATACGTTGAGAAGAGCACGGCCCGATCTGGCCGTGAAAATCCAGCAAACAGTGGAGATGAAGGCGCGCCCGCCAAAGAAAGTATGGCGCCCAAAACAGGCGAAAGCCGATGCACAGGCATCGGCTGATGCCGATGCAGAGGCATCGGCTGATACAAACATGATATCCGTGACCCGGACGGAGTAGCAAGTCCAAGACGTTGGACATACGTGGCAAGGCCGATCCCTGAGATCGGCCCTCAAAAAATGAAAAGCAAGGATCTTATCTCCAGCATGCCACGTAGCTACAGCGGAAATTCAAAAAGTTGCAAATCATCGCCAAAGCATTGCAACGGAAAGGGAGGCCGATTCCCGCAATCGGCCAAAATTATCCTCAACATACCTTGTCTGTGTTCAGCATTGATCCAACAGATGCCTGAAGAGCCGATGCCATCAATTACTTGACAGAATCGGCTCGGGGGGCACATATGGATGAGATACGAGGATACGGAGCTGGGAACGAATGTCAAATGTCCAGCAGAGCAGCTCAAGTATGGGGGCCGATACGTAAACAAATCGGCCATAAAAAATCGAAAATACAGAAATTTTTGAGCACAGCCGATGCAGAGGCATCGACTTAAGAATTCAAAGCCGATGCACGGCCATCGACTCAAGGTATTGTTACAGGCAGAAGCCTAATGGAGCAGTCACCGAGGTACGTAGCGAGGTTCTACTGAAGAAGTCCCTCAGTGGAATGGTTGGTGGCTCCATTGGCAAATCCTCGAGGTCAGCAGCGCCTGCGTAAGCATGCAGGTCAGATTCAGCCAATAAACATTCAATTGGCTGTGGCATCCCTCCTAGGGCTTGACCAAGGTGACAACTTCATCAGACATCGTCACCAGAAACTGCATTAGTCTGCTCGAGGTGAGGAGTCGATCTGAGCAGCAGGGCACAAGAAGGGAGCTGGGAAGAGTTCAAGGGCCATTGCGTGTGAGGCTTCTTAGTTCAAGGGAACTGCTGATCCTTTTAGAGCCGTCCTAGTGCACTGTCTCCCTGGGCGTAAGCTTTCCTGCCAAGTTTTGATGAAGAGCTGGAATGACTCGGGGGGCAGCTCACCTTGGAGGTTCTCTGCTATTAACCGATTCGGTCAGGATCGGCTGATGCTGCACCACAGTTGAGGAGCTGATAGTGGCCCAATGCGGCTGGTGCGCTTTCATTCTCGCCTTGACCGAGGCTCGGGGGGCAGCTAGCCCTGAAAATTCCTCATTCTGAAGAGCCAGTGGTGTTGAAATTGGCTATCTCTGCGTCATAACCATGCTGAACAGGAGAGCTCTTGCAGAGTAAAACCACCAGGGTTGACAGGAGGAGTTGGAAGAAGGAGCCATCATCGTTGATCAGGCTCTAAACCAGTTCGTTGCTGCAAAGAAACAAACGTCACAAGGGAAGCTGTGAACGAGTGACACCTGTTTTACAGGAGTATCGGCTTCAAGATCAAGATTGTCAGCAGCGGACTAAGGAGCTTTCCTGGAAGCATTAATCCAGGAGTTTTGCCGTCAGGACAAATACTACGATCGGATGATTTTAAAGTCCAAGGATCTAGGGGTCTCACAGCTGCGCGTTGGACCTGTCCGGTTGGAAGTTTGGATCTGAATTTCATGGATTGCAAGTTAATATCTGAGAAGGTGATTAGATCGATCTGTTTTGCAATCTATTGGAAAAGCTGATGCTTTGCCATCGGCTCATTGAGCATCTACCGAATCGACAATCGGCAGACTCAGTACGAAGGGCAATCGGCTAAATCATCACTAAGGAATCAGTAAAATCAAATGGGGAATTCTTCATTGATAAACAAGGATTTCTTACATAAAGAGCTGATTGCTCTCAAAAGGAATTGCTAGGGGGAACATTGCCCCGTCTACTACTCCTAGCTCTATCCTATCTAGGGGCCGCTGCTGCCCTCATCGTCGCCGTCGCCGCTGTCGGCGCTGCTCCCGGCCGGCTCGTCGTCACTGCTGTAGTGACCACCGGCGGGACCTTCATTGTCCTCATCTTCTTCGCTAGCGTCGCCATAGTCGCTGTCGAAGTCGCTGATGTTGCCGGGCCAGGGGCAGAGACGCTTGGCCGGCGGTTCGTCGGAGGAGGTGGTGTCCTCCTCCTCTTCCTTCACCTCCTCGGCGGAGGAGTAGCCGTCCCAGGAGAAGCCGTCGTCGTCGCTTTCCTCCTCCGATTGCCCAACGGCAAGGAAGCGAAGGTCGCTCTCCCCGTCCGTTAAGGACTGGTCGTCTTCGGACCAGACGAAGGAGTCGTGGGTCGACTCGTCCCCGTCGGCTATGGCGCGGCGAATGTTGGCCGCGTGGACCTCCTGTGGGTCCCGTTCAGGCGTTGGCTCACGGGAGGTGGAGGATTGGGTGGAAAGACCCGATGAGGGAGAAGACGAAGAGGAAGACATGGCGGCGAAGGAGGGTTTTTCGGTTTGCCGATGGCTACTGTGGAGCAGGGGGATGAAGAAAGAAACCACAGGAAGTGGCCAAATAAAAAGGGGTATAGCGATTTAATGCCTAAGCAGTTTCCGAGGACGTGGTGCCAGAACCGTCAAGTCGTGCAGAGAAGTTGAGAAGGCAAGACATCATCACGAAGAAAACTGCGACGGTTCTGCCACGACATGACCCTTCGAAGAAACAGATGGTTTTGCAATTATCATTATCAAAACCAGGGGGGCATGTGTTACCACCCGATTTTGGCCAAATCAGGAGTTGGGCCGTAAGTGAAGATGGGCTTAGAAGATTACACGTGGAGCATCTTTGAAGCGGCCTTGCGCTGAGAGTTTGGGCTAAGTTGCCCATGTATCTGTAAATTAGTAGATCGTGTTGTATTTAGATTAGAGAGATAGAGTCTGGCCCGTGCACGGTTAGGTGCACGCCTCAATTAGAAAGTCCCTTGGACTATAAATATGTATCTAGGGTTATCGGAAAAGGAGGACAATCATCGTTCAACCAACACAAATCAGGCGCATCGCCACCCCTTCTCTTCGAGGGTTTCTCCCGGGTAAGCACCATGTTGCCTAGATCGCATCTAGCGATCTAGGCAGTACACGTTTATTCGTCAACCTTGTACTGCTCGTGCTGAAGCCTTGTTGATGGCGAGTAGTACTATTTATCCTTAGGTGTTTAGGGGCTTGCATTGGTGCTTTCACGTGCATATCTGCGTGGCAATGCCGTCCCTAGACACCTAGCTGCCCTTACGTCTACCCAGACGTAAGGGCAGCATCTTGCTTGTTCGTAACTTAGTAGATCCGATCCGTTATAGTTGCTCCTTGCTCCGCAAGGATTAGTTTAATATCTGCATAGTTAGGCCTTATGTTGGGGTCGGAGGATCCGGTGGTGCGTTAGGTGTTGTTTACCGTCCCTGCGAGGGATGTTCCGGGGATCAACGTTATGTTGGTTTTTAGGCCTCTCGCAGGGGTAGTTTGCATCATCTCTCGTAGCTGCTAGGCCCGATCGCACGTAGGACGTTCCGATTATGCGGTGAAAACCCTAAACTGTCGTGGATCGTTTTAGCTTTGTCCTGATCAAGCAGGATCCCCATGCCATTGCCAATCCAACGTGAAACATGGGGCGATCGGCTCCTTGAGCCGATCCACAGGGAAACCTGAGAGCCGATAGGGCTCGTATTTAATGTGTACGTGTCTACCATGCAGGAACAAATCGAAGCACTAACACCCTCCTGATCGGGTCTAGGTCAGGTGGCACGCCCTAGCAACCGCCAGGACGTTGGCCAGAAGATTTGCGGGACGACGCGAGGTGCCAGGGATCCACTAAGCGGCCCTGGGAGCTTCCCGCTCTTCGTGTTGCTCAACCAACGCCCGTCGGGGGGTTTTGGAGGGTAACAGCATCCAAACATGGATTGGGATGTGTGCTCATGCAAGATCGGAAAGTAATATCATATGGATCGAGGCAACTCAGACCTCATGAAGTAAACTATCCAACTCATGATTTAGAGTTAGCAGCAGTTGTTTTTGCACTCAAAACTTGGAGACATTTTCTCTATGGAGCCAAGTGTGAGCTCTATACTGATCATAAGAGTCTCAAGTACTTCTTCACTCAAAAGGAACTCAATATGAGGCAGAAAAGATGGCTTGAATTGATCAAGGACTATGATTTGACCATCAACTATACTCCAGGAAAGGCTAATGTTGTAGCAGATGCCTTGAGTAGGAAGAGTACTGGAGGAACAGAACCAGAAATTTCACCGGAGTTGAAGAAGGAAATAAGCCAAGCCCAAATCCAACTTTGGGAGAAAGAGGCTCATGAAGGACTATCAGCTTTACAAGTAGCCGATGAAATGAATGTCAATCTCAAGAATGAGATAATCATGGGTCAATTAGATGATCCATTCATCGTGGAGGAGATGAAGAGAATTGATGAAGGAAGACCATCAGAATTTCACCGTGGAGAGATGGGATCATTATGGTTCCAGAAGAGGATTTGTGTTCCGGATATTGCTGAGATCAAGGAAGTAATACTCCGGGAAGCCCATCAAACACCATACTCCATTCATCCGGGAAGTACAAAGATGTACATGGATCTAAAGGAGTTATTCTGGTGGAACAACATGAAGAGAGAAATAGCACAATATGT
Organism: Lolium multiflorum; assembly: GCA_030979885.1. Lineage (NCBI taxonomy): Eukaryota > Viridiplantae > Streptophyta > Magnoliopsida > Poales > Poaceae > Lolium > Lolium multiflorum. The sequence continues at coordinate 105,084,302 of CM061749.1, forward strand.
GGCGGAATGCCATACCTGCCAAAGAGTGAAGGCCGAACACCAGAGTCCGGCAGGAAAGTTACAACCTTTACCCATTCCAGAATGGAAATGGGAGGAAATAGGAATGGATTTCATCACCGGACTACCCATGACCAATAAAAAGAAGGACATGATATGGGTAATCGTGGACCGGTTGACGAAAAGTGCACACTTCTTAGCGGTAAACCAGCAAGATAAAGGAGAAAAACTCATTGATCTTTACATCAAAGAGATCGTGAGTAAACATGGAGTGCCCAAGAAGATCGTGTCGGATCGAGGATCAGTGTTCACATCAGCATTCTGGAAGCAACTACATGAAGCTTTAGGATCCAAGCTAGATTATAGCACCGCCTATCATCCTCAGACAGGTGGACAAACTGAGAGAACTAACCAGATCCTAGAGGACATGCTTAGGGCTTGTGCCCTAGACTTCGGAGGATCATGGGAAGAACACTTGCCATTAGCAGAGTTTTCATACAATAATAGTTACCAAAGCAGCATCAAGATGGCACCATTCGAAGCTCTGTATGGAAGAAAGTGTAGATCACCAATATGTTGGTATGAAGCTGGATCAAGCAAAGAGTTCAACCCAGATTATGTCAAGGAAAAGCAACACATCATTGACATCATAAGAGATAGACTGAAGATAGCCCAAAGTCGACAGAAGAGCTATGCAGACCAAAAGAGAAGGACTTGGGAGCCACAAGTTGGAGATATGGTTTATCTTAAGGTAAGCCCGATGAAAGGTCTTCAGAGATTCGGAGTAAAGGGAAAGTTGAGCCCTAGATACATCGGACCTTTCAAGATACTGAGTCAGAACCGAGGTTTAGCCTTTGAATTGGATCTACCGGGAAGGCTAGCTCAAGTTCACAATGTATTCCATGTGTCACAACTCAGAAAATGCTTAAAGACCCCAGATGAGCCAGTATCACATGCTGAGCTCGAGTTACAACCAGATCTGACTTACATCGAGAAGCCAGCCAAGATTCTCGAGGAAAGCTGGAAACAACTCAGAAATAAAGCTATAAAGTACTGCAAGATACAATGGAAGCATCACCCCGAGAGGGAAGCCACCTGGGAAAAGGAAGAAGACTTGAGGAAAACATACCCCGAGCTGTTCAGGTATTACAACCACAACTTCGGGACGAAGTTTTCTTTAAGGGGGAAAGGCTGTAATGTCCCAGGTTTAGAGACGATCGAGGGGTAGATTTTAGAAAGGGATGTGCATTGCATTGCAAATTCTGGGGAAATTTCGCGCTTTTAAACAAAAACTGCATCGAAGGGGGGTAAGTGATACGCGTAGATGCACACGTCCGTTGGGAACCCCAAGTGGAAGGTATGATGCGTATAGAAGCAAGTTTCCCTCAGTATGAAACCAAGGTTTAATCGAACCAGTAGGAGCCAAGAAGCACGTTGAAGGTTGATGGTCGCGAAATGTGATGCGGCGCAACACCAGGGATTCCGGCGCCAACGCGGAACCTGCACAACACAACCCAAGTACTTTGTCCCAACGAAACAGTGAGGTTGTCAATCTCACCGGCTTGCTGTAACAAAGGATTAAACGTATCGAGTGGAAGATGTTTGCAAAGAAAACAGTAAAACACAATTGCAGTAGATTGTATGCTATGTAAAGAATAGGACCGGGGTCCACAGTTCACTAGAGGTGTCTCTCCCATAAGATAAAGCATGTTGGGTGAACAAATTACAGTCGGGCAATTGACAAATAGAGAAAGGCATAACAATGCATATACATGATATGATAAATATAGTGAGATTTAATTGGGCATTACGACAAAGTACATAGACCGCCATCCAACTGCATCTATGCCTAAAAAGTCCACCTTCAGGTTATCATCCGAACCCCCTCCAGTATTAAGTTGCAAAGCAACAGACAATTGCATTAAGTATGGTGCGTAATGTAATCAACAACTACATCCTTAGACATAGCATCAATGTTTTATCCCTAGTGGCAACAGCACATCCACAACCTTAGAACTTTCTGTCACTGTCCCAGATTCAATGGAGGCATGAACCCACTATCGAGCATAAATACTCCCTCTTGGAGTTAAGAGTAAAAACTTGGCCAGAGCCTCTACTAATAACGGAGAGCATGCAAGATCATAAACAACACATGAACAATAGATTGATAATCACCATAATCATAGTACTCTCTATCCATCGGATCCCGACAAACACAACATATAGTATTACAGATAGATGATCTTGATCATGTTAGGCAGCTCACAAGATCCAACAATGAAGCACAACAAGGAGAAGACGACCATCTAGCTACAGCTATGGACCCATGGTCCAGGGGTGAACTACTCACTCATCACTCCGGAGGCGACCATGGCGGTGTAGAGTCCTCCGGGAGATGAATCCCCTCGGGGGTGCCGGAGGCGATCTCCGAATCCCCCGAGATGGGATTCGCGGCGGCGGCTCGAAGGTTTTCCGTATCGTGGCTCTCGCACCGGGGTTTCGCGACGGAGGCTTTAAGTAGGCGGAGGGTCAACGCGAGGGGCCACACGAGGGGCCCAGGGGGTCGGCGCGGCCGGGCTTGGGCCGCGCCGCCACCCTCCGGCCGCCTCGTGGCCCCACTTCGTTATCTCTTCGGTCTTCGGAAGCTTCGTGCAAAAATAGGACCCTAAAGTTTCGTCCAATTCCGAGAATATTTCTTTACTAGGATTTCTGAAACCAAAAACAGCAGAAAAAGCAACTGGCTCTTCGGCATCTTGTTAATAGGTTAGTTCCAAAATGCATAAATATGACATATAATGTGCATAAAACATGTAGGTATCATCAATAAAGTAGCATGGAACATAAGAAATTATCGATACGTTGGAGACGTATCAGCATCCCCAAGCTTAGTTCTGCTCGTCCCGAGCAGGTAAAACGATAACAAAGATAATTTCTGAAGTGACATGCCATCATAATCTTGATCATACTATTTGTAAACATATGTAATGAATGCAGCGATCAAAGCAAAGGTAATGACATGAGTAAACAAGTGAATCATATGACAAAGACTTTTCATGAATAGTACTTCAAGACAAGCATCAATAAGTCTTGCATAAGAGTTAACTCATAAAGCAATAAATCAAAGTAGAGGTGTTGAAGCAACACAAAGGAAGATGAAGTTTCAGCAGTTGCTTTCAACTTATAACATGTATATCTCATGGATATTGTCAACATAAAGTAATATAACAAGTGCAATATGCAAGTATGTAGGAATCAATGCACAGTTCACACAAGTGTTTGCTTCTTAAGGTGGAAGGAGATAGGTAAACTGACTCAACAATAAAAGTAAAAGAATGGTCCTTCAATGAGGAAAGCATCGATTGCTGTATTTGTGCTAGAGCTTTTATTTTGAAAACATGAAACAATTTTGTCAACGGTAGTAATAAAGCATATGAGTTATGTAAATTATATCTTACAAGTTGCAAGCCTCATGCATAGTATACTAATAGTGCCCGCACCTCGTCCTACTTAGCTTGGACTACCGGATCTTTGCATGCCATGTTTCAACCAAGTGTCACAAAGGGGTACCTCCATGCCGCCTGTACAAAGGTCTAAGGAGAATGCTCGCATTTCGGATTTCTCGCTTTTGATTATTCTCAACTTAGACATCCATACCGGGACAACATGGACAACAGATAATGGACTCCTCTTAAATGCATAAGCATGTAGCAATGATTATTATTCTCATATGAGATTGAGGATATATGTCCAAAACTGAAACTTCCACCATGATTCATGGCTTTAGTTAGCGGCCCAATGTTCTTCTCTAACAATTTTGCATGCTCCAACCACTAAAATGATAGACCTTCAGACAAGACGGACATGCATAGCAACTCACATGATATTCAACAATAGTTGATGGCGTTCCCCAGAAGCATGGTTATCGCACAACAAGCAACTTAATAAAATATAAAGTGCATAAGTACATATTCAATACTACGATAGTTTTTAAGGCTATTTTGTCCCATGAGCTATATATTGCAAAGGTGAATGATGGAATTTGAAAGGTAGCACTCAAGCAATTTACTTTGGAATTGCGGAGAAATACCATGTAGTAGGTAGGTATGGTGGACACAAATGGCATAGTAGTTGGCTCAAGGATTTTGGATGCATGAGAAGTATTCCCTCTCGATACAAGGTTTAGGCTAGCAAGGTTATTTGAAGCAAACTCAAGGATGAACATGTGCAGCAAAACTCACATAAAAGACATATTGTAAACATTATAAGACTCTACACCGTCTTCCTTGTTGTTCAAAACTCAATACTAGATATTATCTAGACCTTAGAGAAACCAAATATGCAAATCAAATTTTAGCAAGCTCTATGTATTTCTTCATTAATGGGTGCAAAGCATATGATGCAAGAGCTTAAACATGAGCACAACAATTGCCAAGTATCACATTATCCAAGACATTTTAGAATTACTACATGTAGCATTTTCCAATTCCAACCATATAACAATTTAACGAAGAAGAAACTTCGCCATGAACATTATGAGTAAAGCCTAAGGACACATGTGTCCATATGCAACAGCGGAGCGTGTCTCTCTCCCACAAAGTGAATGCTAGGATCCATTTATTCAAACAAAAACAAAAACAAAAACAAACCGACGCTCCAAGTAAAGAACACAAGATGTGATTGAATAAAAATATAGTTTCAGGGGAGGAACCTGATGATGTTGTCGATGAAGAAGGGGATGCCTTGGGCATCCCCAAGCTTAGATGCTTGAGTCTTCTTAAAATATGCAGGGGTGAACCACGGGGGCATCCCCAAGCTTAGAGCTTTCACTCCTCTTGATCATAGTATATCATTCTCCTCTCTTGACCCTTGAAAACTTCCTTCACACCAAACTTCAAGCAAACTCATTAGAGGGTTAGTGCACAATTAATAATTCACACATTCAGAGGTGACACAATCATTATTTTCACTTCTGGACATTTCATAATGCTACTGGACATTAATGGATCAAAGAAATAAATCCAACATAGCAAAAGAGGCAATGCGAAATAAAAGGCAGAATCTGTCAAAAACAGAACAGTCCGTAAAGACGAATTTAAAGATGGCACCAGACTTGCTCAAATGGAAAAACCCAAAACTAATGAAAGTTGCGTACATATCTGAGGATCACGCTCGTAAATTGGCAGATTTTTTCGAATTTTCTACAGAGAACTGTGCCCAGATTCGTGACAGACAGCAATGCTGTTTCTGCGCAGCGATCCTAAATATAACATCAACTTTAACATAGAAACTTTACTTGGCACAAAAACATGATAAGGAGAGGTTGCTACAGTAGTAAACAACTTCCAAGACACAAATATAAAACAAAGTACTGTAGTAAAAAACACATGGGTTATCTCCCAAGAAGTTCTTTCTTTATAGCCATTAAGATGGGCTCAGCAGTTTTAATGATGCACTCGCAAGAAATAGTATTTGAAGCAAAAAGAGCATCAAGAGGCAAATTCAAAACACATTTAAGTCTAACATGCTTCCTATGCATAGGAATCTTGTAAATAAACAAGTTCATGAAGAGCAAAGTAACAAGCATAGGAAGATAAAACAAGTGTAGCTTCAAAAATTTCAGCACATAGAGAGGTGTTTTAGTAACATGAAAATTTTTACAACCATATTTTCCTCTCTCATAATAACTTTCAGTAGCAACATGAGCAAACTCAACAATATAACTATCACATAAAGCATTCTCATCATGAGTCTCATGCATAAAATTATTACTCTCCACATAGGCATAATCAATTTTATTAGTTGTAGTGGGAGTAAATTCAACAAAGTAGCTATCATTATTATTCTCATCATCAAATATAGGAGGCAAAGTATCATCAAAGTAAATTTTCTCCTCAATGCTTGGGGGACTAAAAATATCATGCTCATCAAAACCAGCTTCCCCAAGCTTAGAATTTTCCATAGCATTAGCAACAATGGTGTTCAAAGCATTCATAGTAATAACATTCTCATTAGCATGCATATAAAGTTCCATGGGTTTCTTAATTCTTTCTTCAAACACATCATGTCCTAATTCAAGATAAAGTTCATAAAGATCTCTCATATTTTTGTTGTTTTCCATTATGCCTAACTAGTGAAAATAAAAACAAGTACAGGACTAGACATGATAACAAAATAAATTAAATGCAAGTAACTAATTTTTTTGTGTTTTGTTTAGGTGCAGCAAACAAAGTAGTAAATAAAATAAAGCAAGACAAAAACAAAGTAAAGAGATTGAGAAGTGGAGACTCCCCTTGCAGCGTGTCTTGATCTCCCCGGCAACGGCGCCAGAAATTTAGCTTGATACGCGTAGATGCACACGTCCGTTGGGAACCCCAAGTGGAAGGTATGATGCGTATAGAAGCAAGTTTCCCTCAGTATGAAACCAAGGTTTAATCGAACCAGAAGGAGCCAAGAAGCACGTTGAAGGTTGATGGTCGCGAAATGTGATGCGGCGCAACACCGGGGATTCCGGCGCCAACGCGGAACCTGCACAACACAACCCAAGTACTTTGTCCCAACGAAACAGTGAGGTTGTCAATCTCACCGGCTTGCTGTAACAAAGGATTAAACGTATCGAGTGGAATATGTTTGCAAAGAAAACAGTAAAACACAATTACAGTAGATTGTATGCTATGTAAAGAATAGGACCGGGGTCCACAGTTCACTAGAGGTGTCTCTCCCATAAGATAAAGCATGTTGGGTGAACAAATTACAATGGGCAATTGACAAATAGAGAAAGGCATAACAATGCATATACATGATATGATAAATATAGTGAGATTTAATTGGGCATTACGACAAAGTACATAGACCGCCATCCAACTGCATCTATGCCTAAAAAGTCCACCTTCAGGTTATCATCCGAACCCCCTCCAGTATTAAGTTGCAAAGCAACAGACAATTGCATTAAGTATGGTGCGTAATGTAATCAACAACTACATCCTTAGACATAGCATCAATGTTTTATCCCTAGTGGCAACAGCACATCCACAACCTTAGAACTTTCTGTCACTGTCCCAGATTCAATGGAGGCATGAACCCACTATCGAGCATAAATACTCCCTCTTGGAGTTAAGAGTAAAAACTTGGCCAGAGCCTCTACTAATAACGGAGAGCATGCAAGATCATAAACAACACATGAACAATAGATTGATAATCACCATAATCATAGTACTCTCTATCCATCGGATCCCGACAAACACAACATATAGTATTACAGATAGATGATCTTGATCATGTTAGGCAGCTCACAAGATCCAACAATGAAGCACAACAAGGAGAAGACGACCATCTAGCTACTATGGACCCATGGTCCAGGGGTGAACTACTCACTCATCACTCCGGAGGCGACCATGGCGGTGTAGAGTCCTCCGGAGATGAATCCCCTCTCCGGCAGGGTGCCGGAGGCGATCTCCGAATCCCCCGAGATGGGATTCGCGGCGGCGGCGTCTCGAAGGTTTTCCGTATCGTGGCTCTCGGTACTGGGGGTTTCGCGACGGAGGCTTTAAGTAGGCGGAGGGTCAACGCGAGGGGCCACACGAGGGGCCCAGGGGGTAGGTCGGCGCGGCCAGGGCTTGGGCCGCGCCGGCCACCCCTCTGGCCGCCTCGTGGCCCCACTTCGTTATCTCTTCGGTCTTCTGGAAGCTTCATGCAAAAATAGGACCCTGGGCGAAAGTTTCGTCCAATTCCGAGAATATTTCTTTACTAGGATTTCGAAACCAAAAACAGCAGAAAACAGCAACTGGCTCTTCGGCATCTTGTTAATAGGTTAGTTCCAGAAAAATGCATAAATATGACATATAATGTGCATAAAACATGTAGGTATCATCAATAAAGTAGCATGGAACATAAGAAATTATCGATACGTTGGAGACGTATCGCAAGTTTCTCTCGACACCTTACAGGGTTAGGGTTTCGAGAGTGCGACAAACTTGCACCTCACTTAATTAGTTTAGGGTTTTGAGAAGAGAGGGGAGAGATTGCATCAAAATTAAGTTGCATGGTTGAGTTTAAAGTTAAGTTGCATGATTGAATTCAACTCAAAGTTGAATTTGAATTTCAAATTCAAACATTAAATAAATATCTCTTAATCCAATTGTGAGGAAATTCATTAAGTAAATAATAATAATACACAAAATGAGATATACAAGTAATAATAAAGCTCATTAGAGAAAACCTTGAGCTTTATTGATTAACACACAATATACATTGTCTTTACAATATTCATAATGAAAATAAAGGAGTATTACACCACATTACATGAATTACTTAAATAGTAAAAAAAAAAAGAAAATTACAAGTAAATAAAATACATCCTAAACTACTAGATCATCTTCATCTTGATCATCACCTTGTTCCTGCACACAATCACAACAAAGGAAATGTTATGCCAAGTGGCATAGCCACTTGGCAGTTTAGCAAACAAATGAAATGAAGTGGATATGCTCAAGTTTCTGCCGAGCAGATCCATGCCACAGATAGGACCAAGTCCAAGTGCACAGCACTCGCACACACACACAACCAGGCAGCTCACCAGGCTATGTGCATGTGCAACACACACACACACCAGGGTGAGTCATCACAAGCTGCAGGAGGTGTTGTCGACCAACAAGGGCAAGTCAGCAGCATATAAAAGCTTTTCCCAGCCAAACCCTAGTCACTTGAATCATCCATCGGCAGAACTGAACTGGTAAGAACACCAAGAACACCAAGAACACCAAGAACAGCTAGAACAGATAGAACAGCCTCACTGTTCAATCTATTCCAGCACACCTCTGAATTAAATCAAGTTTCATCAAGTCACCAGGAGGAGAAGGGCAAGCAAAGCAACCTTAAGATCAACACAGAGGCAAACCTCTACACCAACATCACATTCTAGGAGCTGGAGTAAGGTATACCACACAAGAGCCTGAGCAAGATCATATCTTGCTCATACTTAAGCATGCTTGCATCACAGGAGCACAGAAGGGTAGGAAAACCCTGGATGTATCATCATTTGGTTACTAAACCAATTGGTGCCAGCAAGAATAAATAAGGCTAGAAGGAAACTAAACCAGGGAACACTGGTTGTGACAACACAGGGTCAAAACCAGAGAAATCCAGCATGGATTTACTCCTTGTAGCCATCCATATTCACAAAACACCTATTAGCCTACACTACAAGAAAAGTTGCCATGGCCGACGAAGTTGAAGTCGCGCCGTGGTTGCTGGTGCACCATGGCCGACGATTTTTGGTCCCTCCGTGGTGCATGTCAAAACTTTTTTTTCTCGTTTTTGAGGCCACCTAGCCCGACGAAAGCGGCCAAAACGTCGCGTATGGTGGCCCGGGACGTGGTGCATCGCGAATTCTCGGGTTCGCCGGCCGAGTCAACGCAAATCCGCACCGCCCAGGGATGTAGGGCCCACATGGCAGCCTCTCTAGCATTGTTTTTTTCTCGATCGCGCCATCTCGTTCAACGCTCTCCGATCGAGCCGTTTACGATGCAGGATCATGGGTCCCGCTTGTCATCCTCTATGAACCAAAATTCCTTCTTTTCTTGGATTTTTTTACCCCCTGATTTCTGGCTACTTGCCTTTTTCTTGATCCCTGCCGCCTTGGAAACGTTGAGACCGCTGCAGCTAAATGGGACCCACATGTCATCCTCTATGAGCTATCAACTTTCTTTTCTTGGAGTTTTTTTTGGCACCTCATATTTGGTCACTTGCCTTTTTCTTTCGATCCCCTGCCGCCTCTCAAACGGTGATACCGCTGATGCTAAATGGGACCCGCATGTCATCCTCTATGTACTATAAAACTTTCTTTTCCTGGATTATTTTTGGCACCTCATATTTGGTCACTTGCCTTTTTCTTTCGATCCCCGCCGCCTCTCAAACGGTGATACCGCTGATGCTAAATGGGACCCGCATGTCATCCTCTATGTACTATAAAACTTTCTTTTCCTGGATTATTTTTGTCACCTCATATTTGGTCACTTGCCTTTTTCTTTCGATCCCCTGCCGCCTCTCAAACGGTGATACCGCTGATGCTAAATGGGACCCGCATGTCATCCTCTATGTACTATAAAACTTTCTTTTCTTGGATTTTTTTGGCACCTCATATTTGGTCACTTGACTTTTTCTTTCGATCCCCTGCGCCTCTCAAACGGTGATACCGCTGCTGCTAAATGGGACCCGCATGTCATCCTCTATGTACTATAAAACTTTCTTTTCTTGGATTTTTTTGGCACCTCATATTTGGTCACTTGACTTTTTCTTTCGATCCCCTGCTGCCTCTCAAACGGTGATACCGCTGCTGCTAAATGGGACCCGCATGTCATCCTCTATGTACTATAAAACTTTCTTTTCTTGGATTTTTTTGGCACCTCATATTTGGTCACTTGACTTTTTCTTTCGATCCCCTGCTGCCTCTCAAACAGTGATACCGCTGCTGCTAAATGGGACCCGCATGTCATCCTCTATGTAAATCATGTTTCTTTTCTTGAATTATTTTTGGCTCCCGATATTTGGTCACTTGCCTTTTTCTTTCGATCTCATGCCACGTTTGAAACGTTGAGGAACCTGCTGGCTCATGGGACCCATGTCATCCTCTATGTGCTATAAAAGTTTCCTTTGTTGGATTTTTTTCACCCTCTGATTTTTGGCTTGCCTTTTTCTTTTGATCCCCTGCCCCCTTTGAAACGTTGAGTAAGCTGTTGGCTCAAGGGACCCGCATGTCATCCTCTATGTCCATCAACTTTCTTTTCTTGGATTTTTTTGACCCCCTAATTACTAGCTACTTTCTTTTTCTTTTGATCTCAAGCCGCATTTCAAACATTGAGACCGCTGCTGCAAAATGGGACCCACGTGTCATCCTCTATGTACAATAAATCTTGGATTATTTTTGGCTCCCGATATTTGGTCACTTGCCTTTTTCTTTCGATCTCATGCCACGTTTGAAACGTTGAGGAACCTGCTGGCTCATGGGACCCGCATGTCATCCTCTATGTGCTATAAAACTTTCCTTTGTTGGATTTTTTTCACCCTCTGATTTTTGGCTTGCCTTTTTCTTTTGATCCCCTGCCCCCTTTGAAACGTTGAGTAAGCTGCTGGCTCAAGGGACCCGCATGTCATCCTCTATGTCCATCAACTTTCTTTTCTTGGATTTTTTTTGACCCCCTAATTACTAGGTACTTTCTTTTTCTTTTGATCTCAAGCCGCTTTCAAACATTGAGACCGCTGCTGCAAAATGGGACCCACATGTCATCCTCTATGTACAATAAATCTTGGATTATTTTTGGCTCCTGATATTTGGTCACTTGCCTTTTTCTTTCGATCTCATGCCACGTTTGAAACGTTGAGGAACCTGCTGGCTCATGGGACCCGCATGTCATCCTCTATGTGCTATAAAACTTTCCTTTGTTGGATTTTTTTTCACCCTCTGATTTTTGGCTTGCCTTTTTCTTTTGATCCCCTGCCCTCTTTGAAACGTTGAGTAAGCTGCTGGCTCAAGGGACCCGCATGTCATCCTCTATGTCCATCAACTTTCTTTTCTTGGATTTTTTTGACCCCCTAATTACTAGGTACTTTCTTTTTCTTTTGATCTCAAGCCGCATTTCAAACATTGAGACCGCTGCTGCAAAATGGGACCCACATGTCATCCTCTATGTCCATCAGCTTTCTTTTCTTGGATTTTTTTACCCCCTAATTACTAGCTACTTTCTTTTTCTTTCGATCTCAAGCCGCATTTCAAACATTGAGACCGCTGCTGCAAAATGGGACCCACATGACATCCTCTATGTACACTAAATCTTGGATTATTTTTGGCTCCTGATATTTTGTCACTTGCCTTTTTCTTTCGATCTCATGCCGCCTTTGAAACGTTGAGTAAGCTGCTGGCTCATGGGTCCCGCATGTCATCCTCTACGACCAATAAAAGTTTCCTTTCTTGGATTTATTTTTGACCCCTAATTTCTGGCTATTTGCCTTTTTCTTTTCATCCCCTGCCCCTTTGAAACGATGAGGACGCTGTTGGCAGGTCGGTCCCATATGTCATCCTCTATGAACAATAAAAGTTTCCTTTGGTGGATTTATTTTTGACCCCTAATTAATTTCTGGCTATTTCCTTTTTTTCTTTTGATCCCCTGGCGCCTTGGAATCGTTGAGGATGCTGCTGCCTCATGGGTCCCGCATGTCATCCTCTCAGAAAGGTTAATGTTTCTTTTCTTGGATTTTGTTTACCAACTGATTTTTGGCTTTTTTTTCTTCTTTCGATCTCCTGCCGCCTTTAAAACGTTGACGACGCTGCTGGCTCACGGGTCCCACATGTCAGCCTCTATAAACAATAAACGTTGAGGATGCTGCTGCCTCATGGGTCCCGCAGGTCATCCTCTCAGAATGATAAATGTTTTCTTTTCTTGTATTTTTTTACCAACTTATTTTTGGTTTTTTTTATTTTCGATCCCCTGCCGCCTTTGAAACGTTGACGACGCTGCTGGCTCATGGGTCCCCGATGTCAGCCTCCCCGTACAAGAAACATGTGATATCTTATTTTGCAGACAATAAACATTGTATTTCGCTCTGCGCTATTGCAAACTGATAAATTAAATCTTTATATTTACATAAACAAACTTATATGTTGAATCTCCTTGTTTTTTGTTTTTGCGAAGCATAGGACTTTCCTGTTTTTTTTAGAAAAATCCGAACTTTCCTGTTTTGGAGTGGGCTGAAATTGTACGAGTCAAAAGGCCCAGAAAGATAGTTCGAAGGCCAGATGTCCAGATGCAGCCCAATTGAAATCTTTCTTTTCTTGGATTTTTTCAACCCCTGATTTCTGGCTACTTCATTTTTCTTTTGGCCCTCCGCCTTGGAAGCGTTGAGAGCGCTGCTACAAAATGGGACCCGCATGTCATCCACTATGTACTATAAAACTTTCTTTTCTTGGATTTTTTTGGCACCTCATATTTCGTCACTTGCCTTTTTCTTTCGATCGCTGCCGCCTCTCAAACGTTGATACAGCTGCTAAATGGGACCCGCATGTCATCCTCTATGTACATTCAAGTTTCTTTTCTTGGATTTTTTGGCTCTTGATATTTGGTCACTTGCCTTTTTCTTTCGATCTCATGCCACGTTTGAAACGTTGAGGAACCTGCTGCTAAATGGGACCCTCATGTCATCCTCTATGTCCATCAACTTTCTTTTCTTGGATTATTTTGAGCCCCTAATTTCTAGCTACTTTCTTTTTCTTTTGATCTCAAGACGCATTTGAAACATTGAGACCGCTGCTGCAAAATGGGACCCGCATGTCATCCTCTATGTACAATAAATCTTGGATTATTTTTGGCTCCTGATATTTGGTCACTTGCCTTTTTCTTTTGATCACCTGCCTTTGAAACGTTGAGGATTCTGCTGGCTCATGGGTCCCGCATGTCATCCTCTACGAACAATAAAAGTTTCCTTTCTTGGAGTTATTTTTTACCCCTAATTTCTGGATATTTGCCTTTTTCTTTTGATCCCCTGCCCCCTTTGAAACGATGAGGACGCTGTTGGCAGGTCGGTCCCACATGTCATCCTCTATGAACAATAAAAGTTTCCTTTGGTGGATTTATTTTTGACCCCTAATTAATTTCTGGTTATTTCCTTTTTCTTTTGATCCCCTGCCGCTTCTCAAACGGTGATACCGCTGATGCTAAATGGGACCCGCATGTCATCCTCTATGTACTATAAAACTTTCTTTTCTTGGATTTTTTGGCACCTCATATTTGGTCACTTGCCTTTTTCTTTCGATCGCCTGCCGCCTCTCAAACGTTGATACCGCTGCTGCTAAATGGGACCCGCATGTCATCCTCTATGTACAATAAAGTTTCTTTTCTTGGATTATCTTTGGCTCCTGATATTTGGTCACTTGCCTTTTTCTTTCGATCTCATGCCGACTTTGAAACGTTGAGGCTGCTGGCTCATGGGTGCCGCATGTCATCCTCTATGAACAATAAAAGTTGGGGATGTCTATTTGTCAGCTGACTGATTTTCAATTCAGCGTAAGTCAGTTTTTCTTCAAATTATAAGACGGCACATGGCATAGGCAAAAATCAGTCAAGCCCATAAAAAAAGAATTTTACCAAGCCTTGTATGTGGGCTAAATCCCTATAATTAGCAACAGACAAACAAGTTGCAAACAGAAAAAAAATCCATAATACATGATTTAAAGACCTTAAAACGTTGTTTGGCGAAAATTACATGTTTTGTATTATGTAAACATAGTTGTAATGGACTGTAAACTGTGAGATGGGGAAACTGAAAGAAAATCGTCTACATGATTTGAAAGTAAAATTACAGACTTGTTTGCCTAATTTTACATGTTCCAAATCATGTAAATACCAGTGTAATGGACTGTAATTCGTCATATACAAATTTACACAAAAAGTTCAGTAAATATCTATCCGCTGACTTAGTCATGCACGCGTTTTACATCCAAAACCTCCCCACACAAACGTGTGCAGCTATAGCAGATGGCTAAGGGCATGTACAATGCGGTGATGTCAGCCTTCCCTTAGAGATGCCACGTCAGATTTTTTGCTTAGTTGGAGGAAAGAGAACGAAGAGAGAGAAGGTTGTCTTCCCTTAGCTAAGGGATCATCTCTTAGGAAATAAGGGAAGACTATTTTCTCCGTTGTATCACATATGTCTTCCCTTAGCAACAAATTTCCTACCAAAATTTAATTATTCGTATTAATTGCTAGAGATGGCTGTAAGAGATAATGCATTGTATGACTTATATCTAATGCCTTCTCTAGCTGATGTGGCGGGGTAAGGGAAGGCATGCCTTCTCTACCATTGTACATGCCCTAAGTACGGTACACAGTGGCTCAGAGAAACACGTGCAAGTCCACAATCGCGATGCCTAATTGGTTGGACAGAAATTCGACTGATGGCCAAAAAAGAATAAGTCGACTGTTTCTTAGCAAATCCTAAAAGTTTCCTTTGTTGGATTTATTTTTTACCCTCTGATTTTCGGCTATTTCCTTTTTCTTTTGATCCCCTGCCGCCTTAGAATAGTTGAGGATGCTGCTGCCTCATGGGTCCCGCATGTCATCCCCTCAGAAAGGTAATTGTTTCTTTTCTTGGTTTTGTTTACCAACTGATTTTTGGCTTATTTTTTCTTTCGATCTCCTGCCGCCTTGAAAACGTTGACGACGCTGCTGGCTCATGGGTCCCCAATGTCAGCCTCCCCGTACTGCAAATCCTCTTTATGCAAAGGTTGAGGATGCTGCTGCCTCAAGGGTCCCGCATGTCATCCTCTTAGAACGATAAATGTTTATTTTCTTGGATTTTTACCAACTGATTTTTGGTTTATTTTTTCTTTCGATCCCCTGCCGCCTTTAAAACGTTGACGACGCTGCTGGCTCATGGGTCCCTGATGTCAGCCTCCCCGTACAAGAAACATGTGATATCTTGATTATTTTGCAGACAATAAACAGTGTATTTCGCTCTGAGCTATTGCAAAGGGATAAATTAAATCTTTGTTTTTACATAAACAAACTTATATGTTGAATCTCCTTGTTTTTTGTTTTTGCCAAGCATAGGACTTTCCTGTTTTGGAGTGGGCTTAAATTGTACGAGTCAAAAGGCTTCCAGCACGATAGTTCGAAGGCCCAGATGTCCAGATGCAGCCCAATTGAAATCTTTCTTTTCATGGATTTTTTGACACCCTGATTTCTGGCTACTTCCTTTTTCTTTTGATCCTGTGCCGCCTGGAAACTATGAGACCGCTATTGCAAAATGGGACCCACATGTCATCCTCTATGTACAATAAAAGTTTCTTTTCGTGGATTATTTTTGGCTCCTGATATTTGGTCACTTGCCTTTTTTCTTTCGATCCCGTGCAAAATGGGACCCGCATGTCGTCCTCTATTTACAAAAGAAGTTTCCTTTCTTGGAGTTATTTTTTACCCTAATTTGTGGCTACTTCATTTTTTTTTGATTCCCTGCCGCCTTTGAAACGTTGAGGACTCTGCTGGCTCATGGGCCCCACATGTCAGCCTCTGTGAACAATAAACCTTTCCTCTGTGAACACTAGCATTGACGAACTGAATGTGAACATGCGTTACAGGCTTTTTTTAGTAAATTTTGTCAAACAATTGCTAGCTTCTGTAAATATCACTAGTAGTACATACATCGCGAAAGCATTAGAATATTAGACCATGTTCACAAGAATAACATCAAGTCTGAACTACATTAACAGAGTGATAAAATATATTGTTCAGACCAGTACAAAATATAGGGAGTTAAACTAACACTATGCAGAAATTGGCCCTTCTCTTGCATATATCCCTCTAGCAAAGGGATCAGCCACTGACAAGTCATGTACCAACCAGCTAAGAACACCGTCCGAGCTGAACTTATCTAAGGATGGTAAATATCCAAACTGAAAATCAACATCTCTATAAGCGGTGTTCTTCAGGTCTAGCTGCTTGAACTGGGTATCCCACCAGATCTCCTTGTGATGATATCTTACACCAAAATTCATTACTTTGAGCATTCTAGTGTTCTGTATAAAGAACCTGGAGACAATAACATCATTTCTCCTTCCTCGGTAGTCAGAAATCGAAATTTCTTTGAGGTGGAGATCAAGGCATTCAATGGGACAGGCTGGCTCATTATGCAGCACATGAACCTTATTGCCGGTTCTATAAAACTGCAAAGAAGTCAAATTAAGTAGTCAGTACAATAACAAAGTACTTCATAGCTATCAACTAATGAATATCTCAGGTGAGTTGAATCATGTGTTAATTGAGGACCGTGGAACAACATAATCCCCTGACACGTTCCAATTTGATAGATGCACTTTTTTACATCTGTTATTGTCATTGTAAAGTTGGGGAAAGGTTACCAACATGGGAAACTCCAATCCGCAACTAGTTGCGGGTGCACCCCATTTTTCTTTTGACACTTCCAAGTTTCCAAAAAAAATGTAAACTAAAAGTCTGGACATACATTGTGTTCTATCATGTGCTTCTGTGAAGTTTCATCCAAAAATATGATAATATGTGATCTACACAAAAAAAGAACAAATGATGTGTAAATAGTAAGTCACACTATTTACATATGTCTTCTCTTTTTTACACAGATCACATATTATCATGTGTTTATATGAAACTTCACAGATGCACAAGATACAACACATTGTATGACAAGAAGTTTAGTTTTGAACCAACATAATATAACTCCATTGTGGATGTTCTTCTAGTACAATTGTTCAACTGATCTAGGCTAATAAGTAATAACAGGTTAACTCCATGTAACTCTACAGTTTTTGCTCATAGTGGTAAACAGTTAACAACAACGAATTTACCTGGATATATAGCTTCTCCGTGCAGGGAAAGCATCTAAGAAATGCAAGTAGTTGATCCAGACGAGGGCCGTCAGATTTTAGAACCAAGTTCTTCACTGTGCACAGAGAATTTTCCAAGCTTATGGGCATCATCCTCTACAGGACAATGGTACATATGTCAAAAAAAATAACAAAAATGTGAGTTAATTCAACAAGAAGAAGGCTGTTCTACCAAAAAGTTTATGCGTCCAATAACAAGTTGGCAGCCAGGGTACGACGCAAAGCCCAACACCATCAACTTTGGTGCGTTGGCGACCTGGATTAGTAGTGGAACATCATCAACGCATATGACCAATCTCTCGAGGCAAGATGCATCCATAATTTGCACCGTGTCTAACTGAATAAGTTCGGTGGTGTTGCGTTTCCAATAGCTAGCCACACTAATTGTACGAAGATTTGGCATTTGAATGTTGAGTTGGGTGAACCCGTGGACCCCCTCAAGGTGAAGTGCCTCGAGCACAATACAGCGGGTGAACAGGCGGTCGATGTTCGTCGCCTTACAGATGTAGACGTCATAGAGCAAGAGCCTTTTGAGTTGGGGGAAAAGAAGCATGGAGTTGGCATGAATCTCGGGCAAATAGCAAGTAGAAATGCTGACAATGCGCAGCGTGGGCGCGCAGCGGAACGCGGACAGCGGGAAGGAGCGCATCACAGTTCCAGCATCGAATCTGAGGTTCTCGACGCAAGATAGGGTGCTGGACCGGAACCAGCTGTCGAGCGTGGTGTCGACCTTGCAAGTGGTTCTGAAGGGGTCGATTGACACGCTTCTGGCGGGGCCAGGGTGAGCGGCGAGGATACTGGAGACCGCGGCGATGCGTTTGTGGTTTTGCTTGGCGAGTTCGTCGTCGATCTCGAGGTTAAGTGGGACGGAGTGCCAGAGGTGGCGCCACCGTTTGGAGACCAAGGTTGTGCTTACAGCGGATACAGTGGGCAGGTGGGAGATGATGATGTGGAGAATCTGGTCCGGTAGGCGGCTGATGAGGTCGTTGTCGCCGACGAGGAGGTTAAGTGGGACGGAGCGCCAGAGGTGGCGCCACCGTTTGGAGAGCAATGTTGTCCTTACAGCGGATATCATGGGCAGGAGGGAGATGATGATGTGCAGCATCTCGTCGGGGAGGCGGCTGATGAGGTCGAGGCTCGACGGAGGCTCTTCCCGATCTGGCTCGACCCGCCTTCGGGAGTTGAGCGGCTCCGCCTCCATCTGACACGGCGGCGACACACGCAACGCCGCAGTCGTCTGCTGGACAGGGGAATAGGCGCAGCGGCGGTGGTGAGGACAGAAAGGTACTCGGCGGTGGATTTAGGTGGATGGCGGATGCAAGTGCGCTGGGGGTTTTTGGAGGAGACGGCAAGCGCTATGCAAGGAACTATTGCGGCGGGCGGCCAGCCGGGGTGCCTGAGGAGAGAAAGGTATACTACTGTACTACTAATGATGCGGTGCGGCGTTTGCGTCTCCCTTCCCCACGCGTGCAGCCTTCACATTTCACAAGACGTGCGAGTTTTTCAACAGAGATTATCAAGTGGAGAGACTTTCCCAATGCAATTGTCTCTCCACTTGATAATCACTCTTGAAAACACCGAGAAGATGGCGGTGAAGAAGACGGAGAGGCAAGGAAAAAAACAATATGAATTGAAATCAAATATAATACGGGCGTTCCTTCTCTCTCTGGTCTCTGCTGCACTTACTGCACCTGTGGTGCAGGCGTGTGACCCGAGAAGAAGCTAATGTACTGTATAGCCGTCCCTTGCACGCCGTGTAGCTGTATTTTGTCTCGTCAAATCAGCTCGGGACAGTTTCAGCAGAGAAAACATCATTTTTTCTTGCCATCATCATAATAGGCGAACATTACCACGGGCACACGGTAGTGCACATCCAACTTGTACTACTCAATCCTCCATATGCTGCACAAACCACCACTTTAACTTTTTCTTCGCAGTTTTCATGATTTTTAGCAGTTTCCACCATGTGGTGGTCTAATCTGTTGCAATTTTTACCACTTGGTCATCTGATCAGTTATTTTGTCATGTCGATAGCAAAATCAACAAGTGGATGCCAACTTTTTTGAAGGGCTACTCTCTAAAACACAGTTTGCATTATGGCATGTTTGGTATTTTCCCTAGGTAGTACTACATCCTAAAAAAAATTGACTACATGCTTTTATTTGCCTATTTTAAGCACCTTTTACCATGATTTCAAATTTAGGTCAAACTCACGGGGGCCATAGGATGCACGGCATTTATTTGGCAATTGTTTCAGTATGGCCAACTAGTTAGGCCTCCTTTGGTTCATAGGAAATGGAAAGTATAGGAAAAGGAAAATCATAGAATTGGGATGTCATGTCTACTTCAATCCTATGGGAATCGTGCTCCTTTGATTCATATGATTGTCATAGGAATTATGTTGGATTCGGTTCTTATGGGAAAAATTCCTATACAAGTCATTTGATTCATAGGAACTATTCATATAGGAATCTTGTAGTGCAAATCTTATAGGAAAAAAACCATTAGCTAATACCTCATGGAAAAGTTCCTTTGCCACAATCAAAGACACATCATGTTCCTATAGGATTCAACTTGGCATAACATTCCAATCATGCACCTTTCATATTCCTACGCCCTCCATATTCCTTTGAATAAAAGGAGCCCGAAGTTTATTTGATTGTAGCAAAGGAATTTTCCATGTATCGACAGTTTGACATGGTATTTTAATAACCAATCAAGAAGGCATGCAAACGTACTTAAAAACACACATGGTGCCAAAATCGGTGAAAGGGAATATTCTCAAGAACATAGGTAGGTCATGTTTGGCATTGTTCCTAGGTATTTCATCACAAATGATGAATCCATGATAAATTACTAACATTCGGAAGTTTGCCATGGTTCTAGCATTAACCAACTCACCTCTCACTTCGGAAGAGAGCCATGCGAACTCCAAGATGGATTCTGTCAAAAAAAAAACTCCAACATGCATGGTGCCAAAATCTGGTAAGTTCTTCTAAAAAATATTTTGGTGTGCCATGTTTGGTATTTTGATATATATGTAGATTACTTACATCACAAACAACTACTCAATGCTTTCGTTTGCCATATGGGTGTTACGTACTTGGATGCAACGCATATGTTTGGTCATTTTTTGGGGGGTACCACACATTTAGTGCACATCACGTATATATAGTTTCCCCTTTTTTAATTGTACTTCGTGTACTTCGCGTTGAAATTTCAAATTATATGGAAATGAGCCCAGAACTAATTTAATATATGGTCACAAACCGAAATAATTCGTGAAATTTTGAAATGTCCATCCTACCATATCAACCACATGAAAAAATTGCATTGGCGGCAATCTGCCACTACAAATTTTAACCATTTCACGCAAAACACTCATGTAGTAATTTGTTCCCTTCTAGCACTTCATAAATCTCCCCGGTCTTGTTTGAAAAGGAGCCCCCGTCCGAAGAGTCCCTGTTTATAACTAAAACTAATTATTTCAGTACCGCATAAATCGCAATTACCATTAGATAAACAAGATTAAGATAGAGCATGTACCACCTGTCAATTACCGGTTCGCAATCTCCATATGCTCGCAATGATCGGTTCCACATTATACTTGGTCGAATTCAATTAAACATACAAGTACATCATGCCGAAGTTTTGTTCTAGGACATGGACACGTTCAAACTAATCACGGTAATAGATGATACAACATCGCACACATAAATAGACGACATGTCTAAAATCATACATTTTTTGAACACAGAAATGTCCCGAAGGACCTCGCGACACTGCTTTTATATTATGATGACGGTGGGATTACAGACTGCAAGCTAGGAGGACCCTCCAAGTAAAAGGAAACTACAGACAAGACATCCAAAAGTACAAAAAGAACTCTAGTTCTAGAAAAGGAAACTCCATCCGGTCCTTCTCCACCGAGCTCAGATTAGCCTCAAAGCGCGATCATCTTCTCCATCGAGACCGGCAAGATCAACCACCTACCGTCTCGTTGGCGCATGCGGGCACGTCGCCTCATGTTGAAAGTATTCGAGCAAGTCGCCGCTCATGTCGCAACCATCGTTGCTGCAATCCACCTTAAACAAGGAGGCAAATCTACTTAAATCCTCATCCTCTTCGTAGATGCCGTCGCAGTTCGGGCACACGAGACTGGGCAGGTTTCTTAAGCAGCTTCCGCATGCAATGTGATGTCCCTCCCCCATGCGAATGCACTGCTTAATACAAGGAAATTTACATGACTGTTGGCCCAAAGAAAAATACAGTTGGGTGGAACCTAGTGAAGAAAGTACTAACCCGTTATAGTGGACGTCGTGCGATTTGAGAGCACAAACCGCAGATGAACGTTCTTCTCACCACATTCTTTTCCATAACACATTCACGGGAAAAGTACATGCTTTCAGATGGAGGACTTTCACCTTGGAAGACGCCCTGGCATCCCGGGCACGCGCCACCGGGCAGGTTCCTAGCGCAGCTGTCGCATGCAACCTTCTTGCACGAACAGCACTGCTTAATACAAGGAAATTAACACGACTGTTAGCCCAAATTAAAATACATCTTGATGAACCTAGTGAAGAAAGTACTAACCCGCCAAAATGGAGGTTGTGCGGATTGAGAGCACAAACCGTAGGTGAGCAGTCTTCTCAAATTAGCATCGTCGACAAAAGCTCTAAAGCTACCAGGGGGAACCTCCATGCCCAACGATTCTAAATGGGAATATGAATTTAGAGGATGTGAAGGAGATAGGGATAGAGGGTCGTAGTCTTCGACTTGTATAGTATATATAGGGGAGGGAATTGCAGATTCCACCAAGGAACGAGATCCAGTAACTTCACTGGCGACTTGTACGTGAGTCATTCGATCAAGATCCAACGCACATGGTTGATCCAAATTTTAAACTTAAAATTAAACTCAATTTTCAAATGAAGTAAAACTTTACCAGAATACTTAAGAAAGATATATATCTTACTGTAATGTTTTCGATTTTTTTCGAGCAACTTAAAATGTGACTACAAATTCTGGATCAACTGTGTCCGTTGGATCTTGATCCGATGGCTCATGTACGTAAAGTTGCATTTTGGAGTAAGTAAAGTCACTGGCCTCAAGTTCCACCACCTCATACTTCGTATGTTGCACAAAAACACCATTTGGAAGGATATTTTGCGGTTTCCACCATGTACTGCTCCAATCTGTTGTGATTTCACCACTTAATCTTCTAATCAACCAATTATACTGGTAAATATTCTCTTACTTTGCATCTCAAACATTTCCCTGACTTTGAGTCCCTGCGCGCTAGTACACTCAATAAAGACAGAGAGAGAGGAGAGACGCTGAGGAGGACTTTGAGTTCTAGTACCTCACCTGCCCGGAATAAGTACGCTGGCAGCCTGACCTGCCCTAAGTACGTCCGGTCAAATCGATGCCTTGCCTTGCACGCCGTCTGCGCGCATCCATGTCTTCCCGATGAAATTGTCAGTCCAAAAAAATCGGAAATTTAATTCGGCTATTGGGCGGATATGCTACCTCGACCCAAAAAAACATATTTTTAATTTTCAAAAAATTCTAACAAAAAAATCCGCATGTACTTCTCGATAATCTATGTGTGTTCGTGTAGTTTCGTGAAAAGCCGATATTTTTTGTGGTTGATGTAAACAGCTTTATTTTTAGCAATAAATTTTATCTTTTTTACATAGCCCAAACGACAATTTAGTTTTTTATGGAAAGACTTTATGCGCTCTTAGCATGTGAAGATGAAAAGATTAATTTTTTGTTTGGATTTTTTTTACATTTCAAAATATATAGATGTTGCAGTTCAAACTAAAGGGAGCATACGCAACCAGGAGCCAAAACATCCTCCCCCAAAAAATATGATTTGTTTTCTATTTGCGACGCTTCCGCGATGCCTATCACATGTCTGTATAGCCGCAGCTAGCACCATCGAGCACGCCCCAATGCTCTGTGTGTTGTCTTGTCAATTCAATGGTCAAGGTAATCTGACCAAAAGATACGTCTTGGAGTACGCGTGCGCCTTATTCCTTGAAATGGAGGTAGTACTTTATATTTGGCCCAAATGCGAAAAGTGTTACTCCTCCTATTCTAGTATACCATACTACGTATTACTCAAAACAAGTTCGAAGTTATGTCAAGTATGACTAGTGCAAATAAACCCTCTGGCATTAAGAGTATGAGAAGTTCGGATCATGATGAACAAGTTAATCTTCAAAACGTACAGCTATGTCAAGTATGACTAGTGCAAATAAACCCTCTGGCATTAAGAGAAACATCAAATAGTACAAAACACCTGAAAAAAAACGAAATTACAACAAAATCCTTGAGATGCCCTTCGTCTTCAACCTCCAGACCATGTCGACGACACCATGGCCGACACTAATCCAACCCAGGAAGCCAGAATCCTAGGATAAGCAAGCTCGGAAGGTAGGTGGCCACGGAAGCTCTAGCACGTACCAATTCAGCACGCGCGAGGGCCCGCCCAGCATCTCAATCGGCACGGTGTGAAGCCAGTCCTCGTCTCGAGCTCTCTCGAAGCGTGAGAGCTCGCCGGATTCTCTGTCGAGAGCAAGAATGAAGTTTCCGAGCCCACCGAACACGTACCACTGGAAGAAACGGGCGTTGCACCCCACAAAGAGGATATCCGACCGGCCTGTGTGCGTGGCGTGGAGAGGCACGATGGCGCCGGAGGAGGTCCAAGCGTGGCCACCAGGGCCAGGCGAGAACACGCAGGTCTTGCAGATGCCGTCATGATAGATCAGGCACGTCACCCTGTAATTTGACAGACTGATGCGCGCCGCAGCGTCCTCGCCATGGAGGGCGGCGCCCAGGAACAAGCTTACGAATGTTGTGTGCGAAACAGCAGGGGGTGGAGGGACCGTCACGTACTGACCTGCCAGGGGATCGCAGACGACGAGACGTGAAGGCTGCTCGAAAGGCTTTCCGTGTTCGGTGTGGTCGAAGTCCGCAAGGAGTAGGAGGCCGCCCCGAGAGTCGGCGAGCTCCAAACTGAGGTCGCCGTTTGGCGCCCGTGGGAGGAAGTCGAGCGCGAGATTATTTGCGGCGACCCCGGCCCAACATGACGAGGAAGAGGGAACGAAGTGGGGCAGCAAGCCAGACGGCCGATAGTGACAATGGGAGAAGCTGATGTGGTAGTGGCCGGCGACTATGGAGGATGGCGCGCCGTGGCGAGCGGAGAGGACACGGAAGTCCTCCGCCGCGATGACCTTGCGCCAGCTCCTGCAGGCGAACGCGGCGCGGACGAGATCCAGAGGCGAGGTGAGGCGCAGGAACACCAGCCCGAGAAGTTCATCCGGGATGGCGTCACCCTTGTCCTCCTGCCCGGACTTCCTCTGAGCATTCTTCCAGCGGGGGCGGCTGTGCCCCATCTCCGGCTGGACCTAGCTCGCGTACGGGGGCGAGGTGTGCTGTAGGGAGGAAGCTAGGGAAGTAGCGAGGCGGCCGGCTTGGTAGAGACTAGAGGAGTTAAGGAGGAGACTTATGTACTGAAAAAGTTCCGTGGAATCAAATTCCTATATTGGTTAATTACATGCAAGGATGAGCAGAGTAGTTGGTTGTGTAATTGAAACGAGATTACGAGCTTGATCCCCACACACGAACCACATCGTAAAGCTTCATGAAAGAAAAATAGGAAAACAACAAAATTGTGTGGCACAACAGTTGCTTTCTCCAAGTTCCTATAGAGGGAGTACTATGTACATATTCAAACTAGACAAATCATGTATCTACCCCCTAACCCCTAAAACTCAGTCTTATGAAATCTAGCATAAAGAGATCGAAGTCGTTTTGGGTTTCAAACATGGAAATTTCAAGAACATCCCAAAAGCTTCATTTTAGAGTGACTAAGAAGGATCCATGCTTACCTTTTCATTTTCATGTTTTAAACTTGTTTAAATCATGGTCAAACCTAGGATTTGACCAAGATTCAAATGGGCCTAAAAAATCAGAAAAAATCAAAAGAATGAAAAACCAAAGCACATATATAGCATTCTTATGTCATATATATAGTAAGCATTCAAGTTGATAAACAAGGTCTAGACATATATATTCAAACCAGAAAAATCATGTATATATCTACCCCTAAAACCCTAAACTCTGTCTTATGAAGTCAATCATGAAGAGAAGTGGTTTTGGGTTTCAAACATGGAAATTTCAAGAACCTCCCAAAAGCTTCATTTTAGAGTGACTAAGAAGGATCCAGGCTTATCTTTTCATTTCATGTTTTAAACTTGTTTAAATCCTGGTCAAACCTAGGATTTGATGAAGATACAAATGGGTGGGCACGTACAATATTCAAAAAAATCAGAAAAATGAAAAACCAAATCACATTGTCTTCTTATGTCATATCGTAAGCATTCAAGTTGATAAACAAGGTCTAGATATATCCAAACCAGACAAATCATGTATCTACCCCCTGTCGATCTTATGAAGTCTAGCATGAAGGGAAGTCGTTTTCGGTTTCAAACATGGTAATTTCAAGAACATCCCAAAAGCTTCCATTTTAGAGTGACTAAGAAGGATACAGACTTCCTTTTTTATTTTCATGTTTTAAACTTGTTTAAATCTTGGTCAAACCAAGGATTTGACCAAGATTCAAATGGGCCTAAAAATTTAGAAAAAAATCAAAAGAGAATGAAAAACCAAAGCACATAGCATTCTTATGTCATATGTATAGTAAGCATTCAAGTTGATAAACAAGGGCTAGACATATTCAAACCAGAAAAATCATGTATATATCTACCCCTAAAACCCTAAACTCTGTCTTATGAAGTCAATCATGAAGAGAAGTGGTTTTGGGTTTGAAACATGGAAATTTCAAGAACCTCCCAAAAGATTTATGTTAGAGTGACTAATAAGGATCCATGCTTACCTTCATTTTCATAATTTAAACTTGTTTAAATCTTGGTCAAACCTAGGATTTGACCAAGATTCAAATGGGCATAAAATTAAAATAAAACAGAAAAATGAAAAACCAAAGCACATAGTCTTCTTATGTCATATAGTAAGCATTAAAATTGAGAAACAAGGTCTCTAGCTAGACATATTCAAACTATGCAAATCATGTATCTATGTACCCCCTAACCCCTAAACTCTGTCTTATGAAGTCAAGCACGAAGAGATGTGGTTTTGGGTTTCAAACATGGAAATTTCAAAAACCACCCAAAAGCTTCATTTTAATTAGAGTGACAAAGAAGGATACATGCTTCCCTTCTCATTTTCATGTTTTAAACTTGTTTAAATCTTGGTCAAACCTAGGATTCTACCAAGATTCAAATGGGCATAAAAATTCAGAAAAAATCAAAAGAATGAAAAACCAAAGCACATAGCATTCTTATGTCATATAGTAAGCATTCAAGTTGATAAACAGGGTCTAGACATATTCAAACCAGAAAAATCATGTATATATATATCTACCCCTATCCCTAAACTCTGTCTTATGAAGTCAAGCATGAAGAGAAGTGGTTTTGGGTTTCAAACATGGAAATTTCAAAAAAAAACCAAAAGCTTCATTTTAGGGAGACTAAGAAGGATCCATGCTTACCATTTTATTTTCACGTCTTAAACTTGTTTAAATCTTGGTCAAACCTAGGATTTGACCAAGATACAAATTGGCAGAAAATTTTAAAAAATCAAAAAAATTAAAAACCAAAGTACATAGTCTTCTTATGGCATATAGTAAGCATTCAAGTTGTTAAACAAGGTCTAGACATATTCAAACCAAACAAATCATGTATCTATACCCCTAACCCCTAATTAAACTCTATATATCTTATGAAGTCAAGCATGAAGAGACGTGGTTTTTGGTTTCAAACATGGAAATTTCAAAAACCTCCCAAAATCTTCATTTTAATTAGAGTGACTAAGAAGGATACATGCTTCCCTTCTCATTTTCATGTTTTAAACTTGTTTAAATCTTGGTCAAACCTAGGATTTGACCAAGATTCAAATGGGCATAAAAATTCAGAAAAAATCAAAAGAATGAAAAACCAAAGCACATAGCATTCTTATGTCATATATAGTAAGCTAGCATTCAAGTTGATAAACAAGGTCTAGACATATTCAAACCAGAAAAATCATGTATATATCTACCCCTAACCCTAAACTATGTCTTATGAAGTCAAGCATGAAGAGAAGTGGTTTTTGGTTTCAAACATGGAAATTTCAAAAAAAAAAGCTTCATTTTCGGGAGACTAAGAAGGATCCATGCTTACCATTTTATTTTCATGTTTTAAACTTGTTTAAATCTTGGTCAAACCTAGGATTTGACCAAGATTCAAATGGGCAGAAAATTAAAAAAAGTGTGTTTGCCCGTCGAGTGAAACTCGGAGGAAGAGGGATCACTCGGAAGGAGAGAAGAAGGGAGAGAATTATGGTGTCTCCCCTTTTTCGGGTGATGATGTTGACTTTTGTGCAGGGTTTGTCAGTGAGCAGGAGGAGCGAGCGAGCGAGTCGAGCGAGGCCGAGAATGAGAGAGATTTGTTTTTTTTTGTGAGAGGGACAACCGAAGGATCCAGAAGGACCCACAGACTTCCAATACGCATCCTGATGCGTCTTCTCTTGACAAAGAAGATGGCTGGGAGTTTGCGTACCTATTGCACGTGACTTGTGCTCACTGAAGTGTGGGACCTCACGCGTGGGCACCACACGTAAGTGACAGACCTGTTGGTGTAAAAACTCGGTTGATTATTATAGTGCATTAGAACAAAGTTTCCTATGGATTCAAGGGTAGGAAATCCAAGTTAACTCATTTACATGACATTATTTTTCTTATGTCATATAGTAAGCATTAAAGTTGATAAACAATGTCTAGACATATTCAAACCAGACAAATCATGTATCTATACCCCTAACCCCTAAACTCTGTCTTATGAAGTCAAGCATGTGAAGAGATGTGGTTTTGGGTTTCAAACATGGAAATTTCAAAAACCTCCCAAAAGCTTCATTTTAGAGTGCCTAAGAAGGATACATGCTTCCCTTTTCATTTTCATGTTTTATAAAACTTGTTTTAATTATCTTGGTCAAACCTAGGATTTGACGAAGATACAAATGGGTGGGCAAAAAATTAAAAAAATCAGAAAAATGGAAAACCAAATCACATAGTCTTCTTATGTCATATCGTAAGCAATCAAGTTGATAAACAAGGTCTAGATATATCCAAACCAGACAAATCATGTATCTACCCCCTTTCGATCTTATGAAGTCTAGCATGAAGGGAAGTCGTTTTGGGTTTCAAACATTGAAATTTCAAGAACATCCCAAAAGCTTCATTTTAGAGTGACTAAGAAGGATACAGACTTCCCTTTTCATTTTCATGTTTTAAACTTGTTTAAATCTTGGTCAAACCAAGGATTTGACCAAGATTCAAATGGCCCTAAAAATTCAGAAAAAAATCAAAAGAATGAAAAACCAAAGCACATAGCATTCTTATGTCATATGTATAGTAAGCATTCAAGTTGATAAACAAGGTCTAGACATATATATTCAAACCAGAAAAATCATGTATATATCTACCCCTAAAACCCTAATTAAACTCAGTCAATCATGAAGAGAAGTGGTTTTGGGTTTCAAACATGGAAATTTCAAGAACCTCCCAAAAGCTTCATTTTAGAGTGACTAAGA
This sequence comes from Lolium multiflorum, assembly GCA_030979885.1. Classification (NCBI taxonomy): domain Eukaryota; kingdom Viridiplantae; phylum Streptophyta; class Magnoliopsida; order Poales; family Poaceae; genus Lolium; species Lolium multiflorum. The sequence goes on from CM061749.1 coordinate 105,113,358, forward strand.
AGGATCCAGGCTTACTTATTCGTTTTCACGTGTTAAACTTGTCTAAATCTTGGTCAAACCTAGGATTTGACCAAGATATGATTCAAATGCGCAGAAAATTAAAAAAATCAGAAAAATGAAAAACCAAAGTACATAGTCTTCTTATGTCATATAGTAAGCATATTCAAGTTGATAAACAAGGTTTGGACATATTCAAACCATACAAATCATGTATCTATATATACCCCCTAACCCTAAACTTTGTCTTATGAAGTCAAGCATGAAGAGAAGTGGTTTTGGGTTTCAAACATGGAAATTTCAAAAACCTCCCAAAAACTTCATTTTAGAGTGACTGAGAAGGTTACATGCTTCCCTTTTCATTTTCATGTTTTAAACTTGTTTAAATTAGCTTGGTCAAACCTAGGATTTCATGAAGATACAAATGGGTGGGCACAATATTCAAAAAAATCAGAAAAATGAAAAACCAAATCACATAGTCTTCTTATGTCATATCGTAAGCAATCAAGTTGATAAACAAGGTCTAGATATATCCAAACCAGACAAATCATGTATCTACCCCCTTTCGATCTTATGAAGTCTAGCATGAAGGGAAGTCGTTTTGGGTTTCAAACATTGAAATTTCAAGAACATCCCAAAAGCTTCATTTTAGAGTGACTAAGAAGGATACAGACTTCCCTTTTCATTTTCATGTTTTAAACTTGTTTAAATCTTGGTCAAACCAAGGATTTGACCAAGATTCAAATGGCCCTAAAAATTCAGAAAAAAATCAAAAGAATGAAAAACCAAAGCACATAGCATTCTTAGATATGTCATATGTATAGTAAGCATTCAAGTTGATAAACAAGGTCTAGACATATATATTCAAACCAGAAAAATCATGTATATATCTACCCCTAAAACCCTAATTAAACTCAGTCAATCATGAAGAGAAGTGGTTTTGGGTTTCAAACATGGAAATTTCAAGAACCTCCCAAAAGCTTCATTTTAGAGTGACTAAGAAGGATCCAGGCTTACTTATTCGTTTTCACGTGTTAAACTTGTCTAAATCTTGGTCAAACCTAGGATTTGACCAAGATATGATTCAAATGTGCAGAAAATTAAAAAAATCAGAAAAATGAAAAACCAAAGTACATAGTCTTCTTATGTCATATAGTAAGCATATTCAAGTTGATAAACAAGGTTTGGACATATTCAAACCATACAAATCATGTATCTATACCCCCTAACCCTAAACTTTGTCTTATGAAGTCAAGCATGAAGAGAAGTGGTTTTGGGTTTCAAACATGGAAATTTCAAAAACCTCCCAAAAACTTCATTTTAGAGTGACTGAGAAGGTTACATGTTTCCCTTTTCATTTTCATGTTTTAAACTTGTTTAAATTATCTTGGTAAAACCTAGGATTTCATGAAGATACAAATGGGTGGGCACAATATTCAAAAAAATCAGAAAATTGAAAAACCAAATCACATTGTCTTCTTATGTCATATCGTAAGCATTCAAGTTGATAAATAAGGTCTAGATATATCCAAACCAGACAAATCATGTATCTACCCCCTGTCGATCTTATGAAGTCTAGCATGAAGGGAAGTCGTTTTCGGTTTCAAACATGGAAATTTCAAGAACATCCCAAAAGCTTCCATTTTAGAGTTACTAAGAAGGATATACAGACTTCCCTTTTTCATTTTCATGTTTTAAACTTGTTTAAATCCTTGTCAAACCAAAGATTTTGACCAAGATTCAAATGGGCCTAAAAATTTAGAAAAAAAATCAAAAGAGAATGAAAAACCAAAGCACATAGCATTCTTATATATGTCATATGTATAGTAAGCATTCAAGTTGATAAACCAGGTCTAGACATATTCAAACCAGAAAAATCATGTATATATCTACCCCTAAAACCCTAAACTCTGTCTTATGAAGTCAATCATGAAGAGAAGTGGTTTTGGGTTTCAAACATGGAAATTTCAAGAACCTCCCAAAAGATTTATTTTAGAGTGACTAATAAGGATCCATGCTTACCTTTTCATTTTCACAATTTAAACTTGTTTAAATCTTTGTCAAACCTATGATTTGACCAAGATTCAAATATATGGGCATAAAATTCAAAAAAAATCAGAAAAATGAAAAACAAAAGCATATAGTCTTCTTATGTCATATAGTAAGCATTCAAGTTGATAAATTAACAAGGTTTGGACATATTCAAACCATACAAATCATTGATGTCTACGGGTGCTTCTATTCTTGTAGACAGTGTTGGGCCTCCAAGAGCAGAGGTTTGTAGAACAGCAGCAAGTTTCCCTTAAGTGGATTACCCAAGGTTTATCGAACTCAGGGAGGAAGAGGTCAAAGATATCCCTCTCAAGCAACCCTGTAATCACAAAGCAAGAAGTCTCTTGTGTCCCCAACACACCAAATACACTTGTCAGGTGTATAGGTGCACTAGTTCGGCGAAGAGATAGTGAAATACAAGTAGTATGGATGTATATGAGTGGTAATAGCAATCTGAATAAAATATGGCAGCGAGTAAACATGCAACAGAACAGTAAATAAACGGTGTTTTCAGTATTGGAAACAAGGCCTAGGGATCATACTTTCACTAGTGGACACTCTCAACATTGATCGCATAATAAATACTTCTTCTCATATGTGCTACATACACTCTTGTTTGATAATGAACATCATTCGTTGCGTAGGATTACACGAACCCTCAATGCCGGAGTTAACAAGCTCCGCAACATTCGATATTCATGTTTAAGTAACCTTAGAGCATAATAGATCATTGCAAAATAAACCAAGAACTAACATAGAGCACGCACTGTCCACATTACACTATGAAGGAGGAATAGATCACATCAATACTATCATAATGACAATTAACTCCACGATCTACAAGAGATCATGATCATAGCCTACGACAAGAACCACACGGTGCACACACTAGCACCTTTACACCATGCAGGAGGAATAGACTACTTTAATAACATCACATGAGTAGCACATAAACTAGTAGCGATACAAAGCTCATCATATGGATCTCAATCATGTAAAGCAGCTCATGAGATCATTGTATTGGAGTACAGAGAGAGAGATTAACCACATAGCTACGGTAGAGCCCTCAGCCCCAGGGGAGAATTACTCCCTCCTCATCATGGGAGCAGCGATGGCGGTGAAGATGGCGGTGAAGACGGCGGTGGAGATGACTCCGGGGGCAATTCCCCGTCCCGGCAGGGTGCCGGAACAGAGACTTCTGTCCCCCGAATTGGAGTTTCGCGATGTGGCGGCGCCCCTGGATGTTTTCTGGAGTTTCGTGAAGAGGTGTCGAAGTTTTAGGTCACGACGGCTTAAATAGGCGAAGAGTCGGAGTCGGAAGAGTCCCGAGGGGCCCACCCCATAGGGTGGGGTGACCACCCTCCAGGCCGCGCCGGCCTATGGGGAGGAGGCCCTGGGCCTCCCCCTGGCTTGCCCTTCTGGCTCCGTGAGTCTTCCGATGAAATAGAATTTCTGTAATTTTTCTGGATTTTTCCGAGCACTTTGGTTTTTGGGCCTTTTCTGCAATAAACAGACATAATAAACAGAAACTGGCACTGTGGCATCTTGTTAATAGGTTAGTCCAATAAATGCCATAATATGATATAAAGTATGCATAAAACATGTAGATATCATCAATAATGTGGCATGGAACATAAGAAATTATAGATACGTTTGAGACGTATCAATCATGTATCTACCCCTAACCCTAAACTCGGTCGATCTTATGAAGTGTAGCATGAAGAGAGGTCGTTTTGGGTTTCAAACATGGAAATTTCAAGAACATCCCAAAATGCTTCATTTTAGAGTGACTAAGAAGGATCCAGGCTTACTTATTCGTTTTCACGTGTTAAACTTGTCTAATCTTGGTCAAACCTAGGATTTGACCAAGATTCAAATGCGCAGAAAATTTAAAAAATCAGAAAAATGAAAACCAAAGTACATAGTCTTCTTATGTCATATAGTAAGCATATTCAAGTTGATAAACAAGGTTTGAACCTTGATCTGTAGTACTGGGCAAAACCCTAGTTTAACCTATTTAATTATAGATTCGTAGGTTGATTTTTCTACCTTTTTATTATTACTAACCTATTTAATTATAGATTCGTAGGTTGATTTTTCTATACCTTTTTATTATTACTATGCAGCACAAGTGTGTTTGCCCGTCGAGTGAAACTCGGAGGAAGAGGGATCACTCGGAAGGAGAGAAGAAGGGAGAGAATTATGGTGTCTCCCCTTTTTCGGGTGATGATGTTGACTTTTGTGCAGGGTTTGTCAGTGAGCAGGAGGTGCGAGCGAGCGAGTCGAGCGAGGCCGAGAATGAGAGAGATTTGTTTTTTTTTGTGAGAGGGACAACCGAAGGATCCAGAAGGACCCACAGACTTCCAATACGCATCCTGATGCGTCTTCTCTTGACAAAGAAGATGGCTGGGAGTTTGCGTACCTATTGCACGTGACTTGTGCTCACTGAAGTGTGGGACCTCACGCGTGGGCACCACACGTAAGTGACAGACCTGTTGGTGTAAAAACTCGGTTGATTATTATAGTGCATTAGAACAAAGTTTCCTATGGATTCAAGGGTAGGAAATCCAAGTTAACTCATTTACATGACATTATTTTTCTTATGTCATATAGTAAGCATTAAAGTTGATAAACAATGTCTAGACATATTCAAACCAGACAAATCATGTATCTATACCCCTAACCCCTAAACTCTGTCTTATGAAGTCAAGCATGTGAAGAGATGTGGTTTTGGGTTTCAAACATGGAAATTTCAAAAAACTCCCAAAAGCTTCATTTTAGAGTGCCTAAGAAGGATACATGCTTCCCTTTTCATTTTCATGTTTTATAAAACTTGTTTTAATTATCTTGGTCAAACCTAGGATTTGACGAAGATACAAATGGGTGGGCAAAAAATTAAAAAAATCAGAAAAATGGAAAACCAAATCACATAGTCTTCTTATGTCATATCGTAAGCAATCAAGTTGATAAACAAGGTCTAGATATATCCAAACCAGACAAATCGTGTATCTACCCCCTTTCGATCTTATGAAGTCTAGCATGAAGGGAAGTCATTTTGGGTTTCAAACATTGAAATTTCAAGAACATCCCAAAAGCTTCATTTTAGAGTGACTAAGAAGGATACAGACTTCCCTTTTCATTTTCATGTTTTAAACTTGTTTAAATCTTGGTCAAACCAAGGATTTGACCAAGATTCAAATGGCCCTAAAAATTCAGAAAAAAATCAAAAGAATGAAAAACCAAAGCACATAGCATTCTTATATATGTCATATGTATAGTAAGCATTCAAGTTGATAAACAAGGTCTAGACATATATATTCAAACTAGAAAAATCATGTATATATCTACCCCTAAAACCCTAATTAAACTCAGTCAATCATGAAGAGAAGTGGTTTTGGGTTTCAAACATGGAAATTTCAAGAACCTCCCAAAAGCTTCATTTTAGAGTGACTAAGAAGGATCCAGGCTTACTTATTCGTTTTCACGTGTTAAACTTGTCTAAATCTTGGTCAAACCTAAGATTTGACCAAGATATGATTCAAATGTGCAGAAAATTAAAAAAATCAGAAAAATGAAAAACCAAAGTACATAGTCTTCTTATGTCATATAGTAAGCATATTCAAGTTGATAAACAAGGTTTGGACATATTCAAACCATACAAATCATGTATCTATACCCCTAACCCTAAACTTTGTCTTATGAAGTCAAGCATGAAGAGAAGTGGTTTTGGGTTTCAAACATGGAAATTTCAAAAACCTCCCAAAAACTTCATTTTAGAGTGACTGAGAAGGTTACATGTTTCCCTTTTCGTTTTCATGTTTTAAACTTGTTTAAATTATCTTGGTAAAACCTAGGATTTCATGAAGATACAAATGGGTGGGCACAATATTCAAAAAAATCAGAAAATTGAAAAACCAAATCACATTGTCTTCTTATGTCATATCGTAAGCATTCAAGTTGATAAACAAGGTCTAGATATATCCAAACCAGACAAATCATGTATCTACCCCCTGTCGATCTTATGAAGTCTAGCATGAAGGGAAGTCGTTTTCGGTTTCAAACATGGAAATTTCAAGAACATCCCAAAAGCTTCCATTTTAGAGTTACTAAGAAGGATATACAGACTTCCCTTTTTCATTTTCATGTTTTAAACTTGTTTAAATCCTTGTCAAACCAAAGATTTTGACCAAGATTCAAATGGGCCTAAAAATTTAGAAAAAAAATCAAAAGAGAATGAAAAACCAAAGCACATAGCATTCTTATATATGTCATATGTATAGTAAGCATTCAAGTTGATAAACCAGGTCTAGACATATTCAAACCAGAAAAATCATGTATATATCTACCCCTAAAACCCTAAACTCTGTCTTATGAAGTCAATCATGAAGAGAAGTGGTTTTGGGTTTCAAACATGGAAATTTCAAGAACCTCCCAAAAGATTTAATTTAGAGTGACTAATAAGGATCCATGCTTACCTTTTCATTTTCACAATTTAAACTTGTTTAAATCTTTGTCAAACCTATGATTTGACCAAGATTCAAATATATGGGCATAAAATTCAAAAAAAATCAGAAAAATGAAAAACAAAAGCATATAGTCTTCTTATGTCATATAGTAAGCATTCAAGTTGATAAATTAACAAGGTTTGGACATATTCAAACCATACAAATCATGTATCTACCCCTAACCCTAAACTCGGTCGATCTTATGAAGTGTAGCATGAAGAGAGGTCGTTTTGGGTTTCAAACATGGAAATTTCAAGAACATCCCAAAAGCTTCATTTTAGAGTGACTAAGAAGGATCCAGGCTTACTTATTCGTTTTCACGTGTTAAACTTGTCTAATCTTGGTCAAACCTAGGATTTGACCAAGATTCAAATGCGCAGAAAATTTAAAAAATCAGAAAAATGAAAACCAAAGTACATAGTCTTCTTATGTCATATAGTAAGCATATTCAAGTTGATAAACAAGGTTTGAACCTTGATCTGTAGTACTGGGCAAAACCCTAGTTTAACCTATTTAATTATAGATTCGTAGGTTGATTTTTCTACCTTTTTATTATTACTAACCTATTTAATTATAGATTCGTAGGTTGATTTTTCTATACCTTTTTATTATTACTATGCAGCACAAGTGTGTTTGCCCGTCGAGTGAAACTCGGAGGAAGAGGGATCACTCGGAAGGAGAGAAGAAGGGAGAGAATTATGGTGTCTCCCCTTTTTCGGGTGATGATGTTGACTTTTGTGCAGGGTTTGTCAGTGAGCAGGAGGTGCGAGCGAGCGAGCGAGTCGAGCGAGGCCGAGAATGAGAGAGATTTGTTTTTTTGTGAGAGGGACAACCGAAGGATCCAGAAGGACCCACAGACTTCCAATACGCATCCTGATGCGTCTTCTCTTGACAAAGAAGATGGCTGGGAGTTTGCGTACCTATTGCACGTGACTTGTGCTCACTGAAGTGTGGGACCTCACGCGTGGGCACCACACGTAAGTGACAGACCTGTTGGTGTAAAAACTCGGTTGATTATTATAGTGCATTAGAACAAAGTTTCCTATGGATTCAAGGGTAGGAAATCCAAGTTAACTCATTTACATGACATTATTTTTCTTATGTCATATAGTAAGCATTAAAGTTGATAAACAATGTCTAGACATATTCAAACCAGACAAATCATGTATCTATACCCCTAACCCCTAAACTCTGTCTTATGAAGTCAAGCATGTGAAGAGATGTGGTTTTGGGTTTCAAACATGGAAATTTCAAAAACCTCCCAAAAGCTTCATTTTAGAGTGCCTAAGAAGGATACATGCTTCCCTTTTCATTTTCATGTTTTATAAAACTTGTTTTAATTATCTTGGTCAAACCTAGGATTTGACGAAGATACAAATGGGTGGGCAAAAAATTAAAAAAATCAGAAAAATGGAAAACCAAATCACATAGTCTTCTTATGTCATATCGTAAGCAATCAAGTTGATAAACAAGGTCTAGATATATCCAAACCAGACAAATCATGTATCTACCCCCTTTCGATCTTATGAAGTCTAGCATGAAGGGAAGTCGTTTTGGGTTTCAAACATTGAAATTTCAAGAACATCCCAAAAGCTTCATTTTAGAGTGACTAAGAAGGATACAGACTTCCCTTTTCATTTTCATGTTTTAAACTTGTTTAAATCTTGGTCAAACCAAGGATTTGACCAAGATTCAAATGGCCCTAAAAATTCAGAAAAAATCAAAAGAATGAAAAACCAAAGCACATAGCATTCTTATGTCATATGTATAGTAAGCATTCAAGTTGATAAACAAGGTCTAGACATATATATTCAAACCAGAAAAATCATGTATATATCTACCCCTAAAACCCTAATTAAACTCAGTCAATCATGAAGAGAAGTGGTTTTGGGTTTCAAACATGGAAATTTCAAGAACCTCCCAAAAGCTTCATTTTAGAGTGACTAAGAAGGATCCAGGCTTACTTATTCGTTTTCACGTGTTAAACTTGTCTAAATCTTGGTCAAACCTAGGATTTGACCAAGATATGATTCAAATGCGCAGAAAATTAAAAAAATCAGAAAAATGAAAAACCAAAGTACATAGTCTTCTTATGTCATATAGTAAGCATATTCAAGTTGATAAACAAGGTTTGGACATATTCAAACCATACAAATCATGTATCTATATATACCCCCTAACCCTAAACTTTGTCTTATGAAGTCAAGCATGAAGAGAAGTGGTTTTGGGTTTCAAACATGGAAATTTCAAAAACCTCCCAAAAACTTCATTTTAGAGTGACTGAGAAGGTTACATGCTTCCCTTTTCATTTTCATGTTTTAAACTTGTTTAAATTAGCTTGGTCAAACCTAGGATTTCATGAAGATACAAATGGGTGGGCACAATATTCAAAAAAATCAGAAAAATGAAAAACCAAATCACATAGTCTTCTTATGTCATATCGTAAGCAATCAAGTTGATAAACAAGGTCTAGATATATCCAAACCAGACAAATCATGTATCTACCCCCTTTCGATCTTATGAAGTCTAGCATGAAGGGAAGTCGTTTTGGGTTTCAAACATTGAAATTTCAAGAACATCCCAAAAGCTTCATTTTAGAGTGACTAAGAAGGATACAGACTTCCCTTTTCATTTTCATGTTTTAAACTTGTTTAAATCTTGGTCAAACCAAGGATTTGACCAAGATTCAAATGGCCCTAAAAATTCAGAAAAAAATCAAAAGAATGAAAAACCAAAGCACATAGCATTCTTAGATATGTCATATGTATAGTAAGCATTCAAGTTGATAAACAAGGTCTAGACATATATATTCAAACCAGAAAAATCATGTATATATCTACCCCTAAAACCCTAATTAAACTCAGTCAATCATGAAGAGAAGTGGTTTTGGGTTTCAAACATGGAAATTTCAAGAACCTCCCAAAAGCTTCATTTTAGAGTGACTAAGAAGGATCCAGGCTTACTTATTCGTTTTCACGTGTTAAACTTGTCTAAATCTTGGTCAAACCTAGGATTTGACCAAGATATGATTCAAATGTGCAGAAAATTAAAAAAATCAGAAAAATGAAAAACCAAAGTACATAGTCTTCTTATGTCATATAGTAAGCATATTCAAGTTGATAAACAAGGTTTGGACATATTCAAACCATACAAATCATGTATCTATACCCCTAACCCTAAACTTTGTCTTATGAAGTCAAGCATGAAGAGAAGTGGTTTTGGGTTTCAAACATGGAAATTTCAAAAACCTCCCAAAAACTTCATTTTAGAGTGACTGAGAAGGTTACATGTTTCCCTTTTCGTTTTCATGTTTTAAACTTGTTTAAATTATCTTGGTAAAACCTAGGATTTCATGAAGATACAAATGGGTGGGCACAATATTCAAAAAAATCAGAAAATTGAAAAACCAAATCACATTGTCTTCTTATGTCATATCGTAAGCATTCAAGTTGATAAACAAGGTCTAGATATATCCAAACCAGACAAATCATGTATCTACCCCCTGTCGATCTTATGAAGTCTAGCATGAAGGGAAGTCGTTTTCGGTTTCAAACATGGAAATTTCAAGAACATCCCAAAAGCTTCCATTTTAGAGTTACTAAGAAGGATATACAGACTTCCCTTTTTCATTTTCATGTTTTAAACTTGTTTAAATCCTTGTCAAACCAAAGATTTTGACCAAGATTCAAATGGGCCTAAAAATTTAGAAAAAAAATCAAAAGAGAATGAAAAACCAAAGCACATAGCATTCTTATATATGTCATATGTATAGTAAGCATTCAAGTTGATAAACCAGGTCTAGACATATTCAAACCAGAAAAATCATGTATATATCTACCCCTAAAACCCTAAACTCTGTCTTATGAAGTCAATCATGAAGAGAAGTGGTTTTGGGTTTCAAACATGGAAATTTCAAGAACCTCCCAAAAGATTTATTTTAGAGTGACTAATAAGGATCCATGCTTACCTTTTCATTTTCACAATTTAAACTTGTTTAAATCTTTGTCAAACCTATGATTTGACCAAGATTCAAATATATGGGCATAAAATTCAAAAAAAATCAGAAAAATGAAAAACAAAAGCATATAGTCTTCTTATGTCATATAGTAAGCATTCAAGTTGATAAATTAACAAGGTTTGGACATATTCAAACCATACAAATCATGTATCTACCCCTAACCCTAAACTCGGTCGATCTTATGAAGTGTAGCATGAAGAGAGGTCGTTTTGGGTTTCAAACATGGAAATTTCAAGAACATCCCAAAATGCTTCATTTTAGAGTGACTAAGAAGGATCCAGGCTTACTTATTCGTTTTCACGTGTTAAACTTGTCTAATCTTGGTCAAACCTAGGATTTGACCAAGATTCAAATGCGCAGAAAATTTAAAAAATCAGAAAAATGAAAACCAAAGTACATAGTCTTCTTATGTCATATAGTAAGCATATTCAAGTTGATAAACAAGGTTTGAACCTTGATCTGTAGTACTGGGCAAAACCCTAGTTTAACCTATTTAATTATAGATTCGTAGGTTGATTTTTCTACCTTTTTATTATTACTAACCTATTTAATTATAGATTCGTAGGTTGATTTTTCTATACCTTTTTATTATTACTATGCAGCACAAGTGTGTTTGCCCGTCGAGTGAAACTCGGAGGAAGAGGGATCACTCGGAAGGAGAGAAGAAGGGAGAGAATTATGGTGTCTCCCCTTTTTCGGGTGATGATGTTGACTTTTGTGCAGGGTTTGTCAGTGAGCAGGAGGTGCGAGCGAGCGAGTCGAGCGAGGCCGAGAATGAGAGAGATTTGTTTTTTTGTGAGAGGGACAACCGAAGGATCCAGAAGGACCCACAGACTTCCAATACGCATCCTGATGCGTCTTCTCTTGACAAAGAAGATGGCTGGGAGTTTGCGTACCTATTGCACGTGACTTGTGCTCACTGAAGTGTGGGACCTCACGCGTGGGCACCACACGTAAGTGACAGACCTGTTGGTGTAAAAACTCGATTGATTATTATAGTGCATTAGAACAAAGTTTCCTATGGATTCAAGGGTAGGAAATCCAAGTTAACTCATTTACATGACATTATTTTTCTTATGTCATATAGTAAGCATTAAAGTTGATAAACAATGTCTAGACATATTCAAACCAGACAAATCATGTATCTATACCCCTAACCCCTAAACTCTGTCTTATGAAGTCAAGCATGTGAAGAGATGTGGTTTTGGGTTTCAAACATGGAAATTTCAAAAAACTCCCAAAAGCTTCATTTTAGAGTGCCTAAGAAGGATACATGCTTCCCTTTTCATTTTCATGTTTTATAAAACTTGTTTTAATTATCTTGGTCAAACCTAGGATTTGACGAAGATACAAATGGGTGGGCAAAAAATTAAAAAAATCAGAAAAATGGAAAACCAAATCACATAGTCTTCTTATGTCATATCGTAAGCAATCAAGTTGATAAACAAGGTCTAGATATATCCAAACCAGACAAATCGTGTATCTACCCCCTTTCGATCTTATGAAGTCTAGCATGAAGGGAAGTCGTTTTGGGTTTCAAACATTGAAATTTCAAGAACATCCCAAAAGCTTCATTTTAGAGTGACTAAGAAGGATACAGACTTCCCTTTTCATTTTCATGTTTTAAACTTGTTTAAATCTTGGTCAAACCAAGGATTTGACCAAGATTCAAATGGCCCTAAAAATTCAGAAAAAAATCAAAAGAATGAAAAACCAAAGCACATAGCATTCTTATATATGTCATATGTATAGTAAGCATTCAAGTTGATAAACAAGGTCTAGACATATATATTCAAACCAGAAAAATCATGTATATATCTACCCCTAAAACCCTAATTAAACTCAGTCAATCATGAAGAGAAGTGGTTTTGGGTTTCAAACATGGAAATTTCAAGAACCTCCCAAAAGCTTCATTTTAGAGTGACTAAGAAGGATCCAGGCTTACTTATTCGTTTTCACGTGTTAAACTTGTCTAAATCTTGGTCAAACCTAGGATTTGACCAAGATATGATTCAAATGTGCAGAAAATTAAAAAAATCAGAAAAATGAAAAACCAAAGTACATAGTCTTCTTATGTCATATAGTAAGCATATTCAAGTTGATAAACAAGGTTTGGACATATTCAAACCATACAAATCATGTATCTATACCCCCTAACCCTAAACTTTGTCTTATGAAGTCAAGCATGAAGAGAAGTGGTTTTGGGTTTCAAACATGGAAATTTCAAAAACCTCCCAAAAACTTCATTTTAGAGTGACTGAGAAGGTTACATGTTTCCCTTTTCGTTTTCATGTTTTAAACTTGTTTAAATTATCTTGGTAAAACCTAGGATTTCATGAAGATACAAATGGGTGGGCACAATATTCAAAAAAATCAGAAAATTGAAAAACCAAATCACATTGTCTTCTTATGTCATATCGTAAGCATTCAAGTTGATAAACAAGGTCTAGATATATCCAAACCAGACAAATCATGTATCTACCCCCTGTCGATCTTATGAAGTCTAGCATGAAGGGAAGTCGTTTTCGGTTTCAAACATGGAAATTTCAAGAACATCCCAAAAGCTTCCATTTTAGAGTTACTAAGAAGGATATACAGACTTCCCTTTTTCATTTTCATGTTTTAAACTTGTTTAAATCCTTGTCAAACCAAAGATTTTGACCAAGATTCAAATGGGCATAAAAATTTAGAAAAAAAATCAAAAGAGAATGAAAAACCAAAGCACATAGCATTCTTATATATGTCATATGTATAGTAAGCATTCAAGTTGATAAACCAGGTCTAGACATATTCAAACCAGAAAAATCATGTATATATCTACCCCTAAAACCCTAAACTCTGTCTTATGAAGTCAATCATGAAGAGAAGTGGTTTTGGGTTTCAAACATGGAAATTTCAAGAACCTCCCAAAAGATTTAATTTAGAGTGACTAATAAGGATCCATGCTTACCTTTTCATTTTCACAATTTAAACTTGTTTAAATCTTTGTCAAACCTATGATTTGACCAAGATTCAAATATATGGGCATAAAATTCAAAAAAAAATCAGAAAAATGAAAAACAAAAGCATATAGTCTTCTTATGTCATATAGTAAGCATTCAAGTTGATAAATTAACAAGGTTTGGACATATTCAAACCATACAAATCATGTATCTACCCCTAACCCTAAACTCGGTCGATCTTATGAAGTGTAGCATGAAGAGAGGTCGTTTTGGGTTTCAAACATGGAAATTTCAAGAACATCCCAAAAGCTTCATTTTAGAGTGACTAAGAAGGATCCAGGCTTACTTATTCGTTTTCACGTGTTAAACTTGTCTAATCTTGGTCAAACCTAGGATTTGACCAAGATTCAAATGCGCAGAAAATTTAAAAAATCAGAAAAATGAAAACCAAAGTACATAGTCTTCTTATGTCATATAGTAAGCATATTCAAGTTGATAAACAAGGTTTGAACCTTGATCTGTAGTACTGGGCAAAACCCTAGTTTAACCTATTTAATTATAGATTCGTAGGTTGATTTTTCTACCTTTTTATTATTACTAACCTATTTAATTATAGATTCGTAGGTTGATTTTTCTATACCTTTTTATTATTACTATGCAGCACAAGTGTGTTTGCCCGTCGAGTGAAACTCGGAGGAAGAGGGATCACTCGGAAGGAGAGAAGAAGGGAGAGAATTATGGTGTCTCCCCTTTTTCGGGTGATGATGTTGACTTTTGTGCAGGGTTTGTCAGTGAGCAGGAGGTGCGAGCGAGCGAGCGAGCGAGTCGAGCGAGGCCGAGAATGAGAGAGATTTGTTTTTTTGTGAGAGGGACAACCGAAGGATCCAGAAGGACCCACAGACTTCCAATACGCATCCTGATGCGTCTTCTCTTGACAAAGAAGATGGCTGGGAGTTTGCGTACCTATTGCACGTGACTTGTGCTCACTGAAGTGTGGGACCTCACGCGTGGGCACCACACGTAAGTGACAGACCTGTTGGTGTAAAAACTCGGTTGATTATTATAGTGCATTAGAACAAAGTTTCCTATGGATTCAAGGGTAGGAAATCCAAGTTAACTCATTTACATGACATTATTTTTCTTATGTCATATAGTAAGCATTAAAGTTGATAAACAATGTCTAGACATATTCAAACCAGACAAATCATGTATCTATACCCCTAACCCCTAAACTCTGTCTTATGAAGTCAAGCATGTGAAGAGATGTGGTTTTGGGTTTCAAACATGGAAATTTCAAAAAACTCCCAAAAGCTTCATTTTAGAGTGCCTAAGAAGGATACATGCTTCCCTTTTCATTTTCATGTTTTATAAAACTTGTTTTAATTATCTTGGTCAAACCTAGGATTTCATGAAGATACAAATGGGTGGGCAAAAAATTAAAAAATCAGAAAAATGGAAAACCAAATCACATAGTCTTCTTATGTCATATCGTAAGCAATCAAGTTGATAAACAAGGTCTAGATATATCCAAACCAGACAAATCATGTATCTACCCCCTTTCGATCTTATGAAGTCTAGCATGAAGGGAAGTCGTTTTGGGTTTCAAACATTGAAATTTCAAGAACATCCCAAAAGCTTCATTTTAGAGTGACTAAGAAGGATACAGACTTCCCTTTTCATTTTCATGTTTTAAACTTGTTTAAATCTTGGTCAAACCAAGGATTTGACCAAGATTCAAATGGCCCTAAAAATTCAGAAAAAAATCAAAAGAATGAAAAACCAAAGCACATAGCATTCTTAGATATGTCATATGTATAGTAAGCATTCAAGTTGATAAACAAGGTCTAGACATATATATTCAAACCAGAAAAATCATGTATATATCTACCCCTAAAACCCTAATTAAACTCAGTCAATCATGAAGAGAAGTGGTTTTGGGTTTCAAACATGGAAATTTCAAGAACCTCCCAAAAGCTTCATTTTAGAGTGACTAAGAAGGATCCAGGCTTACTTATTCGTTTTCACGTGTTAAACTTGTCTAAATCTTGGTCAAACCTAGGATTTGACCAAGATATGATTCAAATGTGCAGAAAATTAAAAAAAATCAGAAAAATGAAAAACCAAAGTACATAGTCTTCTTATGTCATATAGTAAGCATATTCAAGTTGATAAACAAGGTTTGGACATATTCAAACCATACAAATCATGTATCTATACCCCCTAACCCTAAACTTTGTCTTATGAAGTCAAGCATGAAGAGAAGTGGTTTTGGGTTTCAAACATGGAAATTTCAAAAACCTCCCAAAAACTTCATTTTAGAGTGACTGAGAAGGTTACATGTTTCCCTTTTCGTTTTCATGTTTTAAACTTGTTTAAATTATCTTGGTAAAACCTAGGATTTCATGAAGATACAAATGGGTGGGCACAATATTCAAAAAAATCAGAAAATTGAAAAACCAAATCACATTGTCTTCTTATGTCATATCGTAAGCATTCAAGTTGATAAACAAGGTCTAGATATATCCAAACCAGACAAATCATGTATCTACCCCCTGTCGATCTTATGAAGTCTAGCATGAAGGGAAGTCGTTTTCGGTTTCAAACATGGAAATTTCAAGAACATCCCAAAAGCTTCCATTTTAGAGTTACTAAGAAGGATATACAGACTTCCCTTTTTCATTTTCATGTTTTAAACTTGTTTAAATCCTTGTCAAACCAAAGATTTTGACCAAGATTCAAATGGGCCTAAAAATTTAGAAAAAAAATCAAAAGAGAATGAAAAACCAAAGCACATAGCATTCTTATATATGTCATATGTATAGTAAGCATTCAAGTTGATAAACCAGGTCTAGACATATTCAAACCAGAAAAATCATGTATATATCTACCCCTAAAACCCTAAACTCTGTCTTATGAAGTCAATCATGAAGAGAAGTGGTTTTGGGTTTCAAACATGGAAATTTCAAGAACCTCCCAAAAGATTTATTTTAGAGTGACTAATAAGGATCCATGCTTACCTTTTCATTTTCACAATTTAAACTTGTTTAAATCTTTGTCAAACCTATGATTTGACCAAGATTCAAATATATGGGCATAAAATTCAAAAAAAATCAGAAAAATGAAAAACAAAAGCATATAGTCTTCTTATGTCATATAGTAAGCATTCAAGTTGATAAATTAACAAGGTTTGGACATATTCAAACCATACAAATCATGTATCTACCCCTAACCCTAAACTCGGTCGATCTTATGAAGTGTAGCATGAAGAGAGGTCGTTTTGGGTTTCAAACATGGAAATTTCAAGAACATCCCAAAATGCTTCATTTTAGAGTGACTAAGAAGGATCCAGGCTTACTTATTCGTTTTCACGTGTTAAACTTGTCTAATCTTGGTCAAACCTAGGATTTGACCAAGATTCAAATGCGCAGAAAATTTAAAAAATCAGAAAAATGAAAACCAAAGTACATAGTCTTCTTATGTCATATAGTAAGCATATTCAAGTTGATAAACAAGGTTTGAACCTTGATCTGTAGTACTGGGCAAAACCCTAGTTTAACCTATTTAATTATAGATTCGTAGGTTGATTTTTCTACCTTTTTATTATTACTAACCTATTTAATTATAGATTCGTAGGTTGATTTTTCTATACCTTTTTATTATTACTATGCAGCACAAGTGTGTTTGCCCGTCGAGTGAAACTCGGAGGAAGAGGGATCACTCGGAAGGAGAGAAGAAGGGAGAGAATTATGGTGTCTCCCCTTTTTCGGGTGATGATGTTGACTTTTGTGCAGGGTTTGTCAGTGAGTGATGTCTACGGGAGCTTCTATTCTTGTAGACAGTGTTGGGCCTCCAAGAGCAGAGGTTTGTAGAACAGCAGCAAGTTTCCCTTAAGTGGATTACCCAAGGTTTATCGAACTCAGGGAGGAAGAGGTCAAAGATATCCCTCTCATGCAACCCTGCAACCACAAAGCAAGAAGTCTCTTGTGTCCCCAACACACCTAATAGGTGCACTAGTTCGGCGAAGAGATAGTGAAATACAAGTGGTATGAATGAATATGAGCAGTAGTACGGCGCCAGAAAATAGCTTGCTGGCGTGCAGTTGATGGTAGTAATATTGCGGGAAGTAAACATGCAGTAGTAACGCAGCAGTAGTAACAAGCAGTGATAGCAGTATTTAGGAACAAGGCCTAGGGATTAGACTTTCACTAGTGGACACTCTCAACATTGATCACATGACAGAATAGATAAATGCATACTCTACACTTTTGTTGGATGATGAACACATTGCGTAGGATTACACGAACCCTCAATGCCGGAGTTAACAAGCTCCACAATTAATGTTCATATTTTAGTAACCTTATAGTGTAAGATAGATCAAAAGACTAAACCAAGTACTAACATAGCATGCACACTGTCACCTTCATGCATATGTAGGAGGAATAGATCACATCAATATATCATAGCAATAGTTAACTTCGCAATCTACAAGAGATCACAATCATAGCCTACGCCAAGTACTCACACGGTGCACACACTGTCACCTTTACACACGTGGAGGAGGAATAGAGTACTTTAATAACATCACTAGAGTAGCACATAGATGAATAGTGATACAAAACTCATATGAATCTCAATCATGTAAGGCAGCTCATGAGATCATTGTATTGAAGTACATAGGAGAGAGATTAACCACATAGCTACCGGTACAGCCCCGAGCCTCGATGGAGAACTACTCCCTCCTCATGGGAGCAGCAGCGGTGATGAAGATGGCGGTGGAGATGGCAACGGTGTCGATGGAGAAGCCTTCCGGGGGCACTTCCCCGTCCGGGTGCCGGAACAGAGACTCCTGTCCCCCATCTTGGCTTCGCGATGGCGGCGGCTCTGGAACTTTTCGTACCGTGGCTTCCTCTCTAAGGGTTTTCGATGCAGGGGCTTTAAATAGGCGAAGAGGCGGCGCAGGAGGGTCAAAGGGGCGACCACACCATAGGGTGGCGCCCTGGCCGCGCCACCCTATCATCTGGGCCCAGGGCCCTCCGGCGGCTCTCGGGTGTTCTGGATGCTTCCGGGCAAAATAGGAACCTGGGCGTTGATTTCGTCCAATTCCGAGAATATTTCGTTACTAGGATTTCTGAAACCAAAAACAGCAGAAAACAGAACTGGCACTTCGGCATCTTGTTAATAGGTTAGTTCCAGAAAATGCATAAATATGACATATAATGTGCATAAAACATGTAGGTATCATCAATAAAGTAGCATGGAACATAAGAAATTATCGATACGTTGGAGACGTATCAGCATCCCCAAGCTTAGTTCTGCTCGTCCCGAGCAGGTAAAACGATAACAAAGATAATTTCTGAAGTGACATGCCATCATAATCTTGATCATATTGTAAACATATGTAATGAATGCAGCGATCAAAACAATGGTAATGACATGAGTAAACAACTGAATCATAAAGCAAAGACTTTTCATGAATAGTATTTCAAGACAAGCATAAATAAGTCTTGCATAAGAGTTAACTCATAAAGCAATAATTTAAAGTATAGACATTGAAGCAACATAATGGAAGATTAAGTTTCAGCGGTTGCTTTCAACTTGTAACATGTATATCTCATGGATAATTGTCAACATAGAGTAATATAACAAATGCAATAAGCAAGTATGTAGGAATCAATGCACAGTTCACACAAGTGTTTGCTTCTTAAGGTGGAGGAAGATAGGTAAACTGACTCAACAATAAAAGTAAAAGAAAGGTCCTTCAAAGAGGAAAGCATCGATTGCTATATTTGTGCTAGAGCTTTGATTTTGAAAACATCAAGAGAGCATAAAAGTAAAATTTTGAGAGGTGTTTGTTGTTGTCAACGAATGGTAGTGGGCACTCTAACTACCTTGCCAACAAACCTTCAAAGAGCGGCTCCCATTTTATTTATTTTTGGGTGGCACTCCTTCCAACCTTTCTTTCACAAACCATGGCTAACCGAATCCTCGGGTGCCTGCCAACAATCTCATACCATGAAGGAGTGCCTTTTTATTTTAGTTTTATTATGATGACACTCCTCCCCACCTTTGCTTTCTCAAGCCATGGCTAACCGAATCCTTCGGGTGCCGTCCAACAATCACATACCATGGAGGAGTGTCTATTTTTGTTAATTAATTTGGGACTGGGAATCCCATTGCCAGCTCTTTTTGCAAAATTATTGGATAAGCGGATGAAGCCACTAGTCCATTGGTGAAAGTTGCCCAACAAGATTGAAAGATAAACACCACATACTTCCTCATGAGCTATAAAACATTGACACAAATAAGAGGTAATAACTTTTGAATTGTTTAAAGGTAGCACTCAAGCAATTTACTTTGGAATGGCGGAGAAATACCATGTAGTAGGTAGGTATGGTGGACACAAATGGCATAGTGATTGGCTCAAGGATTTTGGATGCATGAGAAGTATTCCCTCTCGATACAAGGTTTAGGCTAGCAAGGTTATTTGAAGCAAACTCAAGGATGAACCGGTGCAGCAAAACTCACATAAAATACATATTGTAAACATTATAAGACTTTACACCGTCTTCCTTGTTGTTCAAACTCAATACTAGAAATTATCTAGACCTTAGAGAGACCAATTATGCAAACCAAATTTTAGCATGCTCTATGTATTTCTTCACTAATAGGTGCAAAGTATATGATGCAAGAGCTTAAACATGAGCACAACAATTGCCAAGTATCATATTATCCAAGACATTTTACCAATTACTACATGTAGCATTTTTCAATTCCAACCATATAACAATTTAACGAAGAGGAAACTTCGCCATGAAAATTAAAAGCTAAGAACACATGTGTTCATATGAACCAGCGGAGCGTGTCTCTCTCCCACACAAGGATGAACTTATTCAGAGAACTAAGATAACAAAACAAAAACAAAAATAAAAGCACACAGACGCTCCAAGTAAAATACATAAGATGTGACCGAATAAAAATATAGTTTCAAGAGAAGGAACCTGATACTTTGTCGATGAAGAAGGGGATGCCTTGGGCATCCCCAAGCTTAGACGCTTGAGTCTTCTTAGAATATGCAGGGGTGAACCACAGGGGCATCCCCAAGCTTAGAGCTTTCACTCCTCTTGATCATAGTATATCATTCTCCTCTCTTGACCCTTGAAAACTTCCTTCACACCAAACTTCAAGCAAACTCATTAGAGGGTTAGTGCACAATTAATAATTCACATGTTCAGAGGTGACACAATCATTCTTAACACTTCTGGACATTGCACAAAACTTCTGAAAGTTAATGGAACAAAGAAACTCATTCAACTTAACAAAAGCGGCAATGCGAAATAAAAGGCAGAATCTGTCAAAAACAGAACAGTCCGTAAAGACGAATTTTAAAATGGCACTAGACTTGCTCAAATGGAAAAACTCAAAACTAATGAAAGTTGCGTACATATCTGAGGATCACGCTCGTAAATTGGCAGATTTTTTCGAATTTTCTACAGAGACTTGTGCCAGAATTCGTGACAGACAGCAATGCTGTTTCTGCGCAGCGATCCCAAATATAACATCAACTTTAGCATAGAAACTTTACTTGGCACAAAAACATGATAAGGAGAGGTTGCTACAGTAGTAAACAACTTCCAAGACTCAACAAAACAAAAATTGCTGTAGTAAAATAAACACATGGGTTATCTCCCAAGAAGTTCTTTCTTTATAGCCATTAAGATGGGCTCAGCAGTTTTAATGATGCACTCGCAAGAAATAGAAGTTGAAGCAAAAGAGAGCATCAAGAGGCAAATTCAAAACACATTTAAGTCTAACATGCTTCCTATGCATAGGAATCTTGTAAATAAACAAGTTCATGAAGAGCAAAGTAACAAGCATAGGAAGATAAAACAAGTGTAGCTTCAAAAATTTCAGCACATAGAGAGGTGTTTTAGTAACATGAAATTTTTTACAACCATATTTTCCTCTCTCATAATAACTTTCAGTAGCATCATGAGAAAACTCAACAATATAACTATCACATAAAGCATTCTTATCATGAGTCTCATGCATAAAATAATTACTACTCCCAACATAAGCATAGTCATTCTTATTAATTGTAGTGGGAGCAAATTCAACAAAGTAGCTATCAAATATAGGAGGTATATTGTAATCATAATCAAATTTATCCTCCATAACAGGTGGTAACAAAAGACTACTATCATTATAATCATCATAAATGGGAGGCAAAGTATCATCAAAGTAAATTTTCTCCTCAATGCTTGGGGGACTAAAAATATCATGCTCATCAAAGCCAGCTTCCCCAAGCTTAGAATTTTCCATATCATTAACAACAATGGTGTTCAAAGCATTCATATTAATATGTTCCATGGGTTTTTTAATTTTCGCATCAAACCATCCATGTCTTAAATCAGGAAATAGAATAAAAAGGTCATTGTTGTCCATTATGCCTAACTAGTGTAAACAAGAAACCAAATGTCGCAATTGCAGAGTCTAAAGGAAATAGCTTCGAGCACACACACAATGGCGCCAGAAAAGTACTGTTACCTGGAACCGAAGTGTGAGTACCTTTTACCTTTCCTCCCCGGCAACGGCGCCAGAAAAGTGCTTGATGTCTACGGGAGCTTCTATTCTTGTAGACAGTGTTGGGCCTCCAAGAGCAGAGGTTTGTAGAACAGCAGCAAGTTTCCCTTAAGTGGATTACCCAAGGTTTATCGAACTCAGGGAGGAAGAGGTCAAAGATATCCCTCTCATGCAACCCTGCAACCACAAAGCAAGAAGTCTCTTGTGTCCCCAACACACCTAATAGGTGCACTAGTTCGGCGAAGAGATAGTGAAATACAAGTGGTATGAATGAATATGAGCAGTAGTACGGCGCCAGAAAATAGCTTGCTGGCGTGCAGTTGATGGTAGTAATATTGCGGGAAGTAAACATGCAGTAGTAACGCAGCAGAACAGTAAACAAGCAGTGATAGCAGTATTTAGGAACAAGGCCTAGGGATTAGACTTTCACTAGTGGACACTCTCAACATTGATCACATGACAGAATAGATAAATGCATACTCTACACTTTTGTTGGATGATGAACACATTGCGTAGGATTACACGAACCCTCAATGCCGGAGTTAACAAGCTCCACAATTAATGTTCATATTTTAGTAACCTTATAGTGTAAGATAGATCAAAAGACTAAACCAAGTACTAACATAGCATGCACACTGTCACCTTCATGCATATGTAGGAGGAATAGATCACATCAATATATCATAGCAATAGTTAACTTCGCAATCTACAAGAGATCACAATCATAGCCTACGCCAAGTACTCACACGGTGCACACACTGTCACCTTTACACACGTGGAGGAGGAATAGAGTACTTTAATAACATCACTAGAGTAGCACATAGATGAATAGTGATACAAAACTCATATGAATCTCAATCATGTAAGGCAGCTCATGAGATCATTGTATTGAAGTACATAGGAGAGAGATTAACCACATAGCTACCGGTACAGCCCCGAGCCTCGATGGAGAACTACTCCCTCCTCATGGGAGCAGCAGCGGTGATGAAGATGGCGGTGGAGATGGCAACGGTGTCGATGGAGAAGCCTTCCGGGGGCACTTCCCCGTCCGGCAGAGACTCCTGTCCCCCAGATCTTGGCTTCGCGATGGCGGCGGCTCTGGAACTTTTCTCGTACCGTGGCTTCCTCTCTAAGGGTTTTCGATGCAGGGGCTTTAAATAGGCGAAGAGGCGGCGCAGGAGGGTCGAAGGGGCGACCACACCATAGGGTGGCGCGGGCCCAGCCCTGGCCGCGCCACCCTATCATCTGGGGCCCACAGGGCCCCCCTCTGGCGGCTCTCGGGTGTTCTGGATGCTTCCGGCAAAATAGGAACCTGGGCGTTGATTTCGTCCAATTCCGAGAATATTTCGTTACTAGGATTTCTGAAACCAAAAACAGCAGAAAACAGGAACTGCACTTCGGCATCTTGTTAATAGGTTAGTTCCAGAAAATGCATAAATATGACATATAATGTGCATAAAACATGTAGGTATCATCAATAAAGTAGCATGGAACATAAGAAATTATCGATACGTTGGAGACGTATCAGTGAGCAGGAGGTGCGAGCGAGCGAGCGAGTCGAGCGAGGCCGAGAATGAGAAAGATTTGTTTTTTTTGTGAGAGGGACAACCGAAGGATCCAGAAGGACCCACAGACTTCCAATACGCATCCTGATGCGTCTTCTCTTGACAAAGAAAATGGCTGGGAGTTTGCGTACCTATTGCACGTGACTTGTGCTCACTGAAGTGTGGGACCTCACGCGTGGGCACCACACGTAAGTGATAGACCTGTTGGTGTAAAAACTCGGTTGATTATTATAGTGCATTAGAACAAAGTTTCCTATGGATTCAAGGGTAGGAAATCCAAGTTAACTCATTTACATGACATTATTTTTCTTATGTCATATAGTAAGCATTAAAGTTGATAAACAATGTCTAGACATATTCAAACCAGACAAATCATGTATCTATACCCCTAACCCCTAAACTCTGTCTTATGAAGTCAAGCATGTGAAGAGATGTGGTTTTGGGTTTCAAACATGGAAATTTCAAAAAACTCCCAAAAGCTTCATTTTAGAGTGCCTAAGAAGGATACATGCTTCCCTTTTCATTTTCATGTTTTATAAAACTTGTTTTAATTATCTTGGTCAAACCTAGGATTTGACGAAGATACAAATGGGTGGGCAAAAAATTAAAAAAATCAGAAAAATGGAAAACCAAATCACATAGTCTTCTTATGTCATATCGTAAGCAATCAAGTTGATAAACAAGGTCTAGATATATCCAAACCAGACAAATCGTGTATCTACCCCCTTTCGATCTTATGAAGTCTAGCATGAAGGGAAGTCGTTTTGGGTTTCAAACATTGAAATTTCAAGAACATCCCAAAAGCTTCATTTTAGAGTGACTAAGAAGGATACAGACTTCCCTTTTCATTTTCATGTTTTAAACTTGTTTAAATCTTGGTCAAACCAAGGATTTGACCAAGATTCAAATGGCCCTAAAAATTCAGAAAAAAATCAAAAGAATGAAAAACCAAAGCACATAGCATTCTTATATATGTCATATGTATAGTAAGCATTCAAGTTGATAAACAAGGTCTAGACATATATATTCAAACCAGAAAAATCATGTATATATCTACCCCTAAAACCCTAATTAAACTCAGTCAATCATGAAGAGAAGTGGTTTTGGGTTTCAAACATGGAAATTTCAAGAACCTCCCAAAAGCTTCATTTTAGAGTGACTAAGAAGGATCCAGGCTTACTTATTCGTTTTCACGTGTTAAACTTGTCTAAATCTTGGTCAAACCTAGGATTTGACCAAGATATGATTCAAATGTGCAGAAAATTAAAAAAATCAGAAAAATGAAAAACCAAAGTACATAGTCTTCTTATGTCATATAGTAAGCATATTCAAGTTGATAAACAAGGTTTGGACATATTCAAACCATACAAATCATGTATCTATACCCCCTAACCCTAAACTTTGTCTTATGAAGTCAAGCATGAAGAGAAGTGGTTTTGGGTTTCAAACATGGAAATTTCAAAAACCTCCCAAAAACTTCATTTTAGAGTGACTGAGAAGGTTACATGTTTCCCTTTTCGTTTTCATGTTTTAAACTTGTTTAAATTATCTTGGTAAAACCTAGGATTTCATGAAGATACAAATGGGTGGGCACAATATTCAAAAAAATCAGAAAATTGAAAAACCAAATCACATTGTCTTCTTATGTCATATCGTAAGCATTCAAGTTGATAAACAAGGTCTAGATATATCCAAACCAGACAAATCATGTATCTACCCCCTGTCGATCTTATGAAGTCTAGCATGAAGGGAAGTCGTTTTCGGTTTCAAACATGGAAATTTCAAGAACATCCCAAAAGCTTCCATTTTAGAGTTACTAAGAAGGATATACAGACTTCCCTTTTTCATTTTCATGTTTTAAACTTGTTTAAATCCTTGTCAAACCAAAGATTTTGACCAAGATTCAAATGGGCCTAAAAATTTAGAAAAAAAATCAAAAGAGAATGAAAAACCAAAGCACATAGCATTCTTATATATGTCATATGTATAGTAAGCATTCAAGTTGATAAACCAGGTCTAGACATATTCAAACCAGAAAAATCATGTATATATCTACCCCTAAAACCCTAAACTCTGTCTTATGAAGTCAATCATGAAGAGAAGTGGTTTTGGGTTTCAAACATGGAAATTTCAAGAACCTCCCAAAAGATTTATTTTAGAGTGACTAATAAGGATCCATGCTTACCTTTTCATTTTCACAATTTAAACTTGTTTAAATCTTTGTCAAACCTATGATTTGACCAAGATTCAAATATATGGGCATAAAATTCAAAAAAAATCAGAAAAATGAAAAACAAAAGCATATAGTCTTCTTATGTCATATAGTAAGCATTCAAGTTGATAAATTAACAAGGTTTGGACATATTCAAACCATACAAATCATGTATCTACCCCTAACCCTAAACTCGGTCGATCTTATGAAGTGTAGCATGAAGAGAGGTCGTTTTGGGTTTCAAACATGGAAATTTCAAGAACATCCCAAAATGCTTCATTTTAGAGTGACTAAGAAGGATCCAGGCTTACTTATTCGTTTTCACGTGTTAAACTTGTCTAATCTTGGTCAAACCTAGGATTTGACCAAGATTCAAATGCGCAGAAAATTTAAAAAATCAGAAAAATGAAAACCAAAGTACATAGTCTTCTTATGTCATATAGTAAGCATATTCAAGTTGATAAACAAGGTTTGAACCTTGATCTGTAGTACTGGGCAAAACCCTAGTTTAACCTATTTAATTATAGATTCGTAGGTTGATTTTTCTACCTTTTTATTATTACTAACCTATTTAATTATAGATTCGTAGGTTGATTTTTCTATACCTTTTTATTATTACTATGCAGCACAAGTGTGTTTGCCCGTCGAGTGAAACTCGGAGGAAGAGGGATCACTCGGAAGGAGAGAAGAAGGGAGAGAATTATGGTGTCTCCCCTTTTTCGGGTGATGATGTTGACTTTTGTGCAGGGTTTGTCAGTGAGCAGGAGGTGCGAGCGAGCGAGCGAGCGAGTCGAGCGAGGCCGAGAATGAGAGAGATTTGTTTTTTTTTGTGAGAGGGACAACCGAAGGATCCAGAAGGACCCACAGACTTCCAATACGCATCCGCGTCTTCTCTTGACAAAGAAGATGGCTGGGAGTTTGCGTACCTATTGCACGTGACTTGTGCTCACTGAAGTGTGGGACCTCACGCGTGGGCACCACACGTAAGTGACAGACCTGTTGGTGTAAAAACTCGGTTGATTATTATAGTGCATTAGAACAAAGTTTCCTATGGATTCAAGGGTAGGAAATCCAAGTTAACTCATTTACATGACATTATTTTTCTTATGTCATATAGTAAGCATTAAAGTTGATAAACAATGTCTAGACATATTCAAACCAGACAAATCATGTATCTATACCCCTAACCCCTAAACTCTGTCTTATGAAGTCAAGCATGTGAAGAGATGTGGTTTTGGGTTTCAAACATGGAAATTTCAAAAACCTCCCAAAAGCTTCATTTTAGAGTGCCTAAGAAGGATACATGCTTCCCTTTTCATTTTCATGTTTTATAAAACTTGTTTTAATTATCTTGGTCAAACCTAGGATTTGACGAAGATACAAATGGGTGGGCAAAAAATTAAAAAAATCAGAAAAATGGAAAACCAAATCACATAGTCTTCTTATGTCATATCGTAAGCAATCAAGTTGATAAACAAGGTCTAGATATATCCAAACCAGACAAATCGTGTATCTACCCCCTTTCGATCTTATGAAGTCTAGCATGAAGGGAAGTCGTTTTGGGTTTCAAACATTGAAATTTCAAGAACATCCCAAAAGCTTCATTTTAGAGTGACTAAGAAGGATACAGACTTCCCTTTTCATTTTCATGTTTTAAACTTGTTTAAATCTTGGTCAAACCAAGGATTTGACCAAGATTCAAATGGCCCTAAAAATTCAGAAAAAAATCAAAAGAATGAAAAACCAAAGCACATAGCATTCTTATATATGTCATATGTATAGTAAGCATTCAAGTTGATAAACAAGGTCTAGACATATATATTCAAACCAGAAAAATCATGTATATATCTACCCCTAAAACCCTAATTAAACTCAGTCAATCATGAAGAGAAGTGGTTTTGGGTTTCAAACATGGAAATTTCAAGAACCTCCCAAAAGCTTCATTTTAGAGTGACTAAGAAGGATCCAGGCTTACTTATTCGTTTTCACGTGTTAAACTTGTCTAAATCTTGGTCAAACCTAGGATTTGACCAAGATATGATTCAAATGCGCAGAAAATTAAAAAAATCAGAAAAATGAAAAACCAAAGTACATAGTCTTCTTATGTCATATAGTAAGCATATTCAAGTTGATAAACAAGGTTTGGACATATTCAAACCATACAAATCATGTATCTATACCCCTAACCCTAAACTTTGTCTTATGAAGTCAAGCATGAAGAGAAGTGGTTTTGGGTTTCAAACATGGAAATTTCAAAAACCTCCCAAAAACTTCATTTTAGAGTGACTGAGAAGGTTACATGTTTCCCTTTTCGTTTTCATGTTTTAAACTTGTTTAAATTATCTTGGTAAAACCTAGGATTTCATGAAGATACAAATGGGTGGGCACAATATTCAAAAAAATCAGAAAATTGAAAAACCAAATCACATTGTCTTCTTATGTCATATCGTAAGCATTCAAGTTGATAAACAAGGTCTAGATATATCCAAACCAGACAAATCATGTATCTACCCCCTGTCGATCTTATGAAGTCTAGCATGAAGGGAAGTCGTTTTCGGTTTCAAACATGGAAATTTCAAGAACATCCCAAAAGCTTCCATTTTAGAGTTACTAAGAAGGATATACAGACTTCCCTTTTTCATTTTCATGTTTTAAACTTGTTTAAATCCTTGTCAAACCAAAGATTTTGACCAAGATTCAAATGGGCATAAAAATTTAGAAAAAAAATCAAAAGAGAATGAAAAACCAAAGCACATAGCATTCTTATATATGTCATATGTATAGTAAGCATTCAAGTTGATAAACCAGGTCTAGACATATTCAAACCAGAAAAATCATGTATATATCTACCCCTAAAACCCTAAACTCTGTCTTATGAAGTCAATCATGAAGAGAAGTGGTTTTGGGTTTCAAACATGGAAATTTCAAGAACCTCCCAAAAGATTTATTTTAGAGTGACTAATAAGGATCCATGCTTACCTTTTCATTTTCACAATTTAAACTTGTTTAAATCTTTGTCAAACCTATGATTTGACCAAGATTCAAATATATGGGCATAAAATTCAAAAAAAATCAGAAAAATGAAAAACAAAAGCATATAGTCTTCTTATGTCATATAGTAAGCATTCAAGTTGATAAATTAACAAGGTTTGGACATATTCAAACCATACAAATCATGTATCTACCCCTAACCCTAAACTCGGTCGATCTTATGAAGTGTAGCATGAAGAGAGGTCGTTTTGGGTTTCAAACATGGAAATTTCAAGAACATCCCAAAATGCTTCATTTTAGAGTGACTAAGAAGGATCCAGGCTTACTTATTCGTTTTCACGTGTTAAACTTGTCTAATCTTGGTCAAACCTAGGATTTGACCAAGATTCAAATGCGCAGAAAATTTAAAAAATCAGAAAAATGAAAACCAAAGTACATAGTCTTCTTATGTCATATAGTAAGCATATTCAAGTTGATAAACAAGGTTTGAACCTTGATCTGTAGTACTGGGCAAAACCCTAGTTTAACCTATTTAATTATAGATTCGTAGGTTGATTTT
This sequence comes from Lolium multiflorum, assembly GCA_030979885.1. Lineage (NCBI taxonomy): Eukaryota > Viridiplantae > Streptophyta > Magnoliopsida > Poales > Poaceae > Lolium > Lolium multiflorum. The sequence goes on from CM061749.1 coordinate 105,142,779, forward strand.
TCTACCTTTTTATTATTACTAACCTATTTAATTATAGATTCGTAGGTTGATTTTTCTATACCTTTTTATTATTACTATGCAGCACAAGTGTGTTTGCCCGTCGAGTGAAACTCGGAGGAAGAGGGATCACTCGGAAGGAGAGAAGAAGGGAGAGAATTATGGTGTCTCCCCTTTTTCGGGTGATGATGTTGACTTTTGTGCAGGGTTTGTCAGTGAGCAGGAGGTGCGAGCGAGCGAGCGAGCGAGCGAGTCGAGCGAGGCCGAGAATGAGAGAGATTTGTTTTTTTGTGAGAGGGACAACCGAAGGATCCAGAAGGACCCACAGACTTCCAATACGCATCCTGATGCGTCTTCTCTTGACAAAGAAGATGGCTGGGAGTTTGCGTACCTATTGCACGTGACTTGTGCTCACTGAAGTGTGGGACCTCACGCGTGGGCACCACACGTAAGTGACAGACCTGTTGGTGTAAAAACTCGGTTGATTATTATAGTGCATTAGAACAAAGTTTCCTATGGATTCAAGGGTAGGAAATCCAAGTTAACTCATTTACATGACATTATTTTTCTTATGTCATATAGTAAGCATTAAAGTTGATAAACAATGTCTAGACATATTCAAACCAGACAAATCATGTATCTATACCCCTAACCCCTAAACTCTATCTTATGAAGTCAAGCATGTGAAGAGATGTGGTTTTGGGTTTCAAACATGGAAATTTCAAAAACCTCCCAAAAGCTTCATTTTAGAGTGCCTAAGAAGGATACATGCTTCCCTTTTCATTTTCATGTTTTATAAAACTTGTTTTAATTATCTTGGTCAAACCTAGGATTTGACGAAGATACAAATGGGTGGGCAAAAAATTAAAAAAATCAGAAAAATGGAAAACCAAATCACATAGTCTTCTTATGTCATATCGTAAGCAATCAAGTTGATAAACAAGGTCTAGATATATCCAAACCAGACAAATCGTGTATCTACCCCCTTTCGATCTTATGAAGTCTAGCATGAAGGGAAGTCGTTTTGGGTTTCAAACATTGAAATTTCAAGAACATCCCAAAAGCTTCATTTTAGAGTGACTAAGAAGGATACAGACTTCCCTTTTCATTTTCATGTTTTAAACTTGTTTAAATCTTGGTCAAACCAAGGATTTGACCAAGATTCAAATGGCCCTAAAAATTCAGAAAAAATCAAAAGAATGAAAAACCAAAGCACATAGCATTCTTATGTCATATGTATAGTAAGCATTCAAGTTGATAAACAAGGTCTAGACATATATATTCAAACCAGAAAAATCATGTATATATCTACCCCTAAAACCCTAATTAAACTCAGTCAATCATGAAGAGAAGTGGTTTTGGGTTTCAAACATGGAAATTTCAAGAACCTCCCAAAAGCTTCATTTTAGAGTGACTAAGAAGGATCCAGGCTTACTTATTCGTTTTCACGTGTTAAACTTGTCTAAATCTTGGTCAAACCTAGGATTTGACCAAGATATGATTCAAATGCGCAGAAAATTAAAAAAAATCAGAAAAATGAAAAACCAAAGTACATAGTCTTCTTATGTCATATAGTAAGCATATTCAAGTTGATAAACAAGGTTTGGACATATTCAAACCATACAAATCATGTATCTATATATACCCCCTAACCCTAAACTTTGTCTTATGAAGTCAAGCATGAAGAGAAGTGGTTTTGGGTTTCAAACATGGAAATTTCAAAAACCTCCCAAAAACTTCATTTTAGAGTGACTGAGAAGGTTACATGCTTCCCTTTTCATTTTCATGTTTTAAACTTGTTTAAATTAGCTTGGTCAAACCTAGGATTTCATGAAGATACAAATGGGTGGGCACAATATTCAAAAAAATCAGAAAATGGAAAACCAAATCACATAGTCTTCTTATGTCATATCGTAAGCAATCAAGTTGATAAACAAGGTCTAGATATATCCAAACCAGACAAATCGTGTATCTACCCCCTTTCGATCTTATGAAGTCTAGCATGAAGGGAAGTCGTTTTGGGTTTCAAACATTGAAATTTCAAGAACATCCCAAAAGCTTCATTTTAGAGTGACTAAGAAGGATACAGACTTCCCTTTTCATTTTCATGTTTTAAACTTGTTTAAATCTTGGTCAAACCAAGGATTTGACCAAGATTCAAATGGCCCTAAAAATTCAGAAAAAAATCAAAAGAATGAAAAACCAAAGCACATAGCATTCTTATATATGTCATATGTATAGTAAGCATTCAAGTTGATAAACAAGGTCTAGACATATATATTCAAACCAGAAAAATCATGTATATATCTACCCCTAAAACCCTAATTAAACTCAGTCAATCATGAAGAGAAGTGGTTTTGGGTTTCAAACATTGAAATTTCAAGAACCTCCCAAAAGCTTCATTTTAGAGTGACTAAGAAGGATCCAGGCTTACTTATTCGTTTTCACGTGTTAAACTTGTCTAAATCTTGGTCAAACCTAGGATTTGACCAAGATATGATTCAAATGTGCAGAAAATTAAAAAAATCAGAAAAATGAAAAACCAAAGTACATAGTCTTCTTATGTCATATAGTAAGCATATTCAAGTTGATAAACAAGGTTTGGACATATTCAAACCATACAAATCATGTATCTATACCCCTAACCCTAAACTTTGTCTTATGAAGTCAAGCATGAAGAGAAGTGGTTTTGGGTTTCAAACATGGAAATTTCAAAAACCTCCCAAAAACTTCATTTTAGAGTGACTGAGAAGGTTACATGTTTCCCTTTTCGTTTTCATGTTTTAAACTTGTTTAAATTATCTTGGTAAAACCTAGGATTTCATGAAGATACAAATGGGTGGGCACAATATTCAAAAAAATCAGAAAATTGAAAAACCAAATCACATTGTCTTCTTATGTCATATCGTAAGCATTCAAGTTGATAAACAAGGTCTAGATATATCCAAACCAGACAAATCATGTATCTACCCCATGTCGATCTTATGAAGTCTAGCATGAAGGGAAGTCGTTTTCGGTTTCAAACATGGAAATTTCAAGAACATCCCAAAAGCTTCCATTTTAGAGTTACTAAGAAGGATATACAGACTTCCCTTTTTCATTTTCATGTTTTAAACTTGTTTAAATCCTTGTCAAACCAAAGATTTTGACCAAGATTCAAATGGGCCTAAAAATTTAGAAAAAAAATCAAAAGAGAATGAAAAACCAAAGCACATAGCATTCTTATATATGTCATATGTATAGTAAGCATTCAAGTTGATAAACCAGGTCTAGACATATTCAAACCAGAAAAATCATGTATATATCTACCCCTAAAACCCTAAACTCTGTCTTATGAAGTCAATCATGAAGAGAAGTGGTTTTGGGTTTCAAACATGGAAATTTCAAGAACCTCCCAAAAGATTTATTTTAGAGTGACTAATAAGGATCCATGCTTACCTTTTCATTTTCACAATTTAAACTTGTTTAAATCTTTGTCAAACCTATGATTTGACCAAGATTCAAATATATGGGCATAAAATTCAAAAAAAATCAGAAAAATGAAAAACAAAAGCATATAGTCTTCTTATGTCATATAGTAAGCATTCAAGTTGATAAATTAACAAGGTTTGGACATATTCAAACCATACAAATCATGTATCTACCCCTAACCCTAAACTCGGTCGATCTTATGAAGTGTAGCATGAAGAGAGGTCGTTTTGGGTTTCAAACATGGAAATTTCAAGAACATCCCAAAATGCTTCATTTTAGAGTGACTAAGAAGGATCCAGGCTTACTTATTCGTTTTCACGTGTTAAACTTGTCTAATCTTGGTCAAACCTAGGATTTGACCAAGATTCAAATGCGCAGAAAATTTAAAAAATCAGAAAAATGAAAACCAAAGTACATAGTCTTCTTATGTCATATAGTAAGCATATTCAAGTTGATAAACAAGGTTTGAACCTTGATCTGTAGTACTGGGCAAAACCCTAGTTTAACCTATTTAATTATAGATTCGTAGGTTGATTTTTCTACCTTTTTATTATTACTAACCTATTTAATTATAGATTCGTAGGTTGATTTTTCTATACCTTTTTATTATTACTATGCAGCACAAGTGTGTTTGCCCGTCGAGTGAAACTCGGAGGAAGAGGGATCACTCGGAAGGAGAGAAGAAGGGAGAGAATTATGGTGTCTCCCCTTTTTCGGGTGATGATGTTGACTTTTGTGCAGGGTTTGTCAGTGAGCAGGAGGTGCGAGCGAGCGAGCGAGTCGAGCGAGGCCGAGAATGAGAGAGATTTGTTTTTTTTTGTGTGAGAGGGACAACCGAAGGATCCAGAAGGACCCACAGACTTCCAATACGCATCCTGATGCGTCTTCTCTTGACAAAGAAGATGGCTGGGAGTTTGCGTACCTATTGCACGTGACTTGTGCTCACTGAAGTGTGGGACCTCACGCGTGGGCACCACACGTAAGTGACAGACCTGTTGGTGTAAAAACTCGGTTGATTATTATAGTGCATTAGAACAAAGTTTCCTATGGATTCAAGGGTAGGAAATCCAAGTTAACTCATTTACATGACATTATTTTTCTTATGTCATATAGTAAGCATTAAAGTTGATAAACAATGTCTAGACATATTCAAACCAGACAAATCATGTATCTATACCCCTAACCCCTAAACTCTATCTTATGAAGTCAAGCATGTGAAGAGATGTGGTTTTGGGTTTCAAACATGGAAATTTCAAAAACCTCCCAAAAGCTTCATTTTAGAGTGCCTAAGAAGGATACATGCTTCCCTTTTCATTTTCATGTTTTATAAAACTTGTTTTAATTATCTTGGTCAAACCTAGGATTTGACGAAGATACAAATGGGTGGGCAAAAAATTAAAAAAATCAGAAAAATGGAAAACCAAATCACATAGTCTTCTTATGTCATATCGTAAGCAATCAAGTTGATAAACAAGGTCTAGATATATCCAAACCAGACAAATCGTGTATCTACCCCCTTTCGATCTTATGAAGTCTAGCATGAAGGGAAGTCGTTTTGGGTTTCAAACATTGAAATTTCAAGAACATCCCAAAAGCTTCATTTTAGAGTGACTAAGAAGGATACAGACTTCCCTTTTCATTTTCATGTTTTAAACTTGTTTAAATCTTGGTCAAACCAAGGATTTGACCAAGATTCAAATGGCCCTAAAAATTCAGAAAAAATCAAAAGAATGAAAAACCAAAGCACATAGCATTCTTATGTCATATGTATAGTAAGCATTCAAGTTGATAAACAAGGTCTAGACATATATATTCAAACCAGAAAAATCATGTATATATCTACCCCTAAAACCCTAATTAAACTCAGTCAATCATGAAGAGAAGTGGTTTTGGGTTTCAAACATGGAAATTTCAAGAACCTCCCAAAAGCTTCATTTTAGAGTGACTAAGAAGGATCCAGGCTTACTTATTCGTTTTCACGTGTTAAACTTGTCTAAATCTTGGTCAAACCTAGGATTTGACCAAGATATGATTCAAATGCGCAGAAAATTAAAAAAATCAGAAAAATGAAAAACCAAAGTACATAGTCTTCTTATGTCATATAGTAAGCATATTCAAGTTGATAAACAAGGTTTGGACATATTCAAACCATACAAATCATGTATCTATATATACCCCCTAACCCTAAACTTTGTCTTATGAAGTCAAGCATGAAGAGAAGTGGTTTTGGGTTTCAAACATGGAAATTTCAAAAACCTCCCAAAAACTTCATTTTAGAGTGACTGAGAAGGTTACATGCTTCCCTTTTCATTTTCATGTTTTAAACTTGTTTAAATTAGCTTGGTCAAACCTAGGATTTCATGAAGATACAAATGGGTGGGCACAATATTCAAAAAAATCAGAAAATGGAAAACCAAATCACATAGTCTTCTTATGTCATATCGTAAGCAATCAAGTTGATAAACAAGGTCTAGATATATCCAAACCAGACAAATCGTGTATCTACCCCCTTTCGATCTTATGAAGTCTAGCATGAAGGGAAGTCGTTTTGGGTTTCAAACATTGAAATTTCAAGAACATCCCAAAAGCTTCATTTTAGAGTGACTAAGAAGGATACAGACTTCCCTTTTCATTTTCATGTTTTAAACTTGTTTAAATCTTGGTCAAACCAAGGATTTGACCAAGATTCAAATGGCCCTAAAAATTCAGAAAAAAATCAAAAGAATGAAAAACCAAAGCACATAGCATTCTTATATATGTCATATGTATAGTAAGCATTCAAGTTGATAAACAAGGTCTAGACATATATATTCAAACCAGAAAAATCATGTATATATCTACCCCTAAAACCCTAATTAAACTCAGTCAATCATGAAGAGAAGTGGTTTTGGGTTTCAAACATTGAAATTTCAAGAACCTCCCAAAAGCTTCATTTTAGAGTGACTAAGAAGGATCCAGGCTTACTTATTCGTTTTCACGTGTTAAACTTGTCTAAATCTTGGTCAAACCTAGGATTTGACCAAGATATGATTCAAATGTGCAGAAAATTAAAAAAATCAGAAAAATGAAAAACCAAAGTACATAGTCTTCTTATGTCATATAGTAAGCATATTCAAGTTGATAAACAAGGTTTGGACATATTCAAACCATACAAATCATGTATCTATACCCCCTAACCCTAAACTTTGTCTTATGAAGTCAAGCATGAAGAGAAGTGGTTTTGGGTTTCAAACATGGAAATTTCAAAAACCTCCCAAAAACTTCATTTTAGAGTGACTGAGAAGGTTACATGTTTCCCTTTTCGTTTTCATGTTTTAAACTTGTTTAAATTATCTTGGTAAAACCTAGGATTTCATGAAGATACAAATGGGTGGGCACAATATTCAAAAAAATCAGAAAATTGAAAAACCAAATCACATTGTCTTCTTATGTCATATCGTAAGCATTCAAGTTGATAAACAAGGTCTAGATATATCCAAACCAGACAAATCATGTATCTACCCCATGTCGATCTTATGAAGTCTAGCATGAAGGGAAGTCGTTTTCGGTTTCAAACATGGAAATTTCAAGAACATCCCAAAAGCTTCCATTTTAGAGTTACTAAGAAGGATATACAGACTTCCCTTTTTCATTTTCATGTTTTAAACTTGTTTAAATCCTTGTCAAACCAAAGATTTTGACCAAGATTCAAATGGGCCTAAAAATTTAGAAAAAAAATCAAAAGAGAATGAAAAACCAAAGCACATAGCATTCTTATATATGTCATATGTATAGTAAGCATTCAAGTTGATAAACCAGGTCTAGACATATTCAAACCAGAAAAATCATGTATATATCTACCCCTAAAACCCTAAACTCTGTCTTATGAAGTCAATCATGAAGAGAAGTGGTTTTGGGTTTCAAACATGGAAATTTCAAGAACCTCCCAAAAGATTTATTTTAGAGTGACTAATAAGGATCCATGCTTACCTTTTCATTTTCACAATTTAAACTTGTTTAAATCTTTGTCAAACCTATGATTTGACCAAGATTCAAATATATGGGCATAAAATTCAAAAAAAATCAGAAAAATGAAAAACAAAAGCATATAGTCTTCTTATGTCATATAGTAAGCATTCAAGTTGATAAATTAACAAGGTTTGGACATATTCAAACCATACAAATCATGTATCTACCCCTAACCCTAAACTCGGTCGATCTTATGAAGTGTAGCATGAAGAGAGGTCGTTTTGGGTTTCAAACATGGAAATTTCAAGAACATCCCAAAATGCTTCATTTTAGAGTGACTAAGAAGGATCCAGGCTTACTTATTCGTTTTCACGTGTTAAACTTGTCTAATCTTGGTCAAACCTAGGATTTGACCAAGATTCAAATGCGCAGAAAATTTAAAAAATCAGAAAAATGAAAACCAAAGTACATAGTCTTCTTATGTCATATAGTAAGCATATTCAAGTTGATAAACAAGGTTTGAACCTTGATCTGTAGTACTGGGCAAAACCCTAGTTTAACCTATTTAATTATAGATTCGTAGGTTGATTTTTCTACCTTTTTATTATTACTAACCTATTTAATTATAGATTCGTAGGTTGATTTTTCTATACCTTTTTATTATTACTATGCAGCACAAGTGTGTTTGCCCGTCGAGTGAAACTCGGAGGAAGAGGGATCACTCGGAAGGAGAGAAGAAGGGAGAGAATTATGGTGTCTCCCCTTTTTCGGGTGATGATGTTGACTTTTGTGCAGGGTTTGTCAGTGAGCAGGAGGTGCGAGCGAGCGAGTCGAGCGAGGCCGAGAATGAGAGAGATTTGTTTTTTTTTGTGAGAGGGACAACCGAAGGATCCAGAAGGACCCACAGACTTCCAATACGCATCCTGATGCGTCTTCTCTTGACAAAGAAGATGGCTGGGAGTTTGCGTACCTATTGCACGTGACTTGTGCTCACTGAAGTGTGGGACCTCACGCGTGGGCACCACACGTAAGTGACAGACCTGTTGGTGTAAAAACTCGGTTGATTATTATAGTGCATTAGAACAAAGTTTCCTATGGATTCAAGGGTAGGAAATCCAAGTTAACTCATTTACATGACATTATTTTTCTTATGTCATATAGTAAGCATTAAAGTTGATAAACAATGTCTAGACATATTCAAACCAGACAAATCATGTATCTATACCCCTAACCCCTAAACTCTGTCTTATGAAGTCAAGCATGTGAAGAGATGTGGTTTTGGGTTTCAAACATGGAAATTTCAAAAACCTCCCAAAAGCTTCATTTTAGAGTGCCTAAGAAGGATACATGCTTCCCTTTTCATTTTCATGTTTTATAAAACTTGTTTTAATTATCTTGGTCAAACCTAGGATTTGACGAAGATACAAATGGGTGGGCAAAAAATTAAAAAAATCAGAAAAATGGAAAACCAAATCACATAGTCTTCTTATGTCATATCGTAAGCAATCAAGTTGATAAACAAGGTCTAGATATATCCAAACCAGACAAATCGTGTATCTACCCCCTTTCGATCTTATGAAGTCTAGCATGAAGGGAAGTCGTTTTGGGTTTCAAACATTGAAATTTCAAGAACATCCCAAAAGCTTCATTTTAGAGTGACTAAGAAGGATACAGACTTCCCTTTTCATTTTCATGTTTTAAACTTGTTTAAATCTTGGTCAAACCAAGGATTTGACCAAGATTCAAATGGCCCTAAAAATTCAGAAAAAATCAAAAGAATGAAAAACAAGAAAAATCATGTATATATCTACCCCTAAAACCCTAATTAAACTCAGTCAATCATGAAGAGAAGTGGTTTTGGGTTTCAAACATGGAAATTTCAAGAACCTCCCAAAAGCTTCATTTTAGAGTGACTAAGAAGGATCCAGGCTTCCCTTTTCATTTTCATGTTTTAAACTTGTTTAAATTATCTTGGTCAAACCTAGGATTTCATGAAGATACAAATGGGTGGGCACAATATTCAAAAAAATCAGAAAAATGAAAAACCAAAGCACATAGTCTTCTTATGTCATATAGTTAGCATTAAAGTTGTTAAACAAGGTCTAGACATATTCAAACTAGACAAACCAAATGTATCTACACCCCCTGACCCCTAAACTCTATCTTATGAAGTCAGGCATGAAGAGAAGTGGTTTTGGGTTTCAAACATGGAATTTTCAAAAACCTCCCAAAAACTTCATTTTAGAGTGACTAAGAAGTATACATGCTTCCCTTTTCATATTCATGTTTTAAACTTGTTTAAATTATCTTGGTCAAACGACCTAGGATTTGACAAGATTCAAATGGGCATCAAAATTAAAAAAAAAAAAAAAAAATGAAAACAAAAGCAAATAGTTTTCTTATGTCATATAGTAAGCATTCAAGTTGATAAACAAGGTCTAGACATATTCAAACCAGAAAAATCATGTATATATCTACCCCTAACCCTAAACTAATCTGTCGATCTTATGAAGTCAATCATGAAGAGAAGTGGTTTTGGGTTTCAAACATGGAAATTTCAAGAACCTCCCAAAAGCTTCATTTTAGAGTGACTAAGAAGGATCCAGGCTTACTTATTCGTTTTCACGTGTTAAACTTGTCTAAATCTTGGTCAAATTTAGGATTTGACCAAGATTCAAATGCGCAGAAAATTAAAAAAATCAGAAAAATGAAAAACCAAAGTACATAGTCTTCTTATGTCATATAGTAAGCATATTCAAGTTGATAAACAAGGTCTAGACATATTCAAAGTTTCAAACTAGACAAACCATGTATCTACCCCCTAACCCCTAAACTCTGTCTTATGAAGTCAAGCATGAAGAGAAGTGGTTTTGGGTTTCAGACATGGAAATTTCAAAAACCTCCCAAAAACTTCATTTTAGAGTGACTAAGAAGGATACATGCTTCCCTTTTCATTTCCATGTTTTAAACTTGTTTAAATTATCTTGGTCAAACCTAGGATTTGACAAGATTCAAATGGGCATCAAAATTCAAAAAAATCAGAAAAATGAAAAACCAAAGCAAATAGTTTTCTTATGTCATATAGTAAGAATTAAAGTTGATAAACAAGGTCTAGACATATTCAAACCAAACAAATCATGTATATATCTACCCCTAACCCTAAACTCTGTCTTATGAAGTCAAGCATGGAAATTTCAAGAACATCCCAAAAGCTTCATTTTAGAGTGACTAAGAAGGATCCATGCTTACCTTTTCATATATTTTAAACTTGTTTAAATCTTTGTCAAACCTAGGATTTGACCAAAAGATTCAAATGGGCATAAAATTCAAAAAAATCAGAAAAATGAAAAACACTACGAACAGTGAACAATACTGTTTCGCGTCCCTACAGTACACCATGTACAGTGTTGCGAGTGACCTGTGTCCTTCACGGATAGAGATCAGGTGACATGCACCTTTCGCATGTCACCTGGTGACATGCGGCTTAAATCTAAATTTAAATATTGCGTAAAAATCATGTCCCAACCTATAGCCCTCTCGATTTATAGGCCCCTGCCGCCTCTCCCCATTCACTTCACTTCTCGCTACCTCACTCCTCTCGATTTATATAGGCCCCTGCCGCCTCTCCCCATTCATCTTCAAAATCCTATAGCCCCAACCTGTACAGTGCTCGTCGGCGGCTGTACCATCCACAACCTCTGTATTAGCGCCTCCCTGCACCCCCATCTTCCGGCGATGAATCCCACGAGTGGACAAGGGGGCCTGTTAGGTGTGCGGCCCACCGTCGTAATCCCCCAGCAGCAACTACAGGACCTCGCCGCCAACTCGCACGCCCCCCTACAGCTGCTGCAGCAGGCGCATGGCGGCCTCGCCGTTGAGTCTGATGTGCCCACCAAGCGGCAGCGGATCAACGACCTCTCCGTGGGCTCAGACGTGACAGTCCTGCTGCAGCTGCAAGACAACCTCGCCGTCGCCGGGGAGTCGGTCCTCTCCAAGGAGGAGAGCTTCGAGGTCAGTGGTTAATGTAGTTTAATCATTGGTTTAAAACTAGTTAGCCCCCTACTGAGTATTATTCGGAGGGGATTTGATGCAAAATACTTCATTCACCATGTTTTGGCGTGAGTATTTGCGGCAGATCAGGACAACCTGAGAGATAGCCTGTCCTGGGGCATTATTAGTTTTTTTTTTGAGGGGTTCCTCGGGCCTTATTAGTGAAGCGTCCAATTTCTATTCACGTAATCCATGCCAGCAGGCCTCAGGACTTGTAATTTTGCATTGGAATCAATCCCTCAGCCTGATCCATGCTGGAACGGGGTGGATGCCTGGAAGGAGAAGCAGCAATCGGAGCACGTATGTGGAACGACCAGAAACGCGAGAGCATAGAGGTGTTGCGGTTCCACGTCCACCCGACGTGCGCGGAAGTGTTTCCTGAGGATCCCCGCGACTCTGATCCTGTCCAATACTCTTCTGCCAAACAGATAAAATGTGTTCTTATTAAGAAAGACCCAGATATTACTCACTGAACCATGTGAAAACACGTCAACCAAACAAGGCACAAGGGATTTCTACTGCACTAATACTAGCTGCATTACCACTTTCGAACTTCAATGCAAACTTGAAACTTCACTGCAGTCTTTTTCCCCCTTTCGAACTTGAGATCCAGCCTCTCCATCGATTGATGCATAGGGCAAACTTTATTAGTTCATGTTTCGTTCTTAGTTTGAAACTTTATTACTCCAAGCTCCGGAGTACTCATATTACTACAGTATTGCAATTGAAATTTATACATATTACAATTACTATTGAAGTTAGTCTTGTACATATTACTATGAGTATTGAAGTTTAAGTCCTGCAAACTTTCGGAGTACTATATTTTTACTATTGAAGTTACACTCTTGCACTTTATTAGTATAATATCATGTGTCACACAGGGTCGCTCTGTGAATCTACCATCTAATGAAGGACGACAACATGAAGCGTCTCTGCAAGTAATCCGGCGGTCGCTCCTGGATGAGTCGCGCGAGTTGATTGACCATGCGTCCAAGCTCCGAGATGTGAACGCACATCTGGTAAACCGTGCTATGAAGCTATGGAATGAGTATGCCGTACTCTTGAATGAGCACTCATCTCTATCAAAGGAGAACTCATCTCTATCGAAGGAGAACCTCTCCATGGTAAATCAGAACGGGTCTCTAACGAAGGAGAACATCTCCATCCTAAAAGAGAACTCATCTCTGAAAAAGGAGAACATCTCCATCCTAAAAGAGAATTCATCTCTGAAAAAGGAGCACACCTACTACAAGTGGCGGAGCATGACAGGAAACAAGTAATCTTCTTCGGGTGTGAAGAAGTTGTACCCATATGTGCATGTAGAGAGGTGGAGACGGTTGCCGATGAGACAAGTGAGTAGATTGAGGAGGGCAGCCACAACCCACAACGTTTGTAGTTACAAATCTTCTATCGTAAAAGTAGTAGTATCGAAATTAATATGTATCCCTTAATATATGTGGTGTTTGGCAATATATAGTTTAACATGCAAGGACTCTGCAATGTAATTTGTATCAGTTTGATTGGCTTTCTACCCAAGTGAGCATGTGTCATATTTGTCCAAGGTTTGATTTTTGCATCTTATCATATTTTGTTGAATACCATACTAAAAAATTCCATGTGCATCATTTTGATGCAGAGGCTGGGGGTCTCAACTTCCATTACGAAAAGGATTTGTCAAGACATGAAACATTGGATAAAATCTTTGACTGTACCCTGCAAGTGTGGCACCTAGAAACAATGATTAAAATTCAAAGCTGCATCTCCTACCAATACAAATGGTATATCAGACAATTTTGAAACAAATTGAATCCAACCCGAAATAAATTAAATTATATTTGGAAGAAGATATGTAGAAATACCCCTGTACAGTAGGACGCTATGTGCAATGCACGACATATTGGCAAAAAATTACCCGCATGTACCAAAGGCATGGGCACCAAGATCTGATGCAAATTTGAATTCGGCCAAAGGAGGGTACTAGCAAAGATTTCGATCGTGTCAGCGATCCAGACATTCTTATGAAGTAAAGGGAATTTGATCATCTTGGTCTTGCAAGTAATGAAATGTGGGGACTCCTAAGATCGACGCCTTCAACACTGATGTTTCTTTCTATCAGAAGCTAGTGGCTGACAACTTTGATTCCTATTCGGCTGATGCAGATATCCATGAGATCATCAAGAGGATCTTGGAACATGTTGAAGCACGTGTCGACATTCTGCTCTCGTGCTTGAAGGCAGATGATTTTGATAGGGTGATGCAAAAGCCGCCATATGGTCAATAGATTGTTATTATATACAAGGATGTTTCTTGGGTCATCATCTAGATCTTTTGTTTTCTTATGTGTTAGCAGTACTTTATGGAAACTATGTTAGTATTGTCTTATACTGAATTGTTGCTATATCTGGACACCGGATGCTTATGTTCTATGACATTATGGAATGTATGGAAAAAAGATGACACCTTTTTAGCTATTCAGAAAAGGCAAAAAAACAACAACAATTTGTTTCCCACAATAAAATGAAATCTTATTGCACCTTTCCCCAAAATGTTAATGCACATTTTACCTTGGGCATTTTCGTTAAGACCCATGGTTTTTTATATAAAATGGTAGGCCATATTTTGAAGCTAGTTTTTTTTAAAAAAAACATATCAAAATTCAAGCTTATCATTTTATAGCCACAAGTTCACTTTTTTTTCTTCATTTTTTCTGAAACAGGGTGGGAATCGACTGCATGCCATTCCTTGCAAACATTGGCGAATGTCGGAAATAATCTTAGATAGGGCGAACTCTAAAAGAAGAGGTAAATACCGAAATAGTCCCGAGACATTGTGATGCATGTAATTCTAACGCAATCCCAATAAACCAAAACATATTTTATTATAAGTAGAACCTATATACATACCAATTATGTGATCAATGGCAAAACTTTAGTTCTTTTGAAAATCATTTTGTAATTGGATCGATCAAGAATTTTTTCAATATCTTTTGCTCGATGCACAACTCGGAATTTATGATCTTTGTTGTCGAGCCATTTCAGGAGTCCTTTAAGTCATAGGATAGGAAAAACGTATGTACATCTTGTCTATTTGAATCCTATGGGAATATGAGTTTCTTTGATTGTACCAAAGGGATTTTTCCATGAGGGATGACCTAATGTTTTGTTCATATAGGATTTGTAGTACAAGATTCATATGGGATATGTTCCCTTTGAATATAACCAATAGTGTAGAATAATTCCCGTAGGATCTAAATCCTATAAATCAAAGGAGCCTCAGTTGTTTTCGTCACCACATATAAAATCAGCGCCAACTCAATGAGATGATAAATGTTGTCGGATGAAACATGGCGTTTCTTTCAAATATAAAGAAATATCTGAAGTCTTCAATTCTACGCGTATGATAATGAATAGCTCAAGGTTATTTTACATATACTAAGATCCATGATACATCAATCTTTTTAATGCGGAGAACGAGTCTATATATGTTTTTTGGTACCTAGTCCATGTTTTGTTTTCGAAATCGGCTCCACGCAGTGTTCACTAAAATAGGCGCAACTTTGTCATATGAAGTCCGTTTTAAGTACTCAAATGTTCAGAAAAAAACACATATATATGAATGGATGGATATTCACTAAAAATCAAGGTAGGATGGCTGCCGTACCGCCCATGCTTACAAATGAGACCTTGATGGGGTCGGACCGCGTCCATTTTTTTTTCGCGCATCCACCAAACCATTTCAACGAAGCGCCAAAACAGCGGCGAAAATAGCTCGGGTTGCCGCCTCCAATTTTCAAATGTTCGAATTTCCGATCTTATCCTTTCATCAAAAACGTCCCCAGCGGTTCTTCTCTTGGCCAAGGCCAATCTCACCCCAGCCATTAAAACATACCACCGGCACAGGCGCCGAATCCCACATCTCTCACGCGTCACACACCGAATCGGAGCATCTCGCCCGACGACGGCAGTGCACCACCGTCCCACCTCGCCACCACAGCCTCCTGACCAGACGCTGTAGTGTCCGAGAAGACGTTGTCAAGCAAGCCGGAGCCGCTTCCCCTACGAAGGCGCACACCGCACCATTTGTGCTCCACCGTAGCCGACGCCCACCGCGCCGGATCCTGCTCAGGGACGCCGTCCACCTCCGCCGCTGCGTCGGATCTGCTTCCCGACTCCCTGGTTTACCGCACGGTGAAAGGGTTCCCCGTGGATCACCCGGTTTATCGAGGAAAGGAAAGGTAAAGCCTGCAACCCACAAAGCAAGAAGTCTCTTGTGTCCCCAACACACCAAATAGGTGCACTAGTTCGGCGAAGAGATAGTGAAATACAGGTGGTATGAATATGTATGAGCAGTAGCAACGGTGCCAGAAAATAGCTTGCTGGCGTGTAGTTGATGGTGGTAGTATTGCAGCAGTAGTAACACAGTAAAACAGTAAACAAGCAGTAGTAACTCAGCGTATTTAGGAACAAGGCCTAGGGATTAGACTTTCACTAGTGGACACTCTCAACATTGATCACATAAAAGAATAGATAAATGCATACTCTACACTTTTGTTGGATGATGAACACATTGCGTAGGATTACACGAACCCTCAATGCCGGAGTTAACAAGCTCCACAATAATGCTCATGTTTAGGTAACCTTAAGTGTAAGATAGATCAAAAGACTAAACCAAGTACTAGCATAGCATGCACACTGTCACCTTCATGCATATGTAGGAGGAATAGATCACATCAATATTATCATAGCAATAGTTAACTTCGCAATCTACAAGAGATCATGATCATAGCATAAACCAAGTACTAACACGGTGCACACACTGTCACCTTTGCACACATGCAGGAGGAATAAAACTACTTTAATAACACATCACTAGAGTAGCACATAGATAAATTGTGATACGATGCACATTGCAATCATAAAGAGATATAAATAAGCACTTCACTACGCTCTTCAACAGTGAATAAGTACTTCGTGAAATATAGCCTAAGAGACCCACACGGTGCACACACTGTCACCTTTACACACGTGGGACAAGGAGTCTCCGGAGATCACATAAGTAAAACCCACTTGACTAGCATAATGACATCTAGATTACAAGCATCATCATATGAATCTCAATCATGTAAGGCAGCTCATGAGATTATTGTATTGAACTACATAGGAGAGAGATGAACCACATAGCTACCGGTACAGCCCCGAGCCTCGATGGAGAACTACTCCTCCTCATGGGAGCAGCGGTGATGAAGATGGCGGTGGAGATGGCAGCGGTGTCGATGGAGAAGCCTTCCGGGGCACTTCCCCGCTCCGGCAGGTGCCGAACAGAGACTCTGTCCCCGAATCTGGCCGCGACGGCGGCTCTGGAACTTTTCTCGTATCGTGGCTTTTTCCGTAAGGGTTTCGATGCAGGGCTTTATATAGGCAAAGAGGCGGCGCAGAGGGTCAACGAGGCGACGAGACCATAGGGTGGTGCGGCCGGGCCTGGGCCGCGCCACCATGTCATCTGGGCCCACCAGGGCCCCCCTCTGGTCCTTCCCGAGTGTTCTGAAGCTTCGTGGAAAAATAGGAACCTGGGCGGTGATTTCGTCCAATTCCGAGAATATTTCGTTACTAGGATTTCGAAACCAAAAACAGAAAAAGGAAGCACTTCGGCATCTTGTTAATAGGTTAGTTCCAGAAAATGCATAAATATGACATATAATGTGTATAAAACATGTAGATATCATCAATAAAGTGGCATGGAACATAAGAAATTATCGATACGTTGGAGACGTATCGACCGTCCACCTCCGCCGCTGCGTCGGATCTGCTTCCCGACTCCCTGGTCTACCGCACGGTGAAATGGGTAGACCCCGCGCCCAACCGGTCCACCGCGCGAAACCAAAGCGTAAAGCCGTCCACTCCCCATGCGAAGGTTGGTGTTTAGCCGCTTCCGTTATGCATTTCATTTCCGAACATCAGTTTCGTGCGATCTGTTTTAGGGCTTGTTTGGTACTAGAGTTTTACTGGGATTAGCAGGGATAATCCGCTCCAAACTTTAAATCCCCACTTATCCCCAATGCATGTTTGGTGCTAGAGTATGAGCGAGTTTAATCCCCACTTATCCCTACTTTTCCGCAAAATTTAGTGTATTTTTTCAATCCCCAATACTCTACCCCTACCTAGTGGATTGGGGATGGGGTTTTGTGGGTATTGGGTGAATTCTGCTGTCACCCAATACTCTAGAGTATTATCCCCACTAATCCCCACTAAAACACTAGTACCAAACAAGGCCTTAGGGGTTTCAAGTTTACTTTTCCTACAATCTGTTTGGTGCTATCTGGTATGACTGTAGTAGAAGTCAAGCCTGCAGAGTGATTAGTCGACATTATTAAACTGCATGTTTATAAATCTTGTAATCATCAATTGGCATGCACAGGGAAATCATTTATTTTTGATCTACGCTTTATTCCTTTTTGAGCTATCATCTACTTGCTACTACTAATTTGCCCTTCTACTGCTCTACTCAAAGTTCCATGATAAATCTCGTTAGCATTTTTTTCTAATGCATGCTAAAGATACTGTAGTAGAGTACAAAGAGGGCCGGAGAGAAAATATAGGCATCACCAGTGAACAATCAAACACCTCTCCTGTCTCCATCGATAACAATCATTTTCTTATTCAGAACTTGATCCTACTGAACAAGAGTCTGAGGGAGACCTGAGTAAAGAGGATGCCCTTGTCAAGCACCCTACTCCACCCCCCAAGGTGATTGCTCGCTCTTTTCATTGGCATTATTGTTGCATCTTCAATAACTGTGATGTATCTGTCCAACCCAGCCCAAGTTATAGCATTATCATCTGCTCAGTTAACACATAATAATAACATATGTTTCATCATGTCTTGGCTTGCTGTTCTTATGTTCCATAATCGTATCAAGCATGTATATGATTTTGTTGATTGAAGTACCGTTTATCTCTGGCAGGCATCAGGGACTTCACGTAAGGACGTTTCAAATACCAACAAGGTGAAGAACATAGTTCAACAGGAAGATCAATATCTGACAGCTCACCTAAAAATAAAAAGGGTTCAAGCTGGTCATGTCAGATCACAAACAAATGCAGTGAACAGAGTAAAAACAAGGTCTCAGACTCAGAGTCACTCTAATCTAGTTGAAAATGATGACCAGGCAAAAAAATATTGTAATGCGAAACACCAACATAAAAAGCTTCGACCTAACCCCACATCGGTTGGTCTAAAAGCTGTAGACGGAGCAAATACCAAACCACATGTTCCCCAGCCACCTGTTGCCAATCCAGTTACCCAAGAACAATTCACAGCAGACCCAGTTTCAACAGCAGGTTCTCAACACCTAACTAATCACGATCGCCCGCTGACATTTAGTCCTGCCAGAGACAACTTCTTCCTTAAAGATGATGGTGGGGCCGAATTAGGTACGTGTTCCCTTACATGCTCCGTTACATAAATACCTTGATAGCTTGATGTAATGCTTAAATTTGCAGTTCCACCACGACCAAGAAAACGAAGGGGGCCAACGACTTTGAAATCACTTAAAAATAAGATTGCCCGAATGGGAACAAGATTTCCCATCACATCAGTTATAGCAGGTATCAGAAGGCCACTGGATCCACAAGAATCATCTAATATAGCATCGATCACAGGCGTTTTTGTCAGGACTCAAATTCCTATCTTTCCATCATGGAAACAACACGTAAACACCCCTTCTCATTTTGAAGGTTTACTGCACATGTTACATGTAAGTCATTTTCGTAAACAATACCATGTTGCTCGTTCACATTCCCTCTAGCTTTCTGTTGGCTAGCTATCTAACACATGAACGGTTCCCATTGTTGTAAACAGACATGTCTTGAGTTTGATGATGACATGAAGAATGTAATCACTGTTATCAGGAGCATATTCTCTTCAGCGTTGCGCCAGGAGCGCCATAGGCTAAAGATGAGATACTTTGCTGGGAGGACTCCTAGCGATATTCCAACAACCTCTCCTATACTACAGATGACTGATGATCAATGGTGTGATCTTGTTGAGTATTGGTCTGCTCAAAAGAATTTGGTATGTTCTGTGAAGACAGTGAGACAAGATCACATTACTGATTCCTTTTTAAGCATGTGTCTCACAAGTCTTCATTTGTAGTTCATCGCTCGAAGTAACATGCGTGCTCGTAATAATGTACGTTTACAACAGCGTACAGGATCTCGTAGCTTGATTGGACACCTCTACTGTATGGTAAGGAATGTTATCTGTACAACTATATTTAAATTAGTAAATCATTTAGAATTTATAGATGCACAATATACATCGTAAATTGATGTCTCTGTTTTATTTATATTTTTTTTGAAAACTTTCAATTGTCGCATGTCGGCATGTGACGTGGTTGTGAAACTAATTTATATTTTCTCTTGCGAAAATATCAGAAGGCAAGGCAAGCATACTGTGAGAGTACAGACAGAGAGATGAGTCTACTTGAGCAATTCAAGGTGTGCCAGACGAGCAGAAATGGTTTGACTGGACATTTTGCACAGAGTGTTATTGTAAGTATTCTCTACTAATGTCAGTTATGGTTTTCAATTGTATTCAGAAATATCTTGTCATATTTGTCAAGCTTCATGCACTAGCCAACACAACCAAATGTCTGAACTGGTGGAAAGGGCTAGTACAATTCACTTATATACTTCTCAGCAATATCATGCACATTACGAATTCTACACATGGATCCATGCATATTTTTATAGTCCTGCTATTACGTGTTAGCAATAGAAGACATGTCAATATGATGTAACATGCTCTTACTAAAATGTATATGCGGTAATCAGCCATGCCAGTTTGTAGGATTATTAGAGGTAGTTCATACACATGTCTTCACATTATAATCTCTTCTCTTACACATGTGTAACAACTGAAAACTCCTCAGTCTGACATGAAAGTGGAGCTGGCAAAACCAAAGAAAGATGGTATAGAAAAAACCCAGGAAGAATGTCTGAATTCATTTTCCAAGGTACTACAATGTCATGGTATAGCCAACAACACATTCCTGCGTAATGCTGGGTTCACAACTAATTTGTCGAGGTCCAAGTCCAAGTCAAAGCCCAAGCGCAGGTTGAGGTCCAAGTCATTGTCTTTTTATGTTCTCGAGGAACTACTCAAAGAGGAACGAGCAATAGTGGCTGCACAAAGAGTAGTCATCCACCGTATAACTGCAGGATTAGAAGCAAGTCAAGCCCACCTGGGCAACATCCTGAGAAAGTGTGGGAGATGCTGAATACCACAGTGAACACTGACAGTCAAAGGTGTCCCTTGGTTGTGTGAAAGGGTTTGTGATGCTGAACTATTTTGTTGGTGCTTCTATCTGCACTTGTTATGTACCTGGTGGTTGTTTCCTTGGTGATGTGGATTAAATGAAAACTGAATGGATTGGATGCACCAATATTTAATCAAGGTTTAATCTGATTTGTAGTATTTTTTATATTGCGCTGCATGGGAAAAGTATAACTATTAGTTGGCCCATTGGTGACCATTTTCATACATTATTTTAGTTGATTGGTCCTTGTCCTTGTATCCCTGAAAGGAGGCAGTACTACAGTAAGCTACCAATTTTTCTAGTACAGTATTTTTTTAGCGCCAGCTAAATTGAAAATATCTGTCAAGCGCTACAATCTCCCGCCAATAAAATCCAAAATATTTGTACATGGGAACTGATTTTGGTTGTGATTATGACTTGATGTGACCGTATAGTAGTGTCATGCGCATGCGGGACTGGTGTTTTGAAACATAGGAGCATATGCTCCCTCCATTTTGAAATGCATCTTACACATATTTTGAATTTCAAAAAAAATGAAACAAAAAATTCGCATGTACATCTTCTCGTGCTACGCCCTTAAAAAGTTGCGACTTGTCGTGTGACGTGTGTAAAAAGATAAAACACAGTACTAAAAATAATGCTTTTCACAAGATAAGTTTTCTCTTTTTTACATAGACCACAAAAAATATTGGTTTTTCGTGAAACTTGACGAACGAACATATATTATGAATATGTACATGTAAATTTTTTGCTAATTTTTTTCGACATTTTAAAATATGATTTTTTGGTAGAGGGAGCATATGCACCCGGGAGCCAAATTGAATTTCCGCATGCATATGACACTACTCTATGTTACTACCTTCATAATGCATAGTAACTTAGATGTAGTACTATCATGCATGATTGTTTTAGTTAGTATGTAGACTCATTCTATCTTGAAAAGTGTTATGGTAACATAGCTAGTTACCACAACCAGCTCTATGTTAATACTCCTTAGTTACTCCCACTATGAGTAGTCTAAGTAGCATGGTCTACCCCGGAAGTAGATCCTCTAACGTGCAATAGACAAGTCGGGTAAGCTACACCTCTCTAATTTTCCTTCTCCACATCTACATGATTAAGTCTAATTTGATCTAAATTAACTTCCATAATATATGTAAGCCATATGCATTTACGATAATTAGTAACAATCAAAATTATGACTATCTTTTTTAAATATTTATACGATTTTTTATACAGTAAAAATATACAGTGGTTGCTACAGTAAATACGTACAGTATTTGTTACATTTTCCTGATTTTTCTTCTACGTTTTGCACTACTTAAGCACTGTGCTTACCTGACTTGTCATCTCTACGTTAGAGGATATGGTTCCGGTCTACCCCTGGCCTTATATTACAATCACGAGTATATATTACTTGGACCATCTGTACAACATACTTTTGTTGCTCCTTGCAAAAAAAAACATACTTTTGTTGCGACTGGATTATTAATAAAAGCCGTGTGCATCACCACGATGCAGAGGCTGGGGTCATATCCCCTTTTCGAAGAAAAAAAATTACTTAGTCAAGCTGCAAAATCTCCTAGTACCAATCCCGAAATATTTCAGAAGGGCTTTTCAAAATTGATTTTCAAGATATATCATGATTATGCTCGTGGTAACCGATTTTCAACGTGATGATGACTTGATGTGACACTTGGCCGTACTAGTACGGTCTCATATTTTTGTATTACTTGGACTATAGCCAAATTCGAAATCTCATTCCAGCGGCAAAACTTCCCGCTCGAAAAATACAAATATTTCACACGCCTCTAACTTCCCATTCTACCCTCGTAAAGATGACAACAATGTCCATGCATAAGTCGGTTGGTGGGGGGTCTACCCGTCATTTTTTTCGATCACCACCTCCCTAGCTCCGAAACTCCCCGAAAAAAAATTCATTTCCCTCACTCTCTCCTCTGAGACCACCCACCGGAACTTCCCAAGTCCCTCTCTCTCCCACCTCCACGACCACCGCACCGGAACATCCCCGCCGGACTTCCCTGGCCTACCCGAGGCCTCGCGATCCTCGTCATCCGGCTGTCTGCCGGAGCCGCTTCATCGACGCCGTCATCAACCGGACTGGATCATCCCCGCCGAACCTCGAAACCATATACTCATCCAGCAGTCTACCGCAGTCGCTTCAGCTGCGGTATCGTCCACCCCACCGGAGCCGCTTCGCCGGATCCGTCGTCCACCGCATCGGATCTTGCTCACCGACACCGCTGTGCATGAACCGGATCTGCTTCACCGGCGCCGTGCATGATCTAAACTCTTCTACTGTCGCTTTTCTATTGCTTGCCTGCAAGTTCTTGTTTAATCTTGGGGGAATCTGTTTGTGCTAACGACGCGCCGTTACGTTTTTGCAGATGAGATGAGTAACCATGAAGTGTAATGGCCGTCTCTCCAACCCCAAGTAGCACATGTAGCGTACTTCATCACCGGATCTATCAACCCCAGGAAGATCTGCTGTGACTCCCACAGAGTGCTTCTCCTAATGTAAGTCCCTTGTTTTAGCGCCATGTTCTGGGTTCAGATGCTTGTTTGTCTGAAGCTCTTTTAGTTCATTCCTAGCTATGACCGTAACATCTTGCTATTTTCTACTTCATTGCTAACTTTAAGCGATTGAACATTTTGGTTTGCATTCCCTGCTCTGTAGATGTAGCCATCATAACTTCTATCTTGCTCAGTCGTTGTTACAAAAATTATAGGTATTATAGTAACATCCTGCTATTATTTAGTTCATGGCCAATTTTAAGTAATTGCACATGTTGGTTCGCATTCCCTGCTCTATAGCTTTTGGCATCGTAACTTCTATATTTGGTTTACATTCCCTGCTCTGTAGATCTAGCCATCATAACTTTATCTTGCTCAGTCGTTGTTACAAAAATTATGGCCTGCTACTATGTTGTTTGTGCCAATTTTTTACTCCATGAACATGTTGGCTTGCATTCCCTGTACTACAGGTGATGCCATTGTTTTGTATCTAGTTCATTGTAAGCTAACAAAGTAAGGACTTAGTTTGGCATGCTATCACTCTGCTATCTAGCCTGTAGTACAAATAAACTTGTCATACTACTAGATAATAATTTTGCGTGCCATCTTGTTCTTCAAAAGCTGCATTATTGACTTGTTTCTCTGACTTGGCATGACGCTCACATATGGAAAGCTGAACATATTGGTTTGCATTCCCTCTTATACAAGTTCACAGGTGATCCCACTATATTCTGTATCTGGTCCATCCTAAGCTCCAGCATTAACTATCCTCTATGTGTTGCTCATTACAAGTTTATATCCCGAAACATCTTGATTTGCATCCCCTTCACTATAAGTTCAGGAGTATTATTTAGTTCACGGCCAAAATGAAGTAATTGCACTTGGCACATGTTGGTTCACATTCCCTCCTCTTTAGCTTTTGCCATCGTAACTTCTATTTTTGGTTTACATTCCCTGCTCTGTAGATGTAGCCATCATAACTTCATCTTGCTCAGTCGTTGTTACAAAATTTATAGCCTGCTACTATGTTGTTCATGCCAATTTTGTACTCCCTGAACATGTTGGTTTGCATGGGACTCGACAGTAGTAAGTCTGCTGTTTCATTCTAACATGCTCTGTTATATTGGCTGTTGGTATGCGGCATGCACTCTTTGTTTGCTTATTGTGCGCATTACAATGATCTTGTTATAACGACGAAATGATGAGTTCCAAATTCTTTGGCAAACAATATTGTAGTGTCTTTGCCTTTCCATTGTTGCTGTCTTAACTTGTAATGTCTTTGTTTCAGATATAGGTGCTGCATGGACAACTTAAAAGATTGCCGGATCGCTTCATTGTATTGCTAGGTTTAATTACCATTCAATTTCTCTGGGTTCTGTAATATTTTTTCAATGCCTTGCAGCTGATGTAATATTTAGTTAGTTTTTATAGTTCTTTCGCGCATTTTTTCTTTGGTGCTTGTGGTAAGTGAGGCTATCCGACAGAAATCAATGCTGCGTAAATATTCTCAGTATCTAAATCACGAATTCCCATCCCTTAAACGGCCCAATTAAGCGAAATCACATATGTGCCTGCCCGCAAATTCCTATAGCGCCTATTATGCCGGCATATAAACAGCAACTAAACGGGCTGGCCCACTTACTTATTGGGCCAGCCCATTTGATTGAAGGTGGACCCCACACTCTAATTGGGCTGGCCCACTTGCTTTAAGGTGGACCCCTCCCACTACTTAGTTGGGCCAGCCCAATTGCTTTTGTGGTGGACCCCACATACTAAATGGGCCGGCCCTTTAAGAGGAAAGTGGGACCCACCTGTGTTTTTGGCCCGGCCCACTATCTTGTTGGGCCCACCCGCTATATGGTGGACCCCACACACTAATTGGCGGCCTTTAACAGAAAGTGGGACCCACCTGCTTTTGGCCGCCCATCTTCTTGGGGCACCCACTTGCTATATGGTGGTCCCACATGGTAAATGGGCCGGCCCTTTAATTAATAGGAAGGTGGGATCCACTGTGTTTTGGCCCGGCCCACTATCTTGTTGGGCCGGCCCACTTTCTATATGGTGGACCCCACATACCAAATGGGCCGGCCCATTAACAGAATGTGGGACCCACCGTGTTTTTGGCCCACCACTATCTTGGTGGGCCAGACCACTTGCTATATGGTGGACCCCATACTAAATGGGCCGGCCCTTTAACTGGGACCCACTTGTGTTTTGGCCGCCCACTATCTTGTTGGGCCACCACTATATGGTGGACCCCACGTACTAAATGGGCCGACCCTTTAACTGGAAAGTGGGACCCACTGTGTTTTTGGCCCCCACTAGCTTGTTGGGCCGCCCACTTCTATACGGTGGACCCCACACACTAAATGGGCGGCCTTTTAACGGGAAAGTGGGACCCACTGTGTTTTTGGCCCGGCCCACTTGCTTCTTGGGCCGGCTTGTGTAAGTGGACCCCACATGTTAAATGGGCCGGCCCATTTAAGTTTTGACCAGTCAACATTAGAGGTTAGGCCCGGCCCACGTAACTAATGGACCAGCCCAGCTATATAGTTGACCGGTCAAACTATGTCATCTGGCCCGGCCCGCTTAAGACGTGGCAGGCCTCGTGTGGGCCTACCATCTACCACGGGGTTTCAGCCGGTTACCGTTAACGCCGTTAACGGCGTCTGCCACGTGTCAGTTTGCATGACGTCAGCAGTCAACGGGCTCCCGAAAACACTTCCGCAACGGTCCGATTTTCCGTGGCGGAAGGGCGCCCAAGCGCGACGGACCGAAAAAATCGTCGTTGGACTTTGCCTGACGCAGTTTCGACAACAGAACCCATATCGTCGGGTTAGGCCCATAGGCGACGAAAAATGCCCCTTAGTTGACGATTTTGGGACGTTGTCTATCAGAACTTTTCTTGTAGTGCTAGCTAAACCATCAGGTGGACAGGCAACATGTGCCTATCCTGTTTATCAACATCTAGGCTACTGGAAATTCACTAAATGACTATCCAGTAAGCATCTATCCATCACAGAAAGCCACCAAATAGGGGAGCTACCCTCGGGCAGCATATGAATACGCCAGAGTCACCTCAAACCCTAGAACAGCCAAACCAACAAGCCAAATACAAATATCATCACCCTGATTGGGTTCAAAGAAGGGCTAGGGTTCCCAACCACTGTGGGCATCCATCTAGCCTAAGCCAATCAATTGTGATGATCATCACTGTATCATAGTTCACATCAATTATCCACTCCATCAATTAAAGCAACTCGATAATTGATATTAACAAGCAAACTTTGGAATAAACATTTGCTAATGATCCAGTGGATCACGCAAGTATCACATGCTTGAGCAAGCACCAGCCGATCCGTGCCACACACATACACATAACTAGTAACAAAACCAGAAAGGTAAGCAAACCAATTATCATTGATGATCACATGAGCAGCAGAGCTTGCCATAGCATGCTAGGGCATGCTAGAGCATCACTAAGCAACAGAGCATGGACCAGCTATTTAATTGGCCACAGATAATCAACAATTATTCCACAGATAACCAAATGGATAATCAAATGATTGTATCCATAAGCTCATCCAAGGCAGGATGAACCAATGGATCAAGATACATAAGTACAGCACTTAGTGCTCATCACTGAACCAAGCAGTTAAACCAACAGTAATGTTCAATCAAGCATACACATGAAATTGAGCACAAGGGACAGCATACCAGTGCCCTGGAACTTGTAAATTGCAAGGAATACACATGGTAATCAAGCCAGGGCAGCCAAATTGAATACACGAGAGTCTAGCAAGAATAGTAACTCGAACAGAGGCACAAGGAAGGATCCAAGCCAGTATGCAAGATTCAACAAGCATATGGCTCTGGAACATGCACAGAATGTGCACAATCAAGATAACAGGAATTAAGCAAAGCCACTAGGAAGAATAGGGCAGCGCAGTAGCTAGGATTCATGGCAGTAGCACAAGCAGCAGCAGCACACGCCACACAGCAAGCTAGGCGCAACAGAGCAGCAGAGCACGGCCAGAACCTCTACGAGGACAAGCAGGCCATGGTCAAGCTAGACGAAGAAGCGGTGAGGAAGAAGAAGTAGAAGGGAAGGAGAGGAACTCACCAGGGAGGAGGTGGCCGACGCGGTCATGGCGGCCAAGGCGGCGCGCCGGAGACGGCACCAGGCCCGGCCAAGCCAAGCTCGGCGACCACCACCGCACCCTAGCGCTGCACCACGCGCAGGGAGGCGCTGGATGAAGGGCCACGCCTCTCCAACGCGCGGCGGCGGCGGACGCCCGGCACTGGAGGACGATGGCGGCGAACGGCGACGCCGCGATAGATCGGCGCGGACCATCCGTTCACCGTCGAACGGCGACCCATCCGCACCTCGTCGCCGACGATGGCCTAGGCGGCGGGATAAATCGGCGACGGCGGAGGCGACTGGTCGCCGAGCGAGAGAGAGAGAGATTAGGGTTTCGCGAGGAGAGGAGAGGACGAATGGCCGACCGAGCCCAAAGGGTGGCTCGGGTTCGACCTAACCCGTTGGGCCACGACGGTGGGGCCCAAGGGTATTTCAGTCATTTCACAATTCAATTAAAATGCATAAACTTTGGAAATGCACAATAAATATTTAATAGCTCTAAAAAAATAATTAAAAATATGAAAATTGATCAGCATAAAATTCTCTACTTAAATAAAATATCAAAGAGAATTTTTGAAGACAATTAAGAATAAGTCTTAATTTGATGATTTAAATAATCATTTAAATCACACATATTATTTTCAATAATGAAAATAAGTCCATTAATGTATTTGGACTATAAAAACACCTTGACAACATTTCAAGGTTGTATTTTACCCTAAACAGAGTATCCCTAAATTGTTCTTAGTATTAACCTTCCACATAAAATAATAAAACACCGGAAAAGGGGGGAACAACCCTAAAAGCTGAATCATGCATAATTGCTTCTTTAACCATTGCCCTTATCGGACAATGATGCTATTTTTCAGCAACAGAGGACAAGGGTCAGTCCACACCATCCAACTGCAACACTTTGCAGTGTTCAGGCAAGTTCATCGCTTGCTCATGTCATTTGAGTATTTTTACCAAATTACTTGCAAAGTACTATGTTTATCACTATTGCATAAAAAGCAAAACCACTATTTTCATAACTATGAATATGACTATGTGGTGGGCAATGGAACCATGGATTGTGTTGATATGGTGGAGGTTCCATTGCAAGGGTTTATATCCATCTAGGATTAAACAACAAATGTCGTCCAGTGATTCTTGTGCCGTATAAACCGTGTTCACCATAAGATCTGGAGTGGGACGGAGTAGTCAAAAGTGTTTCCACCTCTCGTTCATCAACGGACGCGCTTTACCGTAGTACACTTGTGATCCGAGGGGGCAAGCTGGTGAGGCTGGGGAGTCCTAAGTCCCCACGGCATAGTCCGTAGTACACTTGTCGCCCGAAGGAGCAAGATGGTGAGGCTGGGGAGTCCTAAGTCCCCACGGTATTGCGGTCTATGATGGGTTGCAGCTACCGGCGAAGGAGTTTGGTTCGATCCCAAACTGTCGTCGTGGTCGGGGTCCACCCGTGAGTGGGAATAATGGGACCGACGAGGACCCAGGGTCGGGGTATGCAACAAAGGGTGGGTGTTCGAGGTAGCGGAGGAACATGATTGACTAGGACCTTATACCGGGCCTCACACCAAAGGAAGTGTGGACGGGAAAGCTGCCCGGTTGGCACCAAGGTTAAGATCTCTTATGGGTAAAGAAACACACCTCTGCAGAGTGTAACGAATTGTGACCAGTCACTCCTTGTTCCGGGATTTGGAACTGCGAACGCTGCCGGAAAGGAACTCCATGAAGTTCTAGTAAACCGGTGAAGGCTGACGGACATAGTTCTTCTGAATAAAAACAACCTTTTGAAGAAATGGTTATCAAAACCTGCATGGTATCAGACTTTCTGGTCTGGTACCGTAGTTAGTGCATTAAACACCTCTTTCCTAATATGAACTTGTTGAGTACGCTCGTACTCATACCACTCTTAAATCCCCTGCTTAGATTGTCTGAACCATCTGGAGGAGGACAACGACAACCCTGAAGGAGCCGACATCATCGGCTATGAAGAACCAGACCTCTCTGGAGGTATTGAAGGTGTAGACTACCTCATAGTCTACGGAACCGGGGAGGCTTCAGGAGGAGACCAAGCCTAGAAGTATCGAGTAGTAGTAGTAGTAGTAGCCGAGCAGCGCGAACTCTTAATACTTAGCTGCTCGAGAGAATAAATGTTTAGTCTCATGAAACTTCTATATTGTAAGTTAAGTTGGGTTCGCCTCGAACCCAGGAGTAAACCTCTTAGGACCCAAGAGGAGCTCCAAGATGATATGTATATATATGGTTTGTAATAATGTATGAATGAGTTATGGACCTGCTATGTTCTGTTGTACTACTCTGAGGGATGTAATATTTGCGGATTGGTACTTCGCGAATGTTATATCAACGACTGGCATACTACAACATGCAGTGGTATGCAGGGTCACCACAGTTGGTTCTCAAGGTTTCTGACCTTTTTTGTATCGAAGAAGGTAGCTTTATAGGCGAAGAGGCGGAGTCGGAGTCTACGGGGACTAACCGCCCTGGCCGAGCCGCCTTATTGTGTGGGGCCCCGTGGCCCCTTTCCTCTCGGGTTTCGGAAGCTTCGTGGAATTCTAAGATGCGGCGTTGATTTCGTCCAATTCCGAGAATATTTCCTTACTAGGATTTCTGAAACCAAAAACAGCAGAAAACAGCACTTCGGCATCTCGTCAATAGGTTAGTTCCGGAAAACGCATCAAAACGATATAAAGTGTGAACAAAACATGTAGGTATTGTCATAAAACAAGCATGGAACATCAGAAATTATAGATACGTTGGAGACGTATCAGCATCCCCAAGCTTAGTTCCTACTCGCCCTCGAGTAGGTAAACGATAACACAAATAATTTCTGAGGTGACATGCTACCATCATAATCTTGATCAACATTATTGTAAAGCATATGACATGAATGAAGTGATTCAAAGCAATGATCTATAGTTTGCTAACAAATAGATAACATATAGCAAAACTTTTCATGAATAGTACTTTCAAGACAAGCATCAATAAGACTTGCATAAGAGTTAACTCATAAAGCAATAAATTCAAAGTAAAGGCATCGAAGCAACACAAAGGAAGATATAAGTTTCAGCGGTTGCTTTCAACTTTCAACATGCATATCTCATGGATAATTGTCAACACAGAGTAATATGATGAATGCAAATAAGCAAGTATGTAAGAATCAATGCACAGTTGACACAAGTGTTTGCTTCTAAGATGGAAGGAAATAGGTAAACTGACTCAACAATAAAGTAAAAGATAGGCCCTTCGCAGAGGGAAGCAGGGATTAAATCATGTGCTAGAGCTTTTCAAGTTTTGAAATCATATAGAGAGCATAAAAGTAAAATTTTGAGAGGTGTTTGTTGTTGTCAACGAATGGTAATGGGTACTCTAACTACCTTATCAACCAGACTTTCAAGAGCGGCTCCCATGAAGGACGTTATCTCTACCAGCAAGGTAGATCATCCCTATTCTCTTTTGTTTACACATGTACTTTAGTTTTATTTATTAGATGACACTCCCCCAACCTTTGCTTACACAAGCCATGGCTAACCGAATCCTCGGGTGCCTTCCAACATTCACATACCATGGAGGAGTGTCTATTTGCAAATTTAAGTTGCTTACTGATAGATCAGGGCAAAACATGTGAAGAGAATTATTAATGCAAGTTAATTAATTGGGGCTGGGAACCCCATTGCCAGCTCTTTTTGCAAAATTATTGGATAAGCGGATGAGCCACTAGTCCATTGTGAAAGTCTGTCAAAGTAAATGACAAGATCGAAAGATAAAACACCACATACTTCCTCATGAGCTATAAAACATTGACACAAATAAGAGATAATAACTTTTGAATTGTTTAAAGGTAGCACATGAAGTAATTTACTTTGGAATGGCAGAAAAATACCACATAGTAGGTAGATATGGTGGACACAAATGGCATGGGTTTTGGCTCAAGGTGTTTGGATGCACGAGAAGCATTTCCTCTCAGTACAAGGTTTGGGCTAGCAAGGTTGTTTGAAGCAAACACAAGTATAAACCAGTACAGCAAAACTTACATAAGAACATATTGCAAGCATTATAAGACTCTACACTGTCTTCCTTGTTGCTCAAACACTTTTACCAGAAAATATCTAGACCTTAGAGAGACCAATCATGCAAACCAAATTTCAACAAGCTCTACGGTAGTTCTCCACTACTAGATTTAAACTACATGATGCAAGAGCTTAAACATGATCTATGAGAGCTCAAAAAATTGCCAAGTATCAAGTTATTCAAGACCATATGAAGCATTTTCTGATTCCAACCAAATAGCAACAAGTGAAGCGATCAACTTTCGCCCTTGAACATTAAAAGCAAAAATGAAGAACACTAGTGTTCATATGAAAAAGCGGAGCGTGTCTCTCTCCCACACATGAGCATGAATTTATTCAGAGAATGAAAATAACAAAACGAAAATAAAAGCACACAGACGCTCCAAGTAAAGTACATAAGATGTGACCGAATAAAAATATAGTTTCACTAGAAGTGACCTGATAAGTTGTCGATGAAGAAGGGGATGCCTTGGGAATCCCCAAGCTTAGATGCTTGAGTCTTCTTGAAATATGCAGGGATGAACCACCGGGGCATCCCCAAGCTTAGACCTTTCACTCTTCTTGATCATAGTATATCATCCTCTTCTCTTGACCCTTGAAAACTTCCTCCACACCAAACTTCAAGCAAACTCATTAGAGGGTTAGTGCATAATCAAAAATTCACATATTCAGAGGTGACACAATCATTCTTAACACTTCTGGACATTGCTCAAAGCTTCTGAAAGTTAATGGAACAAAGAAACTCATTCAACATAACAAAAGCGGCAATGCGAAATAAAAGGCAGAATCTGTCAAAACAGAACAGTCCGTAAAGACGAATTTTGCAGGGGCACTTAACTTGCTCAGATGGAAAAACTCAAAACTAATGAAAGTTGCGTACATATCTGAGGATCACGCACGTAAATTTGCAGATTTTTTTGACTCTCCTACAGAGAGATCTGCGCGAATTCGTGACAGACAGAAATCTGTTTCTGAAATCCAAATCTAGCATCAACTTTACCATAGAGACTTTACTTGGCACAAAAACATGATAAGGAGAGGTTGCTACAGTAGTAACAACTTCCAAGTCACAACAAAACAGTAGGAAAATAAACGCATGGGTTATCTCCCAAGAAGTTCTTTCTTATTAGCCATTAAGATGGGCTCAGCAATTTTAATGATACTCTCGCAAGAAATAAGAGTTGAAGCAAAAGAGAGCATCAAGAGGCAAATTCAAAACACATTTAAGCCTAACCCACTTCCTATGAAAAGGAATCTTGTACACAAATAAATTCATGAAGAACAAAGTGGCAAGCATAGAAAAGCAACACAAGCGCAATTTCAAGATTCTCAACATAAAGAGGGGAAACTTAATATTATTAAGATGCATATAACCATGTTTCCCTCTCTCATAATAACTTTCAGTAGCATCATGAACAAACTCAACAATATAACTATCACATAAAGCATTCTTGTCATGAGCCACATGCATAAAATTATTACTCTCCACATAAGCATAATCAATTTTATTAGTTGTAGTGGGAGCAAATTCAACAAAGTAGCTATCATTATTATTCTCATCAAGTGTAGGAGGCATAGTATAATCATAATAAAATTTACTCTCCATAGTAGGCGGCACCAAAAGACCACTATCATTATAATCATCATAAATAGGAGGCAAAGTATCATCAAAGAAAATTTTCTCCTCAATGCTTGGGGGACTAAAAATATCATGCTCATCAAAACCAGCTTCCCCAAGCTTAGAATTTTCCATATCATTAGCAACAATGGTGTTCAAAGCGTTCATACTAATATCATTGCTACTAGCATGCAAATAAGATTCCATAGGTTTTTTAATTTTCGCAGCAAACAATCCATGTCTTAACTCAGGAAATAGAATAAGAAGCTCACTGTTGCTTTCCATTATGCCTAACTAGTGTAAACAAGAAACCAAAAGATGCAATTGCAGGATCTAAAGGAAATAGCTTTGAGCACTTACAACGGCAACAGAAGATAACTTAGTTACCTGGACCGGAGTATGAGTGCCTTTACCTTTCCTCCCCGGCAACGGCGCCAGAAAATAGCTTGTCTACTCACGCTTCTTTTTCTGTAGACAGTGTTGGGCCTCCAAGAGCAGAGGTTTGTAGAACAGCAGCAAGTTTTCCCTTAAGTGGATCACCCAAGGTTTATCGAACTCAGGGAGGAAGAGGTCAAAGATATCCCTCTCAAGCAACCCTGCAATCACGATACAAGAAGTCTCTTGTGTCCCCAACACACCTAATACACTTGTCGATGTATAGGTGCACTAGTTCGGCGAAGAGATAGTGAAATACAAGTAGTATGGATGTATATGAGTGGTAATAGCAATCTGAATAAAATATGGCAGCGAGTAAACATGCAACAGAACAGTAAGTAAGCGGTGTTTGCAGTATTGGAAACAAGGCCTAGGGATCATACTTTCACTAGTGGACACTCTCAACATTGATCGCATAATAAATAATAACTTCTTCTCATTTGTGCTACATACACTCTTTTGTTGGATGACAAACACCATTCGTTGTGTAGGGCTACAAGAGCTCCCTCAAGCCGGAGTTAACAAGCGCCACAACATTCGGCATTCATATTTAAGTAACCTTAGAGCATAATAGATCTTTGCAAAATAAACCGAGTACTAACATAGCATACACACTGTCACCATTACACTATGAAGGGGGGATAGATCACATCAATACTATCATAGCGATAATTAACTCCATAACCTACAAGAGATTATGATCATAATCTACGACAAGAACCACACGATGCACACACTGTCACCTTTACACCATGCAGGAGGAATAGACTACTTCAATAACATCACATGAGTAGCACATAGACTAGTAGCGATACAAAGCTCATCATATAGATCTCAATCATGTAAGGCAGCTCATAAGATCATTGTATTGGAGTACAGAGAGAGAGAGAGATTAACCACATAGCTACCGGTACAGCCCTTAGCCTCGAGGGAGAACTACTCCCTCCTCATCATGGGAGCAGCAGCGTTGATGGAGATGGCGGTGGTGTCGATGGAGAAGCCTTCCGGAGGCACTTCCCCGTCCCGGCGGCGTGCCGGAACAGAGACTCCTGTCCCCCAGATCTTGGCTTCGCGATGGCGGCGGCTCTGGAAGGTTTCTCGTACCGTGGCTTTTCCGTATCGAAGATTTAGGTGGAGCTTTATATAGGCGAAGAGGCGGAGTCGGAAGGGCTACGGGGGTGTTACCTGCCAAAACCCACCGGCGGGCAATGGTTAAGCAACACGAAGAGCCGGGAGGCTCCCAAGGCCGCTTAGTGGACCCTGGCACCTCGCGTCGTCCCGCAAGTCTTCCAGCCACGTCCTGGCGGTTGCTAGGGCGTGCCACCTGACCTAGACCCGATCAGGAAGGTGTTAGATTGCTTCGATTGTTCCTGCATGGTAGACACGTAAACATTAAATACGAGCCCTATCGGCTCTCAGGTTGCCCTGTGGATCGGCTCAAAGAGCCGATCGCCCCATGGTTCACGTTGGATTTGCAATGACATGGGGATCCTGCTTGATCAAAACAAAGCTAAACCGATCTACGACAGTTTAGGGTTTTCACCGCATAACCGGAACGTCCTACGCGTAGTCGGGCCTAGCAGATACGGAAGATGATGCAAACTACCCCTACAAGAGGCCTAAAAACCAACATAACGTTAATTCCCGGAACATCCCTTGTAGGAACGGTAAACAACACCTAACGCACTACCGGATCGTCCGACCCCAGCATAAGGCCTAACTATGCAGATATTAAACTAATCCTTGCGGAGCAAGGAGCAACTATAACAGATCGGATCTACTAAGTAACGAACAAGCAAGATGCTGCCCTTACACCCAAATAGGTGTAAGGGCAGCTAGGTGTCGAGGGACGGCATTGCCACGCAGATATGCACGAGAAAGCATCAATGCAAGCCCCTAAACACCTAAAGATAAGTAGTGCTGCTCGCCATCAACAACGCTTCAGCACGAGCAGCACAAGGTAGACGAATAAACGTGTACTGCCTAGATCGCGAGATGCGATCTAGGCAGCATGATGCTTACCCGGAAGAAACCCTCGAAGGAAGGGGTGGCGATGCGCCTGATTTGTGTTTGTTGTGAACGTGATTGTCCTCCTTTCTCGATAACCCTAGATACATATTTATAGTCCAAGGGACTTTCTAATTGAGGCGTGCACCTAACCGTGCACGGGCCAGACTCTATCTGTTAATTCTAAACACGATACGATCTACTATATTACAGATACACGGGCAATTTAGCCCAAACTCTTAGCGCAAGGCCGCTTCGAAGATGCTCCACGTGTATGTCCTTCAAGCCCATCTTCACTTACGGCCCACCTCCTGATTTGGCCAAAATCTGGTGATAACACATGCCCCCCTGGTTTTGGTAATGATAATTTCAAAACCATCTGTTTTTCCTTCGAGGGGTCATGTCGTGGCAGAGCAGAACCGTCGCAGTATTCTTCATCATGACGTCTTGCCTTCTCAACTTCCCTGCACGATTTAACAGTTTTGGCATCATGTCCTCGAGAACCGTCATGGCATTAAATCTTCGCTGCATCCCCTTTATTTATCTGTGCCGGACGGTTCGCCACTTCATCCCCTTGCTCTGTTCTGTCCACCAGCACCAAAAAACCCTCTTCCCCTGCAGCAATGTCTTCCTCTTCTTCTACCTCCTCGGTCTCTCCCTCCAATCTTTGCCAAAGAATGAAGACGACCTCCACTCCAGGGCGAACCCCATCTCCTCCGACAAGGAGGAGGAAAAAGTAAAGAAGGAAGAGGCCCCCTCCTCCGCCAGGTACCCGCCGACGAAGCGCCCCGCATGTGGGCGGACAGCGAGGACGATGATGATGACGAGGAAGGAGAAGAAGAGGAGGAGGATGATTCCTCCTCTTCCGCTGGGTATCCGCCGACAAAGCGTTTCCGTGCTTGGGCGGACAGTGAGGATGATGATGATGACGAGGAAGAAGAGGCTCCAGCCGAAGACCTGGGTAGCAGCGACGAGGAAGTCTCCGGAAGCAGCGTCGACGGCGGCTCCGGCGCCGACGATGAGGCCAGCGAGGATTAGCACTGTAGGATTAGTAGTCCCTGAGCAATCGGCTCTTCTTTTGTCCTTCCTTTCTTGAGCAATCGGCTCCTCATTGTAAAAATCCTCTCCTATTAATGAAGAAAATTCCTCTCAATCACCTTTGCCTCTTTGTCAATTTGGCCGATTGTTCAACGAAGTCATTGCTCAAAGAGCCGATGGCAAAGCATCGGCCTGCATTCCAAACGCAATTCAAGGCGAAAAAGCTGCCTTTTCACGGTCAAACAGATACAGACCATGTTCAAAATATCCTTCAATCTCTAGAGTCGATGACCGTGCATCGGCTTTTTTTACCGGCCGATTTCATACATCGGCCCCCATTTTATTCTTTACTGGCCGATTTGTGTATCGGCCTCCATATCTTACTGTCCATCATCCCACATACTTGGGAAATACTTCTTGAGATGCTGGCCATTGACGGCTACTGGGAACTTCACGCCATCCAACTGCTCGAGCATGTACGCATTCCCTTTCAAAACTTGGACAACTTTGTACGGGCCATGCCAATTCGGAGACCATTTACCATACATTTTATCCCTCGTCCCCAACGGCAATACAGCTTCCCATACCAGATCATCAACTTGGAACTCTTTTGGCTTCACCTTCTTATTATATGCCCGAGCCACCTTGGCTTTGTTCTCCTTGATTTTCTCAAGTGACCATAGTCTAAGTTCCGTCGCATCCTCAATGCTGTCACTCATCAGGGCTGCATATTCTTCAGCAGTTAAATCATTCTGAAACGTGACCCGCCTTGACCCTGCCTTGACTTCCCAGGGTAACACAGCTTCTTGTCCATAGACCAGCTGGTACGGGGTGGTTTTTATTGCTCCATGACACGACATGCGGTAAGCCCACAACGCCTCTGACAACACCTCATGCCATCGTTTAGGGTGCTCGTCGATTTTCCTCTTGATCAGCTTGATCAAGCTTTTGTTGGATGCTTCAGCCTGCCCGTTTGCTTGAGCATAATATGGAGACGATCGGATTAACTTGATCCCCATGTCATCGCAGAACTTTTTCATCTCTTTCGAAACGAAGACCGAACCTCCATCGGTCGTAATAGTTTGGGGAATCCCGAATCTATGAATGACATGTTCCAACACGAACTTGATAACGTCTTCCGATGCTACTTTCTTCATAGGGACCGCCTCCACCCATTTCGTGAAGTAATCTGTAATGGCCAGAACCCATCTATGGCCCTTGCTCGATGCAGGATGAATTTCTCCGATCATATCCATACCCCATCCTCGGAATGGCCAAGGTTTGATGATAGGATTCATTGCTGATGCGGGTACCATCTGAATGCTCCCAAACTTCTGACATGCTTGACACCCTTTATAATACTGGAAGCAATCTTCAAGCATGGTAGGCCAATAAAATCCCGAGCGCCTAATCAGCCACTTCATCTTATGAGCCGACTGGTGAGTTCCACAAGCACCCTCATGCACCTCGTGCAAGAGCCGATTGGACTCGGCTGGTCCCAGACATTTGAGAAGTAATCCTTCCAATGTTCTATAAAACATGTCATCGCCAATCAGTACGTACTTCATGGCTCTGTATCTTGTACGCTTAGGTGCCCCCCGAGCCGGATCCTTCAAGTAATTGAAGATATCGGCTCTCCAATCATCTGGTTCCAGGAGTTGCACTTGAAAATCGGCTTCACCTGCTACATCCTTGTATCCTGACGCCGTTTGTGCGAGGTCGTTTGCCTCCGTATTTTGCGACCTTGGGATCCAATTGAAGCTTATATACCTGAACTGTGCCATCAGCTCACGGCATTGTACCCAAAATGGGAAGAGTGACTCGCTTTCGCACTTGTATTCTTCTGTGAGCTGAGAAATCACCAATTTGGAATCTCCAAAGATCTCAACTGCTTCAGCCCCAGCTTCCAGGAGTAACTCCATTCCCTTGCAGATCGCTTCGTACTCAGCCACATTGTTGGTGCAAGGGTCAGCCAACCTGATAGAGAAGGAGTATGTTGCCCCCCGAGGCGACACGAGTAGCACGCCGATGCCGCAACCATCCTCACAAACCGATCCATCGAAGAACATGGCCCATGCACGCACAGATAGTGCTGCTACGTCCGTGTTTATTCGTTCAGCAATCAGATCTGCTAGCGCCTGTCCCTTGACTGCCTTCGCCGGTTGATACCGGATTTCAAACTCCGATAATGCAAACATCCATTTGCCGAGTCGGCCTTTTAATACAGGAGCCGACAACATGTGCTTGATGACATCCGATTTGCATATGACGATGATTTCTGCTGACAGCAAGATGTGCTGGATCTTGGTGCAGGTAAAAAATAGACAGAGGCACAACTTCTCAATTTCAGGGTACCTTGTTTCTGCATCCAACATCCTTCTGCTGAGGTAGAAAACCACTTTTTCCAGGCCATCATAAACCTGCACCACCACTGATGCGATGGAGGTGTCAGCCACTGATAAGTAAATGTAGAACGGCCTGTCTTGCTGCGGCGGAACTAACACAGGTGGCTTGGTTAGGTATTCCTTAATATCGTCAAATGCCTGTTGTTGCTCTGCCCCCCAGCGGAACTCCTCATCGGACTTGATTTTGACCAAGCCCATGAACGGCTCAATTCGTCCTGACAGGTTGGAGATAAACCTTCTGACGAAATTAATTTTGCCGATGAGACATTGGAGCTCCTTCTTTGTGGTGGGCGGCTTCATCGTTCGCACTGCCTCTTGACTCTTCAGGCCGATCTCAATCCCGCGCTCGTGAACCAAGAACCCTAGGAACTGACCGGCCGTCACACCGAAGGCGCACTTCTTTGGATTCATTCTCAGTCCGAACTTCCGGGTTCGGTCCAGGACTTGTCGTAAATCCTCTAAGTGTCCGTTCGTCGCAACGGACTTTACCACCACGTCGTCGATGTAAATCTCCACCAATTTGCCAATTAGATCATGGAAGATGTAGTTCATGGCTCTTTGGTATGTTGCGCCGGCGTTCTTTAGTCCAAACGTCATGACCACATATTCAAACAAGCCCACCGAGCCTGGCACTCTGAATGCAGTCTTGTGTATATCTTCTGGAGCCATGAAAATTTGGTTGTAGCCAGCATTGCCATCCATGAAACTCAAAATCTTATGACCAGCAGCTGCATTGATCAGGGTCTCTGCTACTGGCATCGGATACTCGTCCTTCGGAGTGGCGCTGTTAAGGTTCCGAAAATCTATGGCTACGCGCCATCGGCCATCCTTTTTCTCCACAGGTACAACATTAGAAATCCATTCAGCGTACCTGCATGGCCTGATGAACCCGGCGTCCAACATCTTCTTGATCTCCTTCTTGACTTCCTCCAAGACTTCGGCCTTCATCTGACGCGATCGCTGCTGGAACGGCCGAAATCCTTTCTTCAGAGGGAGCCTGTGCTCAATGATGCTCCTGTCTAACCCAGGCATCTCTGTATAATCCCAGGCAAAACAATCTGGGTACTCTTTCAACAAGGCTATCATCAGGCTCCTCAGATGGGTCCTAACTTTTTGCTGATAAATGTTGGTCGTGGCTTATCCCCAGGACCAATATCGATCTCTTCTAGCTCGTCGGCTGATGTAAACCCATAACCCAGCTTTCCATCGCCTGCCAGGTCAATGTTGAACACAGGCAAAGCGTATGTTGAGGATAATACTGGCCGATCGCTAAAATCGGCCTCCTTTTTCATTGTAATGTGATACGTCTCCAACGTATCGATAATTTCTTATGTTCCATGCTACTTTATTGATGATACCTACATGTTTTATGCACATTATATGTCATATTTATGCATTTTCTGGAACTAACCTATTAACAAGATGCCGAAGAGCCAGTTCTTGTTTTCTGCTGTTTTTGGTTTCAGAAATCCTAGTAAAGAAATATTCTCGGAATTGGACGAAACTTTCGCCCGGGTCCTATTTTTGCACGAAGCTTCCAGAAGACCGAAGAGATAACGAAGTGGGGCCACGAGGCGGCCGAGGGGAGGCCGGCGCGGCCCAGGCCCTGGCCGCGCCGACCTAGCCTCTGGGCCCCTCGTGTGGCCCCCGCGTTGACCCTCCGCCTACTTAAAGCTTCCGTCGCGAAACCCCCAGTACGAGAGCCACGATACGAGAAAAGTTCCAGAGCCACCGCCATCGCGAAGCCAAGATCTGGGGACAGGAGTCTCTGTTCCGGCACCCTGCCGGAGGGGAAGTGCCCCGAAGGCTTCTCCATCGACACCGCTGCCATCTCCACCGCCATCTTCATCACCGCTGCTGCTCCCATGAGGAGGGAGTAGTTCTCCATCGAGGCTCGGGGCTGTACCGGTAGCTATGTGGTTCATCTCTCTCCTATGTAGTTCAATACAATAATCTCATGAGCTGCCTTACATGATTGAGATTCATATGATGATGCTTGTAATCTAGATGTCATTATGCTAGTCAAGTGGGTTTTACTTATGTGATCTCCGGAGACTCCTTGTCCCACGTGTGTAAAGGTGACAGTGTGTGCACCGTGTGGGTCTCTTAGGCTATATTTCACGAAGTACTTATTCACTGTTGAAGAGCGTAGTGAAGTGCTTATTTATATCTCTTTATGATTGCAATGTGCATCGTATCACAATTTATCTATGTGCTACTCTAGTGATGTGTTATTAAAGTAGTTTTATTCCTCCTGCATGTGTGCAAAGGTGACAGTGTGTGCACCGTGTTAGTACTTGGTTTATGCTATGATCATGATCTCTTGTAGATTGCGAAGTTAACTATTGCTATGATAATATTGATGTGATCTATTCCTCCTACATATGCATGAAGGTGACAGTGTGCATGCTATGCTAGTACTTGGTTTAGTCTTTTGATCTATCTTACACTTAAGGTTACCTAAACATGAGCATTATTGTGGAGCTTGTTAACTCCGGCATTGAGGGTTCGTGTAATCCTACACAATGTGTTCATCATCCAACAAAAGTGTAGAGTATGCATTTATCTATTCTGTTATGTGATCAATGTTGAGAGTGTCCACTAGTGAAAGTCTAATCCCTAGGCCTTGTTCCTAAATACTGCTGAGTTACTACTGCTTGTTTACTGTTTTACTGTGTTACTACTGCTGCAATACTACCACCATCAACTACACGCCAGCAATTTTCTGGCACCGTTGCTACTGCTCATATATATTCATACCACCTGTATTTCACTATCTCTTCGCCGAACTAGTGCACCTATTTGGTGTGTTGGGGACACAAGAGACTTCTTGCTTTGTGGTTGCAGGGTTGCATGAGAGGGATATCTTTGACCTCTTCCTCCCTGAGTTCGATAAACCTTGGGTGATCCACTTAAGGGAAACTTGCTGCTGTTCTACAAACCTCTGCACTTGGAGGCCCAACACCGTCTACAGGAAAGGAGGGGGAACGTAGACATCAAGCACTTTTCTGGCGCCGTTGCCGGGGAGGAAAGGTAAAAGGTACTCACACTCCGGACCTCGGCTACTAAGCTATTTTCCGGCACCGTTGTAAGTACTCAAAGCTATTTCCTTTAGACTCTGCAATTGCGACATTTGGTTTCTTGTTTACACTAGTTAGGCATAATGGAAAACAACAAAAATATGAGAGATCTTTATGAACTTTATCTTGAATTAGGACATGATGTGTTTGAAGAAAGAATTAAGAAACCCATGGAACTTTATATGCATGCTAATGGGAATGTTATTACTATGAATGCTTTGAGCACCATTGTTGCTAATGTTATGGAAAATTCTAAGCTTGGGGAAGCTGGCTTTGATGAGCATGATATTTTTAGTCCCCCAAGCATTGAGGAGAAAATTTACTTTGATGATACTTTGCCTCCCATTTATGATGATTATAATGATAGTAGTCTTTTGTTACCACCTGTTATGGAGGATAAATTTGATTATGATTACAATATACCTCCTATATTTGATAGCTACTTTGTTGAATTTGCTCCCACTACAATTAATAAGAATGACTATGCTTATGTTGGGAGTAGTAATTATTTTATGCATGAGACTCATGATAAGAATGCTTTAAGTGATATTTATATTGTTGAGTTTGCTCATGATGCTACTGAAAGTTATTATGAGAGAGGAAAATATGGTTGTAGAAATTTTCATGTTACTAAAATGCCTCTCTATGTGCTGAAATTTTTGAAGCTACACTTGTTTTATCTTTCTATGCTTGTTACTTTGCTCTTCATGAACTTGTTTATTTACAAGATTCTTATGCATAGGAAGCATGTTAGGCTTAAATGTGCTTTGAATTTGCTTCTTGATGTTCTCTTTTGCTTCATTGTCTATTTTCATGAGAGCATCATCATTAAAACTGCTGAGCCCATCTTAATGGCTATAAAGAAAGAACTTCTTGGGAGATAACCCATGTGTTATTTTGCTACAGTACTTTGTTTTATATTTGAGTCTTGGAAGTTGTTTACTACTGTAGCAACCTCTCCTTATCTTAGTTTTGTGTTTTTTTGTGCCAAGTAAAGTTTCTATGTTAAAGTTGAGGTTATATTTGGGATCGCTGCGCAGAAACAGCATTGCTGTCTGTCACGAATCTGGGCACAGTTCTCTGTAGAAAATTCGAAAAAATCTGCCAATTTACGAGCGTGATCCTCAGATATGTACGCAACTTTCATTAGTTTTGAGTTTTTCCATTTGAGCAAGTCTGGTGCCATCTTAAAATTCGTCTTTACGGACTGTTCTGTTTTTGACAGATTCTGCCTTTTATTTCGCATTGCCGCTTTTGTTAAGTTGAATGAGTTTCTTTGTTCCATTAACTTTCAGAAGTTTTGTGCAATGTCCAGAAGTGTTAAGAATGATTGTGTCACCTCTGAACATGTGAATTTTTGATTATGCACTAACCCTCTAACGAGTTTGCTTGAAGTTTGGTGTGGCAGAAGTTTTCAAGGGTCAATAGAAGAGGGTGATATAATGTGATCGAGAAGAGTGAAAGGTCTAAGCTTGGGGATGCCCCGGTGGTTCATCCCTGCATATTTCAAGAAGACTCAAGCATCTAAGCTTGGGGATGCCCAAGGCATCCCCTTCTTCATCGACAACTTATCAGGTTTCTTCTAGTGAAACTATATTTTTATTCGTCACATCCTATGTATTTTACTTGGAGCGTCTGTGTGCTTTTATTTTTGTTTTTGTTTTGTTATCTTAGTTCTCTGAATAAGTTCATCTTTGTGTGGGAGAGACACGCTCCGCTGGTTCGTATGAACACATGTGTTCTTAGCTCATAATATTCATGGCGAAGTTTCTTCTTCGTTAAATTGTTATATGGTTGGAATTGGAAAATGCTACATGTAGTAATTGGTAAAATATCTTGGATAATGTGATACTTGGCAATTGTTGTGCTCATGTTTAAGCTCTTGCATCATATACTTTGCACCTATTAGTGAAGAAATACATAGAGCATGCTAAAATTTGATTTGCATATTTGGTTTCTCTAAGGTCTAGATAATATCTAGTATTGAGTTTTGAACAACAAGGAAGACGGTGTAGAGTCTTATAATGTTTACAATATGTCTTTTATGTGAGTCTTGCTGCACTTGTTCATCCTTGAGTTTGCTTCA
The DNA here is from genome assembly GCA_030979885.1 of Lolium multiflorum. Taxonomy (NCBI): domain Eukaryota; kingdom Viridiplantae; phylum Streptophyta; class Magnoliopsida; order Poales; family Poaceae; genus Lolium; species Lolium multiflorum. The sequence continues at coordinate 105,186,996 of CM061749.1, forward strand.
AATAACCTTGCTAGCCTAAACCTTGTATCGAGAGGGAATACTTCTCATGCATCCAAAATCCTTGAGCCAACTACTATGCCATTTGTGTCCACCATACCTACCTACTACATGGTATTTCTCCGCCATTCCAAAGTAAATTGCTTGAGTGCTACCTTTAAAATTCCATCATTCACCTTTGCAATATATAGCTCATGGGACAAAATAGCCTTAAAAACTATCGTAGTATTGAATATGTACTTATGCACTTTATATTTTATTAAGTTGCTTGTTGTGCGATAACCATGCTTCTGGGGAACGCCATCAACTATTGTTGAATATCATGTGAGTTGCTATGCATGTCCGTCTTGTCTGAAGGATCTATCATTTTAGTGGTTGGAGCATGCAAAATTGTTAGAGAAGAACATTGGGCCGCTAACTAAAGCCATGAACCATGGTTGAAGTTTCAGTTTTGGACATATATCCTCAATCTCATATGAGAATAATAATCATTGCTACATGCTTATGCATTTAAGAGGAGTCCATTATCTGTTGTCCATGTTGTCCCGGTATGGATGTCTAAGTTGAGAATAATCAAAAGCGAGAAATCCGAAATGCGAGCATTCTCCTTAGACCTTTGTACAGGCGGCATGGAGGTACCCCTTTGTGACACTTGGTTGAAACATGGCATGCAAAGATCCGGTAGTCCAAGCTAAGTAGGACGAGGTGCGGGCACTATTAGTATACTATGCATGAGGCTTGCAACTTGTAAGATATAATTTTCATAACTCATATGCTTTATTACTACCGTTGACAAAATTGTTTCATGTTTTCAAAATAAAATCTCTAGCACAAATACAGCAATCGATGCTTTCCTCTTTGAAGGACCATTCTTTTACTTTTATTGTTGAGTCAGTTTACCTATCTCCTTCCACCTAAGAAGCAAACACTTGTGTGAACTGTGCATTGATTCCTACATACTTGCATATTGCACTTATTATATTACTTTATGTTGACAATATCCATGAGATATACATGTTATAAGTTGAAAGCAACCGCTGAAACTTAATCTTCCTATGTGTTGCTTCAACACCTTTACTTTGATTTATTGCTTTATGAGTTAACTCTTATGCAAGACTTATTGATGCTTGTCTTGAAGTACTATTCATGAAAAGTCTTTGCTTTATGATTCAGTTGTTTACTCATGTCATTACCTTTGTTTTGATCGCTGCATTCATTACATATGTTTACAATATGATCAAGGTTATGATGGCATGTCACTTCAGAAATTATCTTTGTTATCGTTTTACCTGCTCGGGACGAGCAGAACTAAGCTTGGGATGCTGATACGTCTCCAACGTATCGATAATTTCTTATGTTCCATGCTACTTTATTGATGATACCTACATGTTTTATGCACATTATATGTCATATTTATGCATTTTGGAACTAACCTATTAACAAGATGCCGAAGAGCCAGTTGCTGTTTTCTGCTGTTTTTGGTTTCAGAAATCCTAGTAAAGAAATATTCTCGGAATTGGACGAAACTTTCGCCCAGGGTCCTATTTTTGCACGAAGCTTCCAGAAGACCGAAGAGATAACGAAGTGGGGCCACGAGGCGGCCGAGGAGGCCGGCGCGGCCCAGGCCCTGGCCGCGCCGACCTAGCCTCTGGGCCCCTCGTGTGGCCCCCCGCGTTGACCCTCCGCCTACTTAAAGCTTCCGTCGCGAAACCCCCAGTACCGAGAGCCACGATACGAGAAAAGTTCCAGAGCCGCCGCCATCGCGAAGCCAAGATCTGGGGGACAGGAGTCTCTGTTCCGGCACCCTGCCGGAGCGGGGAAGTGCCCCGGAAGGCTTCTCCATCGACACCGCTGCCATCTCCACCGCCATCTTCATCACCGCTGCTGCTCCCATGAGGAGGGAGTAGTTCTCCATCGAGGCTCGGGGCTGTACCGGTAGCTATGTGGTTCATCTCTCTCCTATGTAGTTCAATACAATAATCTCATGAGCTGCCTTACATGATTGAGATTCATATGATGATGCTTGTAATCTAGATGTCATTATGCTAGTCAAGTGGGTTTTACTTATGTGATCTCCGGAGACTCCTTGTCCCACGTGTGTAAAGGTGACAGTGTGTGCACCGTGTGGGTCTCTTAGGCTATATTTCACGAAGTACTTATTCACTGTTGAAGAGCGTAGTGAAGTGCTTATTTATATCTCTTTATGATTGCAATGTGCATCGTATCACAATTTATCTATGTGCTACTCTAGTGATGTGTTATTAAAGTAGTTTTATTCCTCCTGCATGTGTGCAAAGGTGACAGTGTGTGCACCGTGTTAGTACTTGGTTTATGCTATGATCATGATCTCTTGTAGATTGCGAAATTAACTATTGCTATGATAATATTGATGTGATCTATTCCTCCTACATATGCATGAAGGTGACAGTGTGCATGCTATGCTAGTACTTGGTTTAGTCTTTTGATCTATCTTACACTTAAGGTTACCTAAACATGAGCATTATTGTGGAGCTTGTTAACTCCGGCATTGAGGGTTCGTGTAATCCTACGCAATGTGTTCATCATCCAACAAAAGTGTAGAGTATGCATTTATCTATTCTGTTATGTGATCAATGTTGAGAGTGTCCACTAGTGAAAGTCTAATCCCTAGGCCTTGTTCCTAAATACTGCTGAGTTACTACTGCTTGTTTACTGTTTTACTGTGTTACTACTGCTGCAATACTACCACCATCAACTACACGCCAGCAAGCTATTTTCTGGCACCGTTGCTACTGCTCATATATATTCATACCACCTGTATTTCACTATCTCTTCGCCGAACTAGTGCACCTATTTGGTGTGTTGGGGACACAAGAGACTTCTTGCTTTGTGGTTGCAGGGGTTGCATGAGAGGGATATCTTTGACCTCTTCCTCCTGAGTTCGATAAACCTTGGGTGATCCACTTAAGGGAAACTTGCTGCTGTTCTACAAACCTCTGCACTTGGAGGCCCAACACTGTCTACAGGAAAGGAGGGGGAATGTAGACATCATAATGCTTAATGAGGATTTACAACTTCTTGGCCTCTTATTATGGTGACGTGACTCGCTGGAGGTATGTTCACCATGTCTTGGGTCATAAATCTCTGACGAGATCCTGGACACTGTGTTTGTACCAGCCGATGCCTCTGCATCGGCATCAGCCGATGCCTGTGCATCGGCTTTCGTCTGTTTAGGGCGCCATACTTTCTTTGGCGGGCGCGCCTTCGTCTCCAATGTTTGCTGAATTTTCACGGCCAGATCGGGCCGTGCCTTCCTCAACGAGTACAGGTACTGTGCCTCGGCTTCTTCTAGGTTTCGCAGCCGCTGCACCCTACGCTTCGAGAATGGCTGAGTCCATCAGGGCACCACCTTGGTCGGTGATACCTATCTTCTTCTCCATCCGACTCCTCAAAGTCTTCTTCTTGAGATGACTCAGCTTGTTTATTATGAGGTGGGAGAGGCCCTAGACGCTCGAACACTGAAACTTCATTTGCCCTCCTCCTTTGATGTTTGCACTCTGGGCAGTTCTCGATTGTTGGCAATCGGCTCATTCCGGAGTCCCAGCAATGTTTGAAGAAAGGACAGCTCCAGTGCTTATCCATGTTGTCTTGCTCCCTTGACCTCCCTCTAGCGTGATGCTCGTACCCGTCGTTGTTTCTGTCGTGCTGACGATACCTCCTGTCCGCTGCATCTGACCGACGATATCTTTCGTCGTCTTCGTCGTGGCGCCGACGTCGGTCGTACTGCTGCTCATATTTGTTGAGGAGATGCACGGATAGTGGGCGTTGATACCGTATGCTTCTCACCTCCTCCTCGGTTAGGTATCGTCTGTCATCATCCTGGGGCCGGTCGCGTGGAACGGCCTCCTCTTTATCTTTGCCACGAGAGTGGCTGCTCTCTGCTTTGTCCGTGCTATGGCGGCTCACAAGCCCTGCCATGTTGACACCAAAGGAGAACCCTGGCTCCCTTATAGAGTGGCTGAGATCCACCATATTGACGCCAGGAGACGAACGTGTGCCTCCTTTGACCTTGATGCCGTGCGAACGGGTTTTCGCAAAGGAGCCGATGAGCTCGGCTTCACAGATGGCCTTCAGCTCATCGTATTTCTTCTTGTGCTCCGCAGGAAGATCCTCGTATGTGATCTGTTCCTCTGCCATCTCGGATGTCGGTGTTGACGTGGATGTTGCAGAAGATTGTCCCACCGGGCGTGCCAGAATGTGTTACCTCCAAAACCCACCGGCGGGCAATGGTTAAGCAACACGAAGAGCCGGGAGGCTCCCAAGGCCGCTTAGTGGACCCTGGCACCTCGCGTCGTCCCGCAAGTCTTCCAGCCACGTCCTGGCGGTTGCTAGGGCGTGCCACCTGACCTAGACCCGATCAGGAAGGTGTTAGATTGCTTCGATTGTTCCTGCATGGTAGACACGTAAACATTAAATACGAGCCCTATCGGCTCTCAGGTTGCCCTGTGGATCGGCTCAAAGAGCCGATCGCCCCATGGTTCATGTTGGATTTGCAATGACATGGGGATCCTGCTTGATCAAAACAAAGCTAAACCGATCTACGACAGTTTAGGGTTTTCACCGCATAACCGGAACGTCCTACGCGTAGTCGGGCCTAGCAGATACGGAAGATGATGCAAACTACCCCTACAAGAGGCCTAAAAACCAACATAACGTTAATTCCCGGAACATCCCTTGCAGGAACGGTAAACAACACCTAACGCACTACCGGATCGTCCGACCCCATCATAAGGCCTAACTATGCAGATATTAAACTAATCCTTGCGGAGCAAGGAGCAACTATAACAGATCGGATCTACTAAGTAACGAACAAGCAAGATGCTGCCCTTACACCCAAATAGGTGTAAGGGCAGCTAGGTGTCGAGGGACGGCATTGCCACGCAGATATGCACGAGAAAGCATCAATGCAAGCCCCTAAACACCTAAAGATAAGTAGTGCTGCTCGCCATCAACAACGCTTCAGCACGAGCAGCACAAGGTAGACGAATAAACGTGTACTGCCTAGATTGCGAGATGCGATCTAGGCAGCATGATGCTTACCCGGAAGAAACCCTCGAAGGAAGGGGTGGCGATGCGCCTGATTTGTGTTTGTTGTGAACGTGATTGTCCTCCTTTCTCGATAACCCTAGATACATATTTATAATCCAAGGGACTTTCTAATTGAGGCGTGCACCTAACCGTGCACGGGCCAGACTCTATCTGTTAATTCTAAACATGATACGATCTACTATATTACAGATACACGGGCAATTTAGCCCAAACTCTTAGCGCAAGGCCGCTTCGAAGATGCTCCGTGTGTATGTCCTTCAAGCCTATCTTCACTTACGGCCCACCTCTTGATTTGGCCAAAATCTGGTGATAACAGGGGGGCCCACACAGTAGGCCGGCGCCCCCCCCCTCTGGCCGCGCCGCCTTATTGTGTGGGGCCCTGTGGCCCCCCTCTGGTTCCTCTCGGGTGTTGAAGCTTCGTGGAATTCTAAGATCTGGGCGTTGATTTCGTCCAATTCAGAATATTTCCTTACTAGGATTTCGAAACCAAAAACAGCAGAAAACAGGAACTGGCACTTCGGCATCTCGTCAATAGGTTAGTTCCGGAAAACGCATCAAAACGATATAAAGTGTGAACAAAACATGTAGGTATTGTCATAAAACAAGCATGGAACATCGGAAATTATAGATACGTTGGAGACGTATCAGTGGCATATGGCCCATCGGGCGGCCCAGTTGCTGTAGATCATGAAGGATGAGGTCCAGCCTAGGAGCAAGGAGCCGGATCCCAACCGACCTACGAAGAAGGCCGGATCCGCGTAGGCCCATAAAGTGTCCGGATCCAGTACGGCTTAGATGGAAGGCGGATCCTTGACATGCGCGGCAATGTAATATTCCGTAGTTAGGCAACTTGTATTCCGGCTAGGACTCTCCGTGTAAACCCTAGATCCATGCGCCTTTATAAGCCGGATCCCGGGAGCCCTAGAGGCACAACCACAACTCATTGTAACAACGCGAAAGCATCCAGATAATTCCAGACAAGCAGCAGTAGGCCCTGTCTTCGAGCAGGTGTTCCGAAGCTGGGTAAATCGCGTACTGATACGTCTCCAACGTATCGATAATTTCTTATGTTCCATGCTACATTATTGATGATATCTACATGTTTTATACACATTATATGTCATATTTACGCATTTTCTGGAACTAACCTATTAACAAGATGCCGAAGAGCCAGTTGCTGTTTTCTGCTGTTTTTGGTTTCAGAAATCCTAGTAACGAAATATTCTCGGAATTGGACGAAATCAACGCCCGGGGTCCTATTTTTGCACGAAGCTTCCAGAAGACCGAAGGGGAAGGAAGTGGGGCCACGAGGCGCCGCCACACTAGGGCGGCGCGGCCCGGCCCTGGCCGCACCATGTGGGGCCCTCGTGTGGCCCCCGCGTTGCCCTTCCGCCTACTTAAAGCCTTCGTCGCGAAACCCCCAGTACCGAGAGCCACGATACGGAAAACCTTCCAGAGACGCCACCGCCGCGAATCCCATCTCGGGGATTCGGGAGATCGCCTCCGGCACCCTTCCGGAGAGGGAATCATCTCCTGAGGACTCTTCATCGCCATGATCGCCTCCGGAGTGATGAGTGAGTAGTTCACCCCTGGACTATGGGTCCATAGCAGTAGCTAGATGGTCGTCTTCTCCTAATTGTGCTTCATTGTTGGATCTTGTGAGCTGCCTAACATGATCAAGATCATCTATCTATAATACTATATGTTGTGTTTGTCGGGATCCGATGGATAGAGAATACTATGTTATGGTGATTATCAATCTATTTTTTATGTGTTGTTTATGATCTTGCATGCTCTCCGTTATTAGTAGAGGCTCTGGCCAAGTTTTTGCTCTTAACTCCAAGAGGGAGTATTTATGCTCGATAGTGGGTTCATGCCTCCATTGATACCTGGGACAGTGACAGAAAGTTCTAAGGTTGTGGATGTGCTGTTGCCACTAGGGATAAAACATTGATGCTATGTCTAAGGATGTAGTTGTTGATTACATTACGCACCATACTTAATGCAATTGTCTGTTGCTTGAAACTTAATACTGGAAGGGGTTCGGATGATAACGAAGGTGGAATTTTTAGGCATAGATGCATTGGATGGCGGTCTATGTACTTTGTCGTAATGCCCGATTAAATCTCACTATATTTATCATATCATGTATATGCATTGTTATGCCCTTTTCTATTTGTCAATTGCCCAACTGTAATTTGTTCACCCAACATGCTTTAATCTTATGGGAGAGACACCTCTAGTGAACTGTGGACCCCGGTCCTATTCTTTACATCGCATACAATCTCTGCAATTGTTTTTGTTTTCTTCGCAAACAATCATCTTCCACACAATACGGTTAATCCTTTGTTACAGCAAGCCGGTGAGATTGACAACCTCACTGTTTCGTTGGGGAAAAGTACTTTGGTTGTGTTGTGGTTCCACGTTGGCGCCGGAATCCCTGGTGTTGCGCCGCATCACATTTCGCCACCATCAACCTTCAACGTGCTTCTTGGCTCCTCCTGGTTCGATACACCTTGGTTTCTTTCTGAGGGAAAACTTACTGCTGTGCGCATCATACCTTCCTCTTGGGGTTCCCAACGAACGTGTGAGTTACACGCCATCAAGCTCTTTTTCTGGCGCCGTTGCCGGGGAGATCAAGACACGCTGCAAGGGGAGTCTCCACTTCCCAATCTCTTTAATTTGTTTTTGTCTTGCTTTATTTTATTTACTACTTTGTTTGCTGCACCTAAACAAAACACACAAAAATTAGTTGCTAGTTTTACTTTATTTACTTGTCTAGCTCTCTATATCAAAAACACAAAAAAATTAGTTACTTGCATTTAATTTATTTTGTTATCATGTCTAGTCTTGTACTTGTTTTTATTTTCACTAGTTAGGCTTAATGGAAAACAACAAAAAAATTAGAGATCTTTATAGTATTTATCTTGAGTTAGGACATGATGTGTTTGAAGAGAAAATTAAAAAACCCATGGAACTTTGTTTGCAAAATAGTTGTAGCAATGTTATTAGCATGAACTCTTTGAACACCATTATTGCTAAAGCTATGGAAGAATTTAAGCTTGGGGAAGCTGGTTGTGATATTTTTAGTCCCCCAAGCATGGAGGAGAAAATTTACTTGGATGATACTTTACCTCCTATATATGATGCTTGCAATGATGAATATGATATTTTTAGTCCACCTACTATTGAGGAGAAAATTAATTATGATTACAATATGCCTCCTATATATGATGATTATGGTGATGAGAATAATGATAGTTATTTTATTGAATTTGCTCCCACTACAATTAATAGTAATGATTATGCTTATGTGGAGAGTAATGATTTTATGCATGTAGCTCATGACAAGAATGCTTTATGTGATAGTTATATTGTTGAGTTTGTTCATGATGCTACTGAAAATTATTATGAGAGAGGGAAACATGGTTATATGCATCTTAATAATACTAGTTGAATGCCCGTGCGTTGCTACGGGCTATTAATTTTGTCATATAAAACATAAAATACATATAAAAATCCACTTCTATATATGAGATATTGCCATGTAAGTATCCTTCTTTTGTGATGTAAGGCCCGATTTGTTTTTCTAAAAACATCCACTTAGTACCTCTGTCACGAAAATATCCCTCGCATACTAACTACATAATTATCATAATTTTTAAAATATGTGAAACATGAATCTATTTAAAAAAATTATGGCCCCAAAAAGATGAATCAATAAATAATGCCTTATATAGTTTAATATATATAGAGAGAGTATGGTCAAAGAAATAGACATATTTGAAATAAATATCTAAATATATATAATTGATGCAAATATTACGAAAGTTATATGTCGCATGGACAAATCAAATGTCTGAGAAAACCTACGTGACTCGGAAATGCACTTTGAACAATGTGCATATGCTCCCCCACTGCAATTTTTTTTAATATCAATAAAAGATAAATAAATGTCACATGGAGAGTTCTTTTTAGCACATTTTTTTACCTAAGATGCAATTCGAGAGCAGAGCGTAACCGAACCGTCCCCGTCGCTCCCGGGGGCGGCTCGGGTGAACCAAACCCTAGCTCAGCCGCCACCCCTCCTCCCCCTCCACCTCCTCTCGCCGCCGCCGGAGGACGCCGCCGGGCGAAGGTCGCGCGGCTGACGGTGGCGGTGGGCCTTCCTCCTCTCACGTGGGTGGTGTTGGGCAGGGGCCTCTCCCCATCGGGCGATTGGAGCTCCGGTCGGAGCGGCGTGGCGACCCTGGATGGCGCGGCGTTTCCAGCGGAGTTGGGCGCCGGGCGGCGGACCCGGGATCCTCGGCGGTGCAGCGGCCGCGTGGGCGGCGCGGAGGCCGGTCCTGGGAGCTCATGTCTGTGGGCATCGGTGTTCGTCCTCGAGCCCCTGTGTCGGTGTTGGTCGGCCCCCTCTATGTGGCGTTCCGGCGGCGCCCACGGTGCTCTTCGGCGGTGCTCCATCGGCTACAGGCTGTGCAGCCTGGCCTCTCATCTCCGCGAGGTGCGGTGGGTGGCGGTCGTGCTCGCGAAGCTCTCCGTTCTGGTTTGTTGGTGGTGGTGGTGGCTGTTGCGCGACGTCGGCGCGCGAGGTGGAGGATGGTGGTGGCTGCGATGCTACGGGTGGCGCGCGGCGGCTCTACCGGCTTTTAATACTGCTTTTACTATTGAATTCATAAAAGAGATAAACTCTAATAGGATAAATAGTTAAAATAAGAGTGTTTTAATATAAGATAGACATAAAGTTCAACTTTGTCAAACACTTTCACCACTTTTAATGGTATCAGATAACGGTCTTGTTTCTTAGTAACCAGTATAAACCTTATTCATGGCTCTTTCAGTCATGTCATATGCTCTACTCAACCTTTGTTTCACACTTTCCATGGCTAGCCGAATCCTCGGATGCCTACTTTTCAATCACTTTCCAATAGAGCATATGTATTGAAATATCCATGACCCTCACTTAACTCATTGATTAGTAAGTTAAACAAGAGTATCTCATGTCCCCTTGTTATCATCACTTCAGAATAATTAACCAGTTATCCGGATCTTTTTTCTTTCTTTGGATATTTATACTCTTGATTATTGCGAGATATTCTATGATTGTCCAACATACTGAAGTTAATTTATTTCAAAGCAAGATGAACTGAAACTTCTAGATATGATGGGATCATCTGCATGAGTGTTACCCATAAATCTCCAAACAAAAGAACCATGGATGACACCATACTTTATATTTATTAAAAACCCACTCTATAAGGGATACATGACAATGTTCTAAGATCTTTTCAAGCACTAAGATCATCAATGACTAACAGATAAAAGCACACTCAATCTAAAAACATGACTAGATGCAATATGATAGACTAAAAAGCATTAAAAGACTAGGTGGAACTCCCCCAAGGTTGAGCTGTTGGTGCAGATATTCACTTGTTCTCTTCCTCCTTGGGTTACTTTGGTCGATAATGAGCCTGAATGTCCTTCGGAATCCCCATCATGAGGTTGTAAGCTTGCTTGAACTGTTTGGTGCTATAGAGAAGATTGGAGGGGGAAACTCCGCCGGGATCACCGCCGGAGGGATCTCCACCTTCTCCAACGTCTTCATCATCATCACCATGACCAAGAGGGAGTAGTCCACCTCTGGACTACGGGTTTGTGGCAGTAGCTTGATCTATTTCTCTCATGTTCTTCATAGTACTTAGTGCCATATGAGCTGCCTATCATGATTATGGTCATATTTGTAATACCTATGTGGTGGATCCTTGTTCTATGATATTGTTTTATGAGATCTGATCTTATTATATTGTGAGATGTATTGATAGATGCATATTATGTACCCCGTTCTTAAGTTTATGTTCTGATCCAACATCTATGCAAGAGCGTGTGTGGGGTGATGTGTGTGTTAGATGGAGTATCATGGTTTTAGTGATTGGATAGTGATCACAATATGTTTATGATCTATTATGGATTTGCCTTTCTTTGCTACCTCATTAGGGATAAAGTGAATGCATGTGCTATGTTCATCACGTGACAACAGTGATGATCTTGTTTGTTCAAGGTAGCATATTTGATATTCAAACTTCATGTCAAAGTACTTACTGCTATGCTCTATTAATTCTTAATACAAGATTGATGAAGTTTCTTTCTTGTGGAGTATAAGAGAGGTGTGTTGCATCATCTCTATGTTAGGACGTGATGCCCATATTAATTCTGATCTTACAAATAATATTATATGTACCTTCATATCTCATTAATGAATTGCTTTTTGTCCACCACAACTTTACGAGAAAATAGTCAAGTGAACCCATGAACCCCGATCCGCTTTTTATCATAAGAAACACATTTATATTTCTTTTACATTGTTTTCTATTTGATGCACTATTTTAATCCTAAAATACAAAAATATTTACTTTTCTTATTTACATCCAAAACACCAAAAATAATCAATCTCATTACAGTTTTTTACTTATTTATTTTATATAGTTTAGTTTCTACTTGTTTTATTACTACTTGTGTTATTTACTTACGCGAAACCTTGTGCTTGACAACCACACGGTGGAGTTGGGGACACAAGGCATTTATTTTACTTGCAGGATTGCTTGAAGAAGAGAGAAGAGAACACTTTTCCATCCAGTTCCCGAGAGTTCGATATAAACCCTCGAGTCACCCTTGTGGGGAAGATACTCCCTTGATACAACACTCTGCACTTGGAGTCCCAACGTATCAAGATCTTTTTGGCGTTGCTAGTAGCCGTCATCAAGAGTATTTTCTGGCGCTGTTGCCGGGGAACTGAAAGAGTTACACCACAGATATTGTCAACTCCCACAGCAACGGTTCTAGTAGGGACCATTTCATTGTGTTTATTTGGTACATTGATGACCCACAAGTATAGGGGATCGCAACAGTCTTCGAGGGAAGTATTACCCAATTTATTGATTCGACACAAGGGGAGACAAAGAATACTTGTAAGTCTTAACAGCGGAGTTGTCAATTCAGCTGCACCGAATAGACTTGCTCGCAAGAGTTTATCGTAGCACAGTTTTATAGCAGTAGGAATAGTGAGATAACAACAGCAGTGAAATAAAGACAGCAGTAGTGATTATAGTAAGCAGCAAGATTAAAATACTGTAGGCACAGGGACGGATGAACGGGCGTTGCATGGATGAGAGAATTCATATAACAATCATGATAGGGCATTTGCAGGTAATAATAAAGCGGTATCCAAGTACTAATCAATCAATAGGCATGTGTTCCATATATAGTCGTACGTGCTCGCAATGAGAAACTTGCACAACATCTTTTGTCCTCCAGCCGGTGAGTACCGGAGCAAAGCATTAACACTCCGTGAACACATGTGATCCTCACATCACTACCATCCCCTCCGGTTGTCCCGATTTCTGTCACTTCGGGGCCATTGGTTCCGGACAGCGACATGTGTATACAACTTGCAGGTAAGATCATAAAACAATGCATATCATGATGAAACAATAACATGTTCAGATCTGAGATCATGGCACTCGGGCCCTAGTGACAAGCATTAAGCATAACAAGTTGCAACAATATCATAAAAGTAACATCTACGGATACTAGGCACCATGCCCTAACAATCTTGTGACTATTACATGATCAATCTCATCCAATCCCTACCATCCCCTTCAGCCTACAGCGGGGGAATTACTCACACATGGATGGGGGAAACATGGCTGGTTGATGGAGAGGCGTTGGTGGTGATGGCGGCGATGATCTCCTCCAATTCCCCGTCCCGGCGGAGTGCCAGAACGGAGACTTCTGACTCCCGAGACGGAGTTTCGCGATGTGGCGGCTCTCTGGAGGGTTTCTGGCGACTTCGACTTCTCCCTGTGCGTTTTTAGGTCGAGGCGATAAGTAGTCCGAAGGAGGGCGTAGGAGGCCGCCGAGGCCGCCACACACTAGGGCCGCGCGCCCCCTCCCGGGTCGCGCCGCCTATGGTGTGGGGCCCTCGGGCCTCCCGACTTGCCCTTACGCTCCGTGAGTCTTACGGGAAAATAGGGCCTTCGTATAAATTCCGAGGTTTTTCCTGAAAGTTGGATTTCTGCACAAAAACGAGACACCGAGCAATTCTCTGAAAACAGCGTTAGTCCGTATTAGTTGTATCCAAATACACAAATTAGAGGCAAAACAATAGCAAAAGTGTTCGGGAAAGTAGATACGTTTTGGACGTATCAACTCCCCCAAGCTTAGCTTATTGCTTGTCCTCAAGCAATTCAGTTAACAACTGAGCGATAAAAGAACTTTCACGAACACATTTGCTCATATGATGTATATATTCTCATGCTATGGCTAATACTTAAGCAGTTCATAATGAGATACATGCAAATAAGATCATCCAACAGCTATGTCAATCATGGAGAGGTACCAACAATTAATAATAAGCATCATGAATAATGTATATAAGCAGGATTGCAATGTTCATAAGAGAGTATGATAAAGTGGTATCTCGCTTGCCCGTATTTGATCGGCAAAACATAAATGCCCGAGGCACCTCTGGAGTTCATAGAAAGACTAGAAGTAGTGATTGTCAAAGATAAAAGCATCAAAGTTATACCACAATCAATCATATTTTGAGACAAGCATATTATACTAAGAATGACAGTTGTGCTCTCAAGATAGTGCTCAAAGAAAGAATGGAGACACAACATAAAAGTAAAAGATTGACCCTTCGCAGAGGGAAGCAGGGATTAACATGTGCTAGAGCTTTTCATTTTTTTCAAAAAACAGAAGTAAAATTATTTTGAGAGGTGTTTGTTGTTGTCAACGAATGATAGTGGGTACTCTAACCACCTCGCCAACCAGACTCTCAAGAGCGGCTCCCATGAAGGACGTTATCTCTACCAGCAAGGTAGATCATCCCTCTTCTCTTTTGTTTACACATGTATTTTAGTTTCATTATGGATGACACTCCCCCAACCTTTGCTTACACAAGCCATGGCTAACCGAATCCTTCGGGTGCCGTCCAACAATCACAAACCATGGAGGAGTGTCTATTTAAGTTAATTAATTTGGGACTGGGAATCCCATTGCCAACTCTTTTTGCAAAATTATTGGATAAGCGGATGTGCCACTAGTCCATATGAGAGTCCGTCAAAAGTAAATGACAAGGTTGAAAGCTAAACACCACATACTTCCTCATGAGCTATGAAACATTAACACAAATTGAGAAGCATTTTGAAAGTTTTAAAGGTAGCACATGAGAATTTACTTGGAATGGTTTGAAATGCCATGCATAGGTATTTATGGTGGACACTTTGGAACAACTTGGTTTTCAGGTGTTTGGAAGCACGAGCGTTCCCGCTCAGTACAAGTGAAGGCTAGCAAAAGACTAGGGAGCGACAAATCAAGAGAGCAGTAACTGTCATAATCATGCTTGCGGCAAAATAAATTAACGGAGGCATAAAAGTGATACAAGAACTCTGAAGCAATATAAATCATCGAGGCTTAATTGACTTTTTGTTCAGTCATATGCATACGTGAGCATGTGCCAAGTCGATATAAATGAATTATTCAGAGGAGGATACCACAATGCCATACTTACTTATGAATAAAACAATGCAAGCGAACATCCATGACATGCTACTCATATTAATAAATTGGAGCTAAACATGAGAGATCATGAACTACTAGAATTTCTCAAATAACATATACCTCACATGAACCAACTAAGCATGCTCACATGGATGAGTATATGTACAAAAATGAAAACAAATAGAGTTCATACCAGCCTCTCACCACAATCCAATTGTTGTAGATCGTCATTATTGCCTTTCACTTGTGTAGCTTGGATAATATGAAATGAAAACCACGCTCTAGCCACCGAAGACCATTGAACTCATGATGAACTTTACAAACCAAAGAAGAACAGCAAATATTTTTGGTGTTTTCGAATTGGAAACAAGAACAAAAGAAACAAGCAAACAAAGCAAAATCTTTTTGGGTTTTCTTGTAGTAAACTAGCAATAGCAAATAGAGCGAAACAAATGCAAGAAACCAAAGAAAACAAATGGTGAAGAGAAACAACAGAAATATTTTTGGTCTTTTTGTGTTTTAGGAAAGAAACAAAGCGAAAACAAAAGAATGCAAACTAACAGAAACACAGAAAAGCAGGATGACAGAAATCTGCCAAAACCTGACAGCAGTACAGAAATCGAAATTAAAAAAAATCTTCCATTGCTCAGCTCAAAAAGTGTTCAACTAATGAAAGTTAGATAACAACCTGGGGCACATGCTCAAAAATTGGCAACTCAAAATAACGTTCTGGCTGTGCGTACGAATTTTTTTGGTAACAGCCCATAATCTGTTTTTGGACAGCACTTCCCAAATATCATCTCCCTCTCATTAGAAAACCACTCGAAGAAACTAAACAAGTATGTACAAGTATCCAGCAACCATAATATGCAAAGAATGAGTGATGCCGGTATACCTCCCCCAAGCTTAGGCTTTTGGCCTAAGTGGAGTTCATTCCCAACGAGGGTCGGGGTTCCATGCCGGTGGATCGTACATGGAGTGATAATAAGGTCCCTGCGCAGAAGAATGTCGTGGAGGCTCCACATGACCATAATGTTGATATGAAGAGCTTGCTGCATCGGATGAAGATTCGAGGTGCTCCTCGGCATCCTCCGTGCCTTCCCTTGCACGATGGCCTTCTCTTTCTATGTATGCATTTAGCTCATTTTCTGTGATCGACCACCCTTTCCTGGCATCAAGGTTAAGCAGAGCAGGTGCAGGCAATCGTACTAGTTTTTCAATTTTCTTAGTTATTCTCCAATTTTTCTTATACAAAGTTATCCTATAATACAGGTTGTTCAAATTAGATGCATCTGAAATAAACTCATGTTTAATCATGGAAACAACATCAAGTTTCTCTATGGAAAGCGGAATATCTAGATGGTGAGGTTCTACACCATGCATAGCTAATAAGCGAGAGGCGATAAGACCTCCACAAATTCCTCCTTTCTCACGGTTAGTAGCAAGTCTACAAGCTATTAAAGCACCCAAATTATAGGTCCTATCCTGTTGCAAAGCGGCAGCTAAGAAAGCCATATCTTGAACAGACAACTTACTCGCATACCTTCTAGCAAGAACGCACTTTGTAACGAAATAAGCAAAGTAGCGGATAGCTGGGAGTTGAATGCTACTAATCTTACCACCATCATCGGAGAAGCTCCTCCCATTACAAATCATTGTATAAAGATTCGAGAGCTCCCGCGGCGTTCCCCTGACCTTCTCGCAGGATCCCCACTGCGGCACTCTAATTGCTGCACAAAAATCACTGAAAGGCAAGTTGATAGTTTTGTTATAAATCTTGTACCGGACCATGGGGTTAGTTTGAGACCGATGAAATTCGAAATCCTGCACAACCGACACCGTTAGTTTAGCATATTGGTAAGGTTCACCAACAGTAAAACCTTCCAACCCTGCATTGGAAATCAGTGTTTGAACATCTTGCAGGATTCCTGCATTCCGCATAAAATCCGTGCATGGGTAATAAGAGGGGTATACTCCCTCTTCGCGGTGAACTCTCATGACTTGCTGCACCTCCAATTCTTGTTGGTTTAGTTGGTGCCTACTTCCTTCCATTTTCTGAAATTTTTCAACAATCATTATAAAATTTGATTTCAAGGTATATAATTGAGGGGAACTACTATAGGAACTTGCTAGAGTACTAAACATGCATCAAAACTAGTTTCTACCAATTAGAACAAGCATGCAAGCTCACTAAACATGTTATCTACAGCAGCAAAATATTCAAGATATACTCAACCAAACAAAATTCTAATTGGACAATCAAAGGAGTCACATACCAAGGAGCAAATGTGCCAAATTTCAGATAGAAATCTGGGCTGAGCAAAAGATCGAGAAATCGCAAGTTCTTGAGCAGAAACGCGAGTGAGAGAAAGTGAATACGAGTTTTTTCGGGAGAGAGAATGCACTGAGTGAAAGAGATGATGGAGTGGGGCAAGGAGGGGCCCACACACCAGGGTGGCGCGCCCCCTTGCTGGCCGCGGCCTGTGGGTGCCACCAGGGTGCCCCACTGTCAGCCCCAGTGCTCCCAGTGCCTCTCGAAAAATAGGACTACCAGTATAATTTTTGTAAATTTTTGAGAACTTCGAAAAATGCACATTTCTGGGTGTTAAATTAATTATTACTACGCAGGAAAATGATTTCCAAAATCTTAACAACTAAAGCATATTGCAAAACAAAAAGTGCTACAAAGTAAAACAAATGGAGGGAGAAAGAAAGAAATGTTGTTTAGCTCTCTTATGCATTAAAATATACTTGTTAACAAGGTTGATCAAGTCTTGCTACCAAATAAATTTTATATGACATAAGAAGAAATAAACCTCAAATCAATCATGTTACCTTATATTGAATTGATATGGATCCAATCACAAGAGTTTGATATTCTTCTTTAGTCTCATATATAGGACAATCAATGGATCCCACCTTGATAGTTTTCACATTAAAAATTGTATTAACTCCATATACTTTATCAATCCTCTTGGGAAAATAGACGGTATGTTCCTTGTCATCAACGTTGAAAGTAACCTTGCCTTTATTACAATCAATAACAGCCCCTGCAGTATTAAGAAAGGGTCTTCCAAGAATAATGGACATATTATCATCTTCAGGCATTTCCAACACAACAAAATCAGTTAATATCAAGCAATGTTGAGTA
Source organism: Lolium multiflorum (assembly GCA_030979885.1). Taxonomy (NCBI): domain Eukaryota; kingdom Viridiplantae; phylum Streptophyta; class Magnoliopsida; order Poales; family Poaceae; genus Lolium; species Lolium multiflorum. Next base: position 105,204,793 of record CM061749.1, read on the forward strand.
ACTTGAACAGGAACATTTTCACATACACCAATAGGAATAGCAGTAGATTTATCAGCCATTTGCAAAGATATATCAGTTGGTATCAACTTATCTAAATCAAGTCTCTTATAAAGAGAAAAGGGCATTACACTAACTCCCGCTCCCAAATCACATAGAGCGGTTCTAACATAATTATTCTTGATGGAACAAGGAATAGTCGGTATACCTGGGTCTCCCAGCTTCTTTGGAACCTTACCATTGAAGGAGTAATTAGCAAGCATAGTGGAAATCTCCTCATTAGGAATTTTCCTTTTGTTATAAACAATATCTTTCATATACTTTGAATAAGGAGGCAATTTAATAGCATCAGTCAAAGGGATTTGCAAAAATAAAGGTTTCATCCAATCACAAAATTTATTATAGTGTTCCTCCTCCTTTGATTTTAGTTTCTTAGCAGGAAAAGGCATTGGCTTTTGAACCCAAGGTTCTCTTTCATTACCATGTTTCTTTGTAATAAAATCTTCTTTAGTGTACTTTTTATTTTTATCATGCTTTTCAGGTTCTTTTTCAATTTCTTCTTTATCAGGAGCATCATTCTTATCATTATCTTCATCATGTTCATTGCCACTTTCAGTTTCAGCATCAGAAATAGAAATACTATTAGGATCACTAACAGGTTCAGAGGATTCTACAACAGTTTTATGTTTCTTCTTTTTTTCTTAGAAGGACTACTAATTTCTTTAGTTCGTTGAGAATCTTGTTCAATTCTTTTGGGGTGCCCTTCAGGATATAGAGGATCCTGGGTAGAAACACCGCCTCTAGTTGTTACTTCATAAACTTGTTTCTCTTCATGATTATTTTTTAACAAGTCATTTTGCACTTTAGTAAGTTGATCAATTTGAGTTTGAATCATATCAAAATGTTTAACAAGCATCTTAACATCATTGGAGGTTCTCTCCACAATATCATGCAATTTACCAATAGCTTGAGAATTTTCCATTAGATGATTCTCTACTCTCATATTAAAATTACTTTGCTTAACAATATAATTATCAAATTCATCTAAACATTGATCAGGAGGTTTTGAATATGGAATATCTCCTCTATCAAAGCGTTGAAGAGAATGTACCTCGATTGTAGATGAAGGGGGAATTATCTTACATAGGTCTTCTATAGGAGGTAAATCTTCACATCTTCAGATTTAATACCTTTCTCCATAAGAGATTTCTTGGCTTCCCTCATATCTTCATCATTTAATTCAATCATACCCCTCTTCTTCAATATAGGTGTCGGTTGGTTCAGGTGTAGACCAATCATCATGATTCTTGCTTATCTTAGCCAATAATTCTTCAGCTTCGTCCGGAGTTCTTTTCCTGAAAACACAATCAGCACAACTATCCAGGTATGCCCTAGACTCAATGGTTAGTACACTATAAAATATATCAAGTAAATCATGCTTTTCCAAATCATGACCAGGCCGAGCTCTAATAAGAGAGCAAAATCTTGCCCAAGCTTCAGGCAATTTCTCTCCATCTTCTTGATCAAAGCTATAAATTCTCTGCAAAGCCATATGTTGAGCACTAGCGGGAAAGTATTTCCGAAAGAAAACATCAAGCAAACCACTTGGACTATTAATAGAATCAGGAGGCAAATTATTATACCAAATCTTAGCATCATCCTTTAATGAGAATGGGAAAATCTTATCAACAAAATAAGTACGCATCTTAACATCATCAGAAAACAAGCTACTTAAAGTAGAAAGCTCATTCATATGTTCTACAGCACTCTCTTTTTCAGTACCACAAAAAGGTGTTTTCTCAACAATAGATATATGAGATAAATCAAGAGAAAAGTCATAATCTTTATCTTTAATGTTTATAGGAGATGTGGCAAATTTAGGATCAGGAGATGGTTTATATCTAATAGCATGTTGTGCAATAAGCTTTTTAAGGTTACTTGTACTAGTAGTAGCATTGCATTTATCAATAAAATCATCATCAAGTTCTACATAATCTTCATCAAGATCATCAATCTCAGGTGAATTAACAGGTGTAACAGTATTTTCATTAGGAGTTTCAGTAATTTCAATTTGTCTAGACCTAGCAATTGTAGCATCTAGAAAAGGACCTAATGAACCAGTATTATCAAGCACAGTAGAAGCATCATCAAAATTATCAGAGGAATTTTCAGATTCAGCAGAAGTACCAACACGTGAAGTTTGTGGTGGTGAAACAAGTTGACTTATCACAGATGGTGAATCAAGAGCAGCGGAGGTACTCAGAGTTGTACCTTTTCTTGTAGTGGATGGTAATATGGCGAATTTAGTATCGCGAGGTTTACCCATGATGGAGAATTTGCAGCGAACAATATCAATCCAAGTGAACTTGCAAATAAAGCTATGCTCCCGGCAACGGCGCCAGAAAATAGTCTTGATGACCCACAAGTATAGGGTATCGCAACAGTCTTCGAGGGAAGTATTACCCAATTTATTGATTCGACACAAGGGGAGACAAATAATACTTGTAAGCCTTAACAGCGGAGTTGTCAATTCAGCTGCACCTGGAAACAGACTTGCTCGCAAGAGTTTATCAGTAGCAACAGTTTTATAGCAGTAGGAATAGTGAGATAACAACAGCAGTGAAATAAAGACAGCAGTAGTGATTATAGTAAGCAGCAGGATTAAAATACTGTAGGCACAGGGATGGATGAACGGGCATTGCATGGATGAGAGAATTCATATAACAATCATGATAGGGCATTTGCAGGTAATAATAAAGTGGTATCCAAGTACTAATCAATCAATAGGCATGTGTTCCATATATAGTCGTACGTGCTCGCAATGAGAAACTTGCACAACATCTTTTGTCCTACCAGCCGGTGGGCCTCTAGGGAAACTACTGGAAATTAAGGTACTCCTTTTAATAGAGTACCGGAGCAAAGCATTAACACTCCGTGAACACATGTGATCCTCACATCACTACCATCCCCTCCGGTTGTCCCGATTTCTGTCACTTCGGGCCATTGGTTCCGGACAGCGACATGTGTATACAACTTGTAGGTAAGATCATAAAACAATGCATATCATGATGAAACAATAACATGTTCAGATCTGAGATCATGGCACTCGGGCCCTAGTGACAAGCATTAAGCATAACAAGTTGCAACAATATCATAAAAGTAACATCTACGGATACTAGGCACCATGCCCTAACAATCTTGTGACTATTACATGATCAATCTCATCCAATCCCTACCATCCCCTTCAGCCTACAGCGGGGGAATTACTCACACATGGATGGGGGAAACATGGCTGGTTGATGGAGAGGCGTTGGTGGTGATGGCGGCGATGATCTCCTCCAATTCCCCGTCCGGCGGAGTGCCGAACGGAGACTGCTCCCGAGACGGAGTTTCGCGATGTGGCGGCTCTCTGGAGGGTTTCGCGACTTCGACTTCTCCTGTGCGTTTTTAGGTCGAGGGCGATAAGTAGTCCGAAGGAGGGCGTAGGAGGCCGCCGAGGCCGCCACACACTAGGGCCGCGCGCCCCCCTGGCCGCCCGCCTATGGTGTGTTGCCCTCGGGCCTCCACGACTTGCCCTTCGGCTCCGTGAGTCTTCGGGAAAATAGGGCCTTGTATAAATTCCGAGGTTTTCTGAAAGTTGGATTTCTGCACAAAAACGAGACACCAGAGCAATTCTGCTGAAAACAGCGTTAGTCCGTGTTAGTTGTATCCAAAATACACAAATTAGAGGCAAAACAATAGCAAAAGTGTTCGGGAAAGTAGATACGTTTTGGACGTATCATACATCAATAAATCCTCCTTTCTTAGTAACACAAAGAACATGACTTACCCAATCACTTTCTTTGACATGATAAATGATACCTGCGTCTAGGAGGCGGATGATTTTCTTTCTTACCACTTCCTTCATTTCAGGTTTGAGTTTCCTTTGAAAATCTGCCACAGGTTGGGCTCCATCTTCCATGAATATTCTGTGAGTGGCTATTTAGGGACTAATCCCTTTCAAGTCATCTAAGGAATACCCAAAGGCCTTATGGTGCATTTTAAGTGCTATCATTAATTGTTCTTCTTCCTTTTCTACAAGGTTAGCACTTATAATAAAAAGATATTTATTCGTTTCGTCTAAGAACCTATATTTTAAATCTTGTGGAAGATGTTTCAGTTCTGGAGGTGGTAAATCTTCAACTCCCTTTCTTTCAGGTGTTTCATAATTATCATTAGTTGAGCAATCAACTACAGGAGAGGAATCTAAATATTTATCAATATCCTCTTTATCTAAATCTCTCATAGCAACTTCATTTTCAACTAAACTTACTTCCGTGTCATCTTCAGGGGTATCATAAAGGATGACAGAAAGATTGGCGAAATTACCTTCCTCCTCGAGTTCTTCTTCCTCAAAATCTTCGATTTTTGATTTATGAATGAATTTTGAGAAATGGAAGCTCATTAGTTCCTCCCCAAACTTGAGGGAGATAGTTTCTTTCCTACAATCAATGTTAGCCCATACAGTGCTTAGAAATATTCTTCCAAAAATAATTGGGCAATGGGAATCAATTGGCAGTCCATAAGTATAAGGTCCTATCACAATAGGTACATTTCTTATTATTCCCATAGGGACTCAAAGAGTCTTATCAACAATCATTATTGTCATATATGTGTCTTCTAATTGTGTATGTCAAGTTCATCTTGAATACTGAAACAAAATATAAAATAAATAACATTAACGGCTGTTCCGATATCACAAAGACCATAATAAGAGGATCCATCAAGTTAAAGTGCAAGGTAGAACAGGCTTACCCACATTTTTAGCTTTAACCATACCTTCTATGAAATATGAGGCTTCAAAATCAAGCTCAACTACATTGCAATGTGCATACATAGCCAAAATTCCCTCCTTAGTTACCTCTCTTTCTTCCTCTACAACTTCATAGGTGGGTTACTTATTAACAACCTTTTCTTCTGGTACTTTCACCTCTTCCATCTCTTTTTCCTTTCGTTCCGCAAGGAGTTGAGCTGTGATATGCCTTGCCGCTATCCTTGGGAAAGGGGGCGGGTCTTCATAAGGTATCCTTTCAATGGGTACCTATTTAGTTGCATCAACTACTACTTGCACTGCTTCAACGGGTTGAGGTGGCAGAGTATAATGAAGCCATTCCTTCTTGGGTGCTCTAATAAATTCTGTAAAAGATTGAAGAACATCTAATACCGTAACATCATCAAGATTAAGTTCATTAGCCATTTCTTTTACTTGTCCGGTTTTCTTATAAGCATTTAGACAATCATATTCAATTTTTATCTCTCCCTCACTCCCAAGATCAAAGCTCCAAGATTCTCTATTTCAATGAACTTTATCTAGGCGTACCTAAGCTTGCTGAGGGGTGAGTTCCATAAAAGAACCACCGGATAATAAATCTAATTATACTTAATTATATTGATCAAGTCCTCCATAAAAAACGTCCAAAAAAACATACCAAGGCGATAAATCATGATGGGGACAATTTTGAACCATACCTTTATATCTCTCATTAAACATACCAAGGCTCCCATTAAACTTTCGTCGCGACGATTCTTGAAATTGGTTATGAACCTTCTCACTTTGGAGGACTTAACCTTGGGGTAGAATCGAAATATAAATTCCTTCATGAGATTCTCCCAAGTATCAATCTTCTCCGCAGGACAACTTCTTTACCAAGAAAATGCAGTGTTGGTTAGGGATTGACTAAACAATTTAAGTTTCAATTCATCATTGGAATAGTTTCTCCATTTAATAGTCCAACACAACCCAGTAATGAAATGTAAATTATTACAAGGATCCTCATCGGGATCATCTCCAGCAAAACTTTTCTCTTTCATAATAACAATTAGGCGTGGATGAATTGCATACTCCACGCCACTTCCATTCGGGAATACTTTAGCAAATCCTCGGTTGGATCTCCCGAGGTATTCAGCTGTGTCAAGCTTGTTCATAAGCCCAAATGAAGCCATGGTGCTTTCTGAAACTACTAAACGACTTTAGGAAAAAAATTAATAATTTACCAACTAAGAACAAAGACCAAAAGTACTGAGCTCCCTGGCAACGGCGCCAGAAAATATCTTGATGACTGCAAGTACATAGATTGATTGTAGCTAGTTTTGAAATAAGAGTATCGAACCACGAGGAGCTACTAGTTAAGGTATTAATGTCCCTTGCTACTATATATATTAAAGGCTACTTATGAATCGTTCTTTAATCTCAAATAAAGATGTTTTAAAAGGTTGGAGTGATTGGTTGCAAGAAAGTAAACAAATCAATAAGTAAAAGCGTAGTGAGAAATGGGTTGAAACTTAATGGGACAAAGTGTTCTTGGAGATTATTGGATCCACCTGTAGCATTAGGATTAATTTTAATCAAGATAAAATATGATTTTAATCATATTGTGTGTGGAGAGAGATCCATAACAAGATGCACCCAGAAAACCATCAGTCATCACATCTCTAAATAACCACTGCGGCTCGCCTTCTGCAAACCACATATTGACTATCGCAATTAACGGTTTTACCCCATGGTTATCGATATGAGCTTGGTGAGTCTCCCTTTATCCCCCTCTTACATGTGTTAAAGTGCCTATACGTTAATGTCACTTCTCGTCGTACACTTTACCACACTTCAAAGGGTAGTTCCCTCTCGAGACCATAAGGAAAATATTACATGGTGCACAACATATAATATTAAGAGGGAGAACTCACACACATTAATAACTTAAACCATAGATCATCTTAGATTAATCTCATATTCATGCTAGGGTTTCTCCATCTCCCCAAGAACAAAAGGAACTACTCACACATGGAAACAATGAAGAACATCATCATACTCTTATGGATGGGATGAAAGTAATGGTATGAATTCGAATACAAATCCACAATAGAATTTGAGATTACAACTATGGTTGAAGGAGAATGGGATCGGTGATGGTGATGGAGATGCAGCGGTTGATGATGAATGGGATGATGCCTTGTCCTCCAATGATACGTGTAGCAGCCCGGATGATGTGTTTTCCAAAGTTCCTCCTCCAAATCTATCCTAGAGGTGGTGTTTCTATGCTTTTCGAAGCTATGTTTCTCAGATCTCCCTGACTTTTGTGCAAGATGAAAGTATTTGACGAGGCAGTGCTCCTGGTACGGCGTAAGAGTGAACGGTAGGAGTGGGGTCCCCCGTACTGATGCTCGCTAAACTTACTGGAACTTGTCCTCGTGTTTCCCTTTCACTCAGGTGCATGGTTAAGTGCTTAAATGATTTATCACGTCAAAAATATCATAAAAATTATAGTTTTTATTGATAATTCACCATTGCCTTAATATTTTAAGATTCTACATAGACAAGCATGAAAGGGCGTGGTAGCGCGGTAAAATAAAAAATCCTATTGCTACTCATTATAGATATCTATATGAAATAACAGTGTAAGACATGCTAAAAATGCACTCATCACTAATAAAACAAAGTTTAGAAGTGTGCAAACCGAGAGTTTTAATATATGTACTGTGGGGTGCCTTGGGAATCCCCAAGCTCATGGTCTTCACCATTCTTGTATTGCTCTTGGTGTGGTGTTCCTCCATTCTCTTTTAAAAATCTTCAACACAAAACTTTCTCCACATTCTTTTTTATGGGGTGACATTAGTGGTACAAGGATAATATGGTTGCTGAAATGTTCTTCATAGATAAAATTATTTATTCATGAACCAAAGATCTCATAATTTTCTACTCATTCTAGTATATCAAAAGTTTCAAGAAAAAATCATTTTTATACTTAAAAGAATGGTTCTAACATTAAGAGACAGAATCAGTCCAGAATATTTGTTGCAGCAAAACTGAATTTTTTCGACCACTTAGACATGTTAGGAATTTTAGCCAATTTTTCTGCATATAGAGGATGAGAAGTTGCAGCTACGGTGAATTTATCATGATTTTAGGTGTTACCAAAAACTCATAAAAATCGTGCGCTAAAAAGTGCATTGCATGAATCAACAACTCCATATTTGTTTTGCAATTTTTATCATCCAAATGGGTAAGAACTTGTTACTTTATTTAAAAACAAGAGAGTAAACTAAAAAGAAACTAACATGCTATAGCAATCATGTAGAGAGAAAATAAATAAAAAATCTCGAGTTGCCTCTCGTAAAGCGCTTTTTATAGCCATATAGCTTGGCTTACTTACTTGGTTCAAGTTGTATGGAGATCATGTGGTAGCTTAAATCTTGGTGCTATCTCCTTCTTTGGATTAATAATAGACCCTGTGGTTCCCAAAAAGGGTCTCCCAAAAATTATACGACTAGAGGTATTGCTACCCATGTTCATGTCAATAAAATCCACAGGTACATATGTCATATATAATTCAACCATAACATTATTAACTCTTCCTAATGTTTTTTAGTTGAATCATCAACAAGTAAAAGATCTATAGAGCATTTTTCCATGTTTTTGAGATTAAGCAAATCATGCAACTCATTAGATATAACTAAGACACTACATCCTAAATCTAGAATAGCATGGTGTGTCTCTTTCTCTATAGCAATTAAAATCTTGGGGATTCAAGCATCCCCAAGCTTAGGTGGTATCATAACTTCATTGTTATACCTTTATATTATTTTAATAACATAATTAGCAATATAAGAGCCAAAGCTAGCTTGATGAACATTGATAGAAGGATCTTTAGAGAAGTTTTCAAGAATAGCAATTAATTCATGGAAGCTACATTTATCAAGATCTAATAATGGATATCTTACTTCACTAAACATTTTTAATTCTTCTATTTGTTTATCATTTACAAGCATAAGTGTTTCTTCTTCTTCCTCAGGTGTAGCAATATTTTCTTATTCTTTTTCGAGGGGACTTTAAAATTGTAATAAAAGTAGTGCAAGGAGATTAGTATATTGCATTAATTCATTGTGCGTATCTTCATAAGTGGTGCATTAATTTGCTGCAATAGTTATATAGTTCATACAAATAGTTATGCCTGTGGTTTTCCCGCGGACATGCTTAATAGAGTAGCTTGGTTGTCGGCCTGTTTTGATAAAGTTTTGTCTAAACCAGCTGCCTGGTGTTGCATCCCTTTTATTTCAACACTTATAGATGCAAGAGACTTTTGTAATCCTTCTATCATGGTGACATGACTAGCTACTTGTTCAATAAGTGTTTTATTTTCCTCTTCTTGTTTGTCATAGTCTTCACTAATTTGTGGAATGGTGTTAGGTTTCCATTTGTTTCCATTGGCATTAGGATATGGAATGAAAGGCCAGTTGTTATAATTATTTTGAGCATAAGGTGGTCTACCATAAGAGTTATTGAAGTTATTCCCATACCCGTTATTACCAAAGTTTCTTATATAGTTGACATCTACATTTTCATTTGTGTTCCCAACTAGTTCTTGTAGAGGGATATATATTATCATTATTTTTCTTAGTTACCTAAGCTAATATGGCATCTACCTTATTGGATAAAGGATTTTCTTCTTTAATAGAGTGTACTTTCTTGGTGGGATTAGGTGCTCTTTCAGTGTGCCATTGACTATGATTATGCAACATGTTGTCTAAGATGGCTTTAGCTTCAGGCACAACTTTACTCATGAATGCACCCCCCGCACCAAAGTCTATCATGCTTCTTGATATTATATTTAACCCATTATAAAAAAGAGTGTAGGATGGTCCATTCATTTACTCCCTATGATGGGAAAGTTCTAAGCATGTTTATAATTCTTTCTCAAGATGTTGCTACATGTTCATTATCATTTTGTCTAAATGATAGGATGCTATTTCTATTTTGTAGGATCTTAACAGGTGGGTAATACTTTTTAATGAATGCTTCTTTAAGATCATCCCAAGAATTAATGCTAGCAGTAGGTAATGATAATAGCCATTATTTAGCTTTTACTCTAAGTGAAAATGGAAATGATTCAAGCTTTACAACATTATTTTCCACATTTTTAAACTTTTTCATATCACAAATTTCACAGAAATTATGCAAATGCATAGAGGCATCTTCACTAGCACTACCACCAAATTGTTCTCTAGTTATTAGATTTAATAACCCATGAATTACTTCAAAGCTTTTAACAATTATTTCAAGTGTTGTGACAGGCTTAGCAATAAAGAGATCATTAGGAGTGTTTCTGTAACCACACAATTTAGTATTTATTTCCCCCATGGGTTCTAAAAGATTACTACTAATTTTATGTATTTTGTATTTTAAAAGGAAAACTAGAAAATAAAGACTAAAAACAAGACAAGTAAAATACTTTGCAGAATCTAAAAGAGAAAAATAGCTCACAATGGTGCAACCTCCCCAAGCTTGGGTGTTTGCAATAAATTGATGATGACGATGACGGTGCCAGAAAATAGTCTGGCAGTTGCCTTGTGCTTCACCACGTAATAGTCGCTGTATGATGCTCTTCCAATTCTCCGGCAACAACGCCAGAAAATAATCGTGATGACGTTGGGACTCCGCGGTTATTTGTTGATCAAGATACACTATCCTACACTAATAGACACATGTTTAATATATTATATTTTTGTTTAGGTTGCATGCTTTCACATTGAATTTTCCTAGACTTCCTCGTTTTTATTGATTTGCTTTAAAGGATGATTTGCATGCTGATGCCTCCCAAGTGCAGTATATCAGTCGTAGTACTTTTTTGATAAGAAAGGTTGTAGAACCCAGGAGGAGCTAAAGTTATTGGTTAGTAAGTTTGAGAAGTAAAACAATACAAGGGTGCAGTGAATTTGGCGTTTTGGGTTTGTAGTTTGCAGTAAAATAAAGTACTAAAAGTAAATAGCAATGATGACCTGCAAGAACACAAGGTCATTCGTCCATGTTTTCATGGAAGTAGACGAGCAACTCAAAAGAGAGAAAGACTCCTCTTAGTAGATTTCATCTTTCTCCCAATGATCCTTTTGCTTGTTACCTAAACCATGGTCAGCGCATCTATTAAGGTGGTTAAACCAGATCAAATATTTAAGCTTGGTGGTTCCTTGTTGTCCTCGAGTATTGCTAGATCCTCTTTGATATCGACCGTGGCACTTGGGGTTCGCCGATTTGGTAGCCAACAAGTTCCTGTCTATGAGTTCCTAATATCATGTTACCTGGGCCCTTCAATTAGATAACAACATTAGATGTACATAGACATTCGTTCTCATATGTAATCATCTTAATCATAATTCACAAAACGGGTGAAATAAAATAGGCACAAAACATGTCACCAATCCCCTACGCCCCCCACACCTATGAGTATCTACTCACACATGTGAGGAGAAAAACATAATGATATCATAGCAATGTAAATTGAGTTCATCTCGGTATTACCGTAGCAAGCCACAATAGTTCAATATCAAATAAAATACAAACCAAGATGGGAATAGAGGTTCAAATCCCTAATATAACATGTATGAATCCCTCTCTCTCTGTCCCTCTTAGTACAAGTAGGATGTGACAGATGAGTGGATGATCTAGAGGGGGCAGATCTTCGCGAGAGTTGATGGTAGTCTTCTCCTTATTCAGATCTGATCTCCTCTCTTCTGGTGTGTCTGGTGGTTGTGTCTCTCCTCTTCTTATGTCGGGCCCTTTACAAAAAGTACTTGTGTTGAGATGCAGAAGGCGGCGACGCCGCATAGTACATGTGCGTGGTACGGTCGGCCCCGCCCATACTGTTGCCCGCTAAACTCTCTGTTGCGCCTTGATCAAATTGGCTTCAATAGGAGATCTTCATATTTTGTTGCAATTAGATCTTAAATGTCCTAGACCTTCCAAAAGTGATGGTTTCCTGAAGTACACAACTCAAAACAAGGTTTTGCCTAGATTGCGATATTAACATTAGTTGAAACACAAAATCCAATGAAAACCCAATAAAACCAAGTGATAAGTAGTGAAGAATATTCAGTAAAAAGTGTCAATATTTAGAGCTATCAAGCAACAATTAAATGCTCTCAAAGAGAGAAAGCCCAATCCTCTATGCAGCAAGAGGATAAACTCAAGTGTGTGTGTGAACTTATATGTGACAAGCGTCCCCAAGGGCATCATGGATTTACTTAGATTTAGATTTCTACACACATGGTGAATATCTTGTCAAGTTTCATTCCTTTAGGACGGAGTCTAGATTAGGTGCATCCATAGATATGAGCAAACACACCCCTTATGATGGGTCCTAGAGCCATTTTCATGAGAAAGTATATGAATCATTAAGACATAAATGTCCCACCATAGCAGTTAGTTCATTGGTCCCTCACATAAATCTCTCTAATGAAACTCAAAGTATTGGAAAACAATCTCTGTTATTTCGTCCCTTCCCCACATTATTACATCAAAGTGTAGCCCTATGAGCCCATATAAGTGAAGTAATATGCATCCGATTTTCCCATAAAACCATTATAGAACCACATAAAAGATGAAAACTTGACCAAATACTCATTGCATATTATATGGAAATCATAGCCAATTCATCCTATGCCCTCATGATCATGGTGATCTACTCACAAGTGACAAACATGATATGTATCAGTGGCATATGGATTACAATAAAATATGAAAATACATAAAGACAAGTTGCCAATCACAAACATGCAAATACCACTCAAATGATATATGGGGTTCAATCAATCACAAACTACGAGGGAAACAAGGTGGATCTTGGAGATGGAGATACTGATGATGATGGTTCTGATGGAGATGTTGATGGAGAGGCCTCCCCCTATGCCAAGGAGGAGTGGTGATGACGATGGCGTTGATTTCCTCCTCACAGGAGGTTCCGGTGCTGTAGGATCTGCCCTCTCCCGGAATATATAGGAGAGGACTTTCGCCTCCTCTATAAATCTTGGGAAAATATTGCGTAGGTTTTCTGGCGAGACGGAGGCATCTGTAAAAAGGAGGAGCCGAGACGACGCTCGAGGCCGCAACGGGCCTAGGTTGCGCGCCTGTTGAGGGGGGGTGTGCCACCTAGTTCCTTTCGGGCCTCGTGGCTCCCCTCTCGTGCTTCTTTGGCCCACAGTCCTTCTCTTAATGAAAAAATGATCAGGTATTTTACTTTGATTTTTAGGCATCCAGAAGGTCCCTGAAAGAACAAAATACGAAAAGGAGGTTTTATACCTCCCAGAAATTAAATACCAATGAAAGGGACTTTGTAGGAAAGTCCCATAAATCAACTAAAAGTCCTAAATAATGAAAGATCATGGAAAATATTATTCAAAATAGATCATAAAAGTCACTATATTGATGATCTAAAATGCACGTATCACATGCTTAAGAGGGGGAGAAAAACACCCTCCCTAAATACAACCAATCACCAATCCCACTCATGCAACACTCAAGGACTCAGCTACCCTTCACATAGAGTCTCGAATTATTTGACTTCTGTGGGCTAGCTTCAAAAGCCGGCTGGTATACATACAAAAGTTCAGATACAAGCGTTGCTCTCTAACAAAATACATGGAACACAATAACTCATCCGGCATTTTTTATTTATAATTTTGTCGATTTGCCTTAAAAGTTGGATGATATGTTTAATGTTTTGAAAAATCGCCTTCACTAGATAGGGGCGGAGCTGCGTGTTAGCATTGGAGTCAACTTTTCTGGAAAACCCCTTCATCTCGTATAGATTTATGAGTTTGTCCCTAACATCAATAGGTTGTTTTTGGCCACATTGCAGGCTTGTTTTTTTTTAAAATACTCATACATGACTTATGTTGACTTTTTTGAAGGGTCCTCTCTTGTGCTTACGCAATCATTATACGTGGTGATGCATCAAAAGAAGCGCTCGATAAATATGAGCAATGCTCGCCGATCCGAGAAGAGCAAACACTCGTAAACTTCATAGAGACTCAACATGAATGTTTTTCATGGAGTGCTGATTCATCTGATATTTTCCCTCGAAAGAGTATTCGTGAGAAAACATGGGTTATGCGCTAGCTTGTTTAGCACATAAGTGAGCTGCATGATTATCATTGCACCCCATAAAAGAAAGGCCAAATAAGCTTGTAAGAACATGCTTGCATAGCTATTTTTCACATAAGAATATTCTACACGTCCAATTTTACAGCGTCAGGGTTTCGAGATGCTAAATCTCGTCACAGTTGCGACCAAGTTTGGTCACTGGAGTAAAGATAAAAAAATATGGTGAAAAATAGTTGGATGTGGTGAAACCCTAGAGCTTCTCATAATTGATATGTGGAAAGAGATATTACTATGCCCAAAATGTTAGTTATACTTAGACGTAGTAATTACCTTCTACCATTGTTTTTAGCACATATTTATTCGTGTGTTATGTTTGTATGTTCGTTCCGGCTCTTTGATTTATGCAGTTATTCGTTTATCAAGCTAGACTATCCTACACTAATAGACATGTTCACATGGTTTTATATGTTTAAGGTTCGTGCTTTCACATTGACTTTTTCTAGACGTCCTCGATTTTACCGATTTACTATAAAAGATGATTTGTATGCTTAAGAGGGAGAGAAAACGCCCTCCCTAGATACAACCATTCGCCTATCCCACGCATGCAACGTTGATGGATTCATCTAGCCTTCACGCTAGAGTCTCGAGTTATTTAACTTTCGTCGGCTAGTTTCAAAAGCAGGCTGGTATACATACGCAAGTTTAGATACATGTGCTGCTCGCCGACAAAATGCAGGCAACACGCATAACTCATCTAGCGTCGGTATCTATTACACTTTTGTCGAATTGTCTTGAAAGTTGGTCGGTGTATTCAATGTTCTGAAAAAGCACCTCGCTAGATGGTGACGGAGTTGCGTGTTAGATGTGGGGTCCTCTTTTATATAAAATCCCTCTAGTTTCATGAATTGGTCCCTGTCATCAAGGCTACTTGACCCCACATGATTTTGCGGCTGGCTCCACCACTATTGCTCGATACAAGAGGTGATTATTGATCACCCTAGGGTTTTGATACGCTAATTAAATCTGACCACCATTGAGATCAAGTTTGGTTACTCGATCGAATACCATAAATAAACCATAGTGAAAATAAAATGTTGGATCTGATAAAACCCTAGGGTTCCTTGCAATTGATATGTGGAAAGGGAGATGACTATGAATAAAAATGTAGTTATACTTAGATATATTCACCTTGTAGCATCCCTTTTTCACTTTCATATATAAGTCATTTTGCCCTTAGATTTATGTATTGTTTTAGTGGTCAAGCTAGAGTTTTCTACCCTAATAGACATGTTCACACAATTTTATATGTTTAGGTTGCGTGTTTTTACACTGACTGTTAGTAGACTTCCTCGTTTTTATCGATTTGCGTAAAAACACGGTTTGTATGCTTAAAGGGAGGGGGAAGAGAAAACACCCTCCCCAGATACGACCGTTCACCGACATGCAACACCGATGGACCCATCTATTCTTCACGCTAGAGTCTTCATTTATTGGACTCTTGTTGGTTAGCTTCAAAAGCCGGCAGGTTTACGTATGCAAGTTTAGATAGAAGCTTTGCTCGCCGACAAAATGCAGGCAACATGCATAGCTCATCTGGCGTCGGTATCTATAACGATTTTGTCGAATCGCCTTAAAAGTTGGCCGGTATGTTCAATGCTCCGAAAAAGCACCTTGGTAGATGGTGGTGGAGTTGCGTGTCAGCTGTGGGGTAATCTTTTGTATAAAACCCCTTCAGTTTGTATAGGCCGATGAATTGGTCCTTGCCATCGAGGCCACCTGACCCCACATGATTTTGCGGCCGGCTATGCCACTGTCAATAGATGCAAGAGGTGATTGTTGACCATGTTTGTAGGCTTGTTTCGCATCGGTATATTTTTTGAACTACTGATACACGACTTATGTTGGCTTGCTAGAAGAGTCCTTGGTAACATGAAGGATGTTGGCCCATCTAGATGATCAATACTTGTAGAACTATAAGAAAAATATACTCCTTGTAGCTTATGAAACCTGTATTAGGTTTTCGGAGGGAGTGAAAAACATGGAGGAACTCGTATATTTCGTGTTGTTGCTCGGTCGATTTGGAAATGAATCAAAGGAGGTACACAAAATAACGCCTTTTTTCTAGCACCGTCGGTCCCTGGGCACAGGCTTTGACCGACGATTCCTCCTGGCTGTCGTCAGGAAGTAACGCGTGCTGTAGCAAGAAGCGGCTCTCTCTCTCTCTCTTTCCTGGAAACAAAGAAAGGGCTTTGGGCGCGCTCGCCTCCTGGCTTCTCTCTTTTTGGGTTTTCACTCCACCGCGCCGCGCCGCCGTTTACTGCGCCGTCCGCTCCAAATCTACCCTCCCACTCCACTCCCCTCCCTCTCGCCCGCTCCGCTCGCCTTCATCATTCCTTGCTTCCTTCCCCTCGCCCCCATTTCACGAGATCCCCATCCCCATCTCGCCGCCGTTCCATGCTGCATTAGCCCGAGATCCACACCCCACCTCTCGGCGGGAGCCATGTCCAACCGCCACCAGCACCCGCCGCCAATGCCGGACACGCTCTCCGACGCCTTCGCCGCCGCCGTGCTCCTCTCCTCCAACGACAAGCCCGACACGCTCCCACCAGGCCGCCTCTCCCCGGTCTCCCCCCTCCCACACTCCTCCTCCAAGCACCACACCCCGAGCTCCTCCTCGGGCTCCTCCGGCTCCGTCTCCCGCGCGCCCGCCTTCGCCTCCCGCCGGAGCCACTCAGGGGAGATCCCGCTCCCCTCCGACTGCCCTCCCCGCGGCGCCGCCCGCCCGGGCCACCGCCGCACCGGCTCCGGCCCCCTCATATTCACCTCCAACTCCACCTCCTCCGCCACCTCCCCTCTCACCCACGCGCTCCCGGCAGGCAACATCTGCCCCACGGGCCGCCTCGCCAAACCACTCCCCAACCTCTCCACCCCGCCGCCCCCGGCCCCGCCGCGCGCCATCCGCCACGACGTGCTCGGCTCCGGCACCGGCCACTACGGCCACGGCAGCATCATGCGCTCCCGCAGCGGCGGCGTCGCGGCCCCCGAGGAGGACGCCATGGTCCGGCGCGCCTTGTCCAGCGCCGACCCCGAGGAGCTCAAGCGGGCGGGGAACGAGCAGTACAAGAAGGGATACTTCGACGAGGCGCTCAGGCTCTACGACCGCGCGCTCGCGCTCTGCCCGGACAATGCCGCCTGCCGGGCCAACCGGGCCGCCGCGCTCACGGGGCTCCGGCGGTTCGGGGACGCCATCAAGGAGTGCGAGGAGGCCGTCAGGATCGACCCGTCCTACGGACGCGCGCACCAGCGACTCGCATCGCTACACATAAGGTGAATTGCTTGCTTTGTCCGCCTCTGCGGTGGCGGCGTAAAACATCGAATTCCTGGATCTGTATGTAGTAGACTTACTACAATTACCGCCAAAAGCTTTTGTCTTTCCTGCGCTACCTCACGCCAGGTTAATTTCTCCGACGATCTATATGGTTTCGCCCCCACACCCACAATGCAGCGAATTATGCCAACCCAAAGTTGCTATTTTTAGCAGTAGGGCTTACAACAAAACTGACATGGCCGCGCTGCGCTGCTTCCCTTTCATTATTGGCCTGCTAACGCAACACGATTTGCGCAGTGGGCACAAGTTTTTCTTACCTTTTTCTCGGGATGCTTGGCGAGTTGGCATCCAAAAGGAAGCCGATCGATCTGAAGTGGGCACTGCTTTGCTTTACGTGCCTCTGGATTTCCCTCCTTTGGCATCAAAATATCTGCTTTTTCCACTTCTATCACAAGCACAAATAGCTGAATTTGGAACCAAACATATATGGCAACATTACAAACACCTTGTTTCTGCTACTTTTTGCTATAGTTGGTAATTCGGTCAACACGAGTTTCTACCTACATTTATCTAATGGTAGTACCAGATTAAGCAATGTGCAAATTCCCTTGAAAGAAAACGTGTTGTGCACATTATTCATCTGGTTTTACTGAATTGCAGGTTAGGGCACATTGAGGATGCTCAGAAGCACCTCTCCCTGGCAACCGCGCAGCCTGACCTCCTAGAGCTACACAAACTGCAAACGGTGGAGAAGCACCTGGGAAGATGTCTTGATTCACGCAAGGCTGGGGACTGGAAGAGTGTGCTCAGGGAATGTGATGCCGCCATTGCGGCTGGAGCTGACTCCTCTGCTCTGGTTCGATTCTGCCCATCATCTACTCCCTTACATTAACTACTTGTGATTTCTTAATTCAAGAAGATGGTACTTACGTAATCCACCACCTGCAGCTCTTTGCCTCAAGAGCAGAAGCTCTTCTCCGGCTCAATCAGCTCGATGAGGCTGATATGGCCATCTCTAGTGCTTCCAAGTTGGATTATTATTCTTCATGCGCCTCAGACTCCAAATTCTGTGGATTCTTTGCCAACGCATACCTCTATTACGCACATGCCCAAGTTGACATCGCATTGGGAAGGTAATTCAGTGACTACTCATTATACTCACACTGATAATAGCATGAGATTTTAGCTAGATAAGAAAACTTCAATTATTCTGAGTGCTTTGACTTGGCAGGTAAACACTCATAGGTTGCCTGCTAGCATTATTCTTAAATGATCTAACACTAGTGAACATTTTTCAGGTTTGACCATGCCGTCTCTTCAGCTGATAAGGCCAGGATAATTGATCCAAGAAATGTTGAAGTGATAACAATGCACAACAATGTGAAAGCTGTTGCAAGAGCGCGATCTCTAGGGAATGAGCTCTTTAAATCTGGAAATTTCTCAGAAGCTTGCGTAGCTTATGGTGATGGGCTCAAACATCACCTTGTAAATCCAGTCCTTCACTGCAACAGGGCAGCTTGCAGGTTCAAGCTAGGGCAGTGGGAGAAATCTGTTGAGGACTGCAATGAAGCCCTCAAGATTCAACCCAACTACACCAAGGCTCTGCTGAGACGTGCAGCTTCCTATGATAAGGTAGCACATTATCTAACTATTTCTGCTTTCCTGATTTTGAGTTTGAGAAACTCACTGCCGTTGAATCGTTGCGTATTTGGTGGTTAGATGGAGCGGTGGGCTGAATCTGTGAAAGATTATGAGGTTCTCAGAAGGGAACTCCCAGGTGACACGGAGGTGGCTGAGGCCTATTTCCATGCTCAGGTTGCCCTCAAATCATCACGGGGTGAGGAGGTATCTAACTTGAAGTTTGGAGGGGAGGTTGAAGCAATTACAGGAATGGATCAATTCCAGATGGCTACTTCCTTGCCAGGTTTGTCTTATTGGCTCGTGTCCTTGATCTTATTTTTTTTTGCGGGGAGTGTCCTGGTTTCTTGTATTAGCCTTATTACACACATATTAACTGATACTCTTTATCGAAAAAATAAAAATAAAAATAACTGAAAATAATGCAGTACTATTATGTAGAGTTTCCTCAAATAATACGACACACCTACCCATTCCTTAAAATCAAGCATAAAGGCAGCAATATTATCATGTAGCTTAGCCTTGTATTTGATAGTCAACATATTAATTCAAATCACCCCTGAAAACAGATAGTGAATTGTGGAAAATATTTGCAAAATTCCAAGGTGGTGCCCCTTAAAGTTGGGACTGGTGCACTAATAGTATCATATTTCTGGTATCTTTGTTCGCTTCGGGTGTATTTCAGGAGTCTATTATCAGTCTGTTCCATAATGTAGGACGTTTTGCCAAGCTAAAATAGCTTGCCAAAACGTTTTACGGGACTGGTGCACTAATAGTATCATATTTCTGGTATCTTTGTTCGCTTCGGGTGTATTTCAGGAGTCTATTATCAGTCTGTTCCATAATGTAGGACGTTTTGCCAAGCTAAAATAGCTTGCCAAAACGTTTTACATTATGGAACAGAGAGAGTACAAAAGGAGTGGCAGTTGACTGGGAACCAAAACAATGGATTTGGTTTTTGCTAGGTTAACCTTGCTACAGATGTAAAACACTTAATATCAGTCTGTTCCATAATGTAGGACGTTTTGGCAATCTAAAATAGTTGCTGCTTCTCAGGAATGAGCAAGCCCATTTGATCAGCCTTATATCTTGGAGTGCTTTGCTTCTTCTGTTCATATCGTGCGCCTGCACTTCATGATGTTGACTTGGAGTTGAGCAATATTTTTTAATTTACTGTAATCTTCACTTTTGCTGATAGGCATGAGGTTGTACCACCAGTTGTTAGTACTTATTACTGTTTAGTGCCCTGCAAGCAATTCTTGACGTGGCATATACTTTGCTGGCATTTTGTACTTTTCTATTTATTTCTGAAAATCTGTACCAATGCCAGTTGGAAGTACGTAATTCAGTCACATTCTTCTGTCTTTTACATTGTCTGTCTTGTAGCAATGATGAAAGTCCTTGGGTTTTCTTTGTCTGATGCACTCTCGTTTGAAATGTACAGGTGTTTCAGTTGTCCATTTCATGACACCTTTGAATCAGCAGTGCTGCAAAATTTCGCCTTTTGTGAATGCACTCTGCAACAAATACCCATCTGTTAATTTCCTCAAGGTAAGTAGTTGTGAGTTCAATGGTCCATCCTTCTCATGTTCCTGGCTCTGGCCTAATTTTGACATGGTATTATGTTCTTTCACGTAGGTGGATGTGAACGAGAGCCCTGCCGTTGCACGAGCGGAAAATGTCAGGACGGTTCCAACATTCAAAATCTACAAGAATGCTGTAAGAGTGAAGGAGATGATCTGCCCCACCCAACAGCTGCTGGAGTACTCGGTGAGGCACTACGGGGTTTAGGCAATGAAGAGCAGTTCCGACGTTCCCAAGCGCCTCCCGCTCCCCTCGAGCAAACCATGGGCTAGACCCGGAGCAGAGCCAGCGGAGATAACCTCCTTGGCGAGCACAAAGCATGAAAAGAAGACAGGAAACAAGAGAGAAGAGCAGCTTCCACCCCAACCCCCAGCCTTTTTTTCCATCCGCGCGACGACGGTCTTCCCATTTTCCCACCCATTTGTTGATTACCAACTTATTTTGTTCTTCTTCCATTTTTCCGTGCGTACATCATTGTTCCCTTTAGAACAACAAAAACATTATCTTCCGATTCGTGGAAGAGCGACTGTAAATTTTCTTACTTCCATGTTTACCGGACAAGCCCAAGGAAAGAAAAAAGTATAGATGCCATTTGTACTCTTTAAATTCAATCGATCTTGTTATGTGCAAGTTTAAGGGCACCATTGTCTCCACTAACCTCACACCTTTGCCATGATCTGTTAGTTGATCACAGACACAAGTACATCATGGACGAATTGCCCAATGTGCGTCCGTGCTGAGATCTGTGTTGCAGTGACTGGAGAAGAACTTGTGAGGAATGGTAGGTTTGGATGATAGGTTAAGGTGGAGGTGTGGTACTCTGTCAGGAGGAAGCTATTATTGTGGCAATGCATGTGCCTTTGCATAGGATCCCCGGCCCTGTGTTGACCGTTTTGTTAGTTGTTCTTGGTAGCAGCAGGTCCAGGTGGACCAGGTAATAATCCATCCATCCATCCACGAGGCCGACACGCTCTCGTCCAGCCCTGGTGTGCCGAGACTGCCCCGTTTTGGCATCTCCTCCCTCGTCCAGATCGGCGCGCACTTCTTCTTCCCTGTGTCGCTGTCCGGCGGCGGCGCCAGGTAGGGCGCTCGTGAAGCATATGGGCGCCACCACCGTCCGTCGTGGTGGTAGGAGGAGGACGCGTCGGCCATGTTCGGTGGAAAATGTAGCTCGCGATTGGTCAGATGCGATGCGAAAGAGAAACAACACATGTCCCTTTGTGTGCATCTGGGTCGCTGTTTGCCATGGCCAACAGTGCGCGTGCGTGCGTGGCCCGCCGGAGCAGTGCCGCGCCGACCGCGGCGGTCCCTGACGCTGCATAAATTCCTCCTCGCCGCTGCCGGCGCGCCAGGCCACGAGAGGCGAGGCCGGCGGGACGAGGTACGTCGATGATGGCCCATGAAACGTGGTGTGGGCTTCTTAGTTGGCTGTGGACCGCCCCAGACCAAGTAGCAGGCCAGGCCAAGGCCTTCTATAGTTCTATGCAAGGCCTCCTACATTATAAGGGCATGTACAGTAGTATACAGTCAGCCGTCTCTAGTGTCGAACACGTTGGATTTTTATCTATGTGGCAGAGAGAGAATGGCGAGGAAGGAGCAGCCCGTCTGTAGAATTACCGATCGTCTAGTGCCGCAAAAAATCGTGGCTTAACGATAGCTATTCTCCCGTTGTACAGTAACTTACCACTTTTCCCCCCTCACGATCGGTCTAATCTCCAACCGTTTGGTGCGTGATTGTAGGTCTCAAACAGAAAAATAAGGTGACGGTTCATTATACAAAGTGTTTGTAGCATGGTCTGTACGTGACATGGAAGGACTCTAAAGACAGCCCTCGTTTAGACCATTGTACATGTCCTAAGCCTTCCAGCCCCCTACCCGTTTGGGCCGTTGCCACACCTTTACTTTTTCTTCTTCACGAAAGTGCAAAAAAACATTATGTTTTGATGCATTGGTGGAAAAAAAGATACTCCCTCTGGTCTCTTTTAATTGACTCGGATTTAGCACAACTTTGTACTAAATCTGAGTCAATTAAATAGGACCGGAGGGAGTAGTTATTTACATGTTCAAAGAAGAACTAACAACACGTCATACAATTCAACCCAACGGACATAACTAGCCTAGGTGTGTTTCGAAAAAAAAACTAGCCTAGAGTATACCTAGCCATGTGTCAGGCCGGGCCAGGCCAAGGAAGCCCGATAGTGAAAAATCAGACCCAAGCCTGGCCCGACCCAATCAAAAGCCCAGAAAGCACATCGGGCCGGGCCACTTTGTTAAATGCAGTTTTTGAGCTACCCAGGCCTAGCTCGGCCTGATTGTTGGGCCAATATTTTCAGGCCTAGGCCCTACGATTTCTGGGCCGGGCCTCGGGCTGCCCATGGCCAGGCATGTAGGGAAACAGCTGATGAATGCGCCGAGCCCCCTCTTGAGCCAACTATTGTGCTTCAGCCTTGATCGTGTCTAGAAGGAGGCCACAGAGGGCATGACTGATGGAGGGGCAGGGCGTTGTCGGAGACGGCCGCATTGCGGTGCTTTCAAACCCGTGAGCATGATTACCTGCGCAGCAAGCGAGGGGTGGATTGAAGTGATTTGGGCCACCAATCCGCGAGAGGTCCTCGCTCCTCGGCAACAGGAGAGGTAGCGGTCGATCGGATCCAAGACAGATCGAACCTAGTGCCAAATCGTGGCGAAGGGGCAACCCGACCACACTCCTTCCAGTCGTAGGTTGCGAGCTTCACGTCTCCGTTCGCCGATGATGACCTGGGTGGCTGTTAAGTTTCAGCAGCAGCGTCTCTTTCACCTTATCTTACAGTATTCTTCGTGTTTTTCTTCCGCGGTTTACATCAGGCCATTGGATACGGTACGTGACGTCGATTGATCCTAGTAGCGCCGGATGCACTAATCACCAGAAATAATACTTTTCGGACTTGTCCGAACTTGTTTTTTTCTCCTTTCAGTTTCAGACACCCCTGGATTCACAGGTTGCGTGCCAGGAAGGCTCGAGGCTGACTGGGCCGGGTCCTTGGGTTCGACACGGAAGAACATTCCAACTGCAAGTCCTGTCGTGTTTTTTTTTTTTTTTTTTTGCTTTCGCCATTACGACGAGACTAGACGTGAAGTTGTCACAGTCTAGTCCTCCTGTTTATCTCAAGACTGAAAGTTCTGCTGTCGAGAAGGCAATGCAGACGGGAGAGTTCATAGGCGATGGTGGGATGCAGTATCACAGTTCACAAACTAAATTTACAGAGCGTTAGCTGTTCATTAATTAAGTACGATGTATGTTGCAGAGGTTGCCATAGTTCCAGAAGAATATTGTTTGTTCATAGACGAGAGAGTTCAACCATGCAAACAATAATCCACGAGGCAGGATATGCCTGAGAAAACAATAATGTCTTCATGGAAGTGGTGGTTGCTGTCGCCTGTTGAAGACTTTACACGATTGGTTCTGCCTCAAGGACGTTGACGGCGCCGATGGAGTTCGAGTGCTCGACATTGACATGGCACACCCATGTGTGCGGTGCGTTCTTTCTCATGGTTTTACTTCTGTTTGGATTCCATTGGTACCAATGATCGTGATTGCTCTATCGCCCTATCGGGAAGGTGTTTCTGGCAATTTTTTGCAATTGTGTTGGCTTCTGGCAATGTGTTTCTAAGGAGAAAATTTCAAAAGGCCACCCATAATTCAGGGTAGGGTTTAAAAACCACCACTATTCAAATATTTTGTTGACAACCACCACGGCAGCTCTCTAGGTTTCGCAGAACACGTTGATCGCTCAGTTTAGCTTGTTTGATGGTGTTTCTAACAGAATAGGCCCACAGTCAGGCTGATGTTGCAAAGACATAACGGTCAAAGGAGACAAATGTTAGACTAGTAATATATTGTGTTTTTTTTGTAAAACTCAGAGGGACCCACTTGTCAGCACCACTCAACTCTCTACTCTCTCTCTCCCTATCTACCAAGCGGACCTCACAAGTCATCCCTAACCTACAACCACCCACGTCATGGCCGACATGCAAAATCAACATCAATTTCACCACTGCTCGACAGCCGCCGCCGTCCATGGTGCCGCCACAGAGCTTGCCCCTGCTCGCGAAGAGGAGCCCCAAAGGTGCGGCTCTGGAGGAGCTTGCCCCTACCAATGGGGCCAGGCTAAGAGCACGTCACAACAGCGGCCGGCGCTGACAACCTGTGGTTATGGCTGGTGTCTTTGTTCAATTAAAAAAACATGTTGAACGTCTTCTCAAGCACAAAATTATCCATGTTCAGTCGGATTGGGGAGGCGAATATCACAACCTCAACACCTTCTTTAAGCAGCTTGGGATTGATCATCGCGTAGCATGTCCTCATACACGTCAGCGGAATGGCTCCGCCGAATGTAAGCATCATCATATTATCGAAACTGACCTTACTCTTATGACACATGCATCTGTTCCTTTTCGATTCTTGAATGATGCTTTCTCCATTGCATGTTTTCTTATCAACCGTACTCCCACTCGTGTTCTAGACATGAAGACTCCCGATGAAATTCTCTTACATGAATTATCTGATTGTATATTCTTCAAAGTGTTTGGGTGTGCTTGCTGGCCGCATCTACATCCATACAATAAATATAAGCTGGAATGTAGGTCCAAAAAGTGTGTCTTTCTTGGCTATAGTTCCCTTCACAAATGTTAGAAGTGTCTTCTTGTTCCCAATAATCGTGTCTATATATTTCGGGATGTTGTACTTGATGAGACCTTATCCCCCTTTCACAATCAACCCACGTTCTCGGTCAAATCACCATTTGTGCATTCATCCTCTATTCCTAGATGACCAATTTGACGATGTTACATACTCTCAGCTTTTGTTGCCTATCCATGGTACATGCACTAGACGTGGCACCCATTGGGAGCTGCTGCATGATACAACTCCGTCTTCATGACCTACAGCTCAGCACGTCGATCGTGGTGCTCCTTTGCATGGCCTTGTTCCGTGTGCAGCCTGCGTCCCGCCTGGACCTGCTGGCCATGGACGTCTGGATAACCAGACATCACTTGCGCCTTTGCCCGACTCTGTCGTGACGCTTCCCGCATCCCCATAATCGCATGTGCGGCCCACGACGCCCGCGCGGCCCATGTCGCCCACGTCGCCAGCGCCCATGTCGCCCGTGCGGAAGACGGGCGCTCGTATCGCCCACACTGCCTCCATCGTTCGATGCTGCCCTGTCGCTCAGCTCTTCTCCACCCGCTGCCCCAACCACGTCGTCTCCGTATGCTCGTGAGGTGTTGCGTCCGCATACTCGCAGCTGCAGTGGCATCGTTCGTCCAAAAGAACGAATGGATGGTATAGTTGCTTGGTAGGCAACATGTATGGCACATGCTATTGCTGATCCGTTTGCTGAGCCACACACTTCCCAAGCTTCTATGAGCATTCCTCATTGGCGAGAGGCTACGTAACATCAATATGACGCTCTCCTTCTCAACGGGACTTGGACCCTCGTTCCTCCTCCACCTTGAGTTAACGTCATTGATTTTAAATGGGTTTTCAAGGTGAAGAAGCATTCTGATGGGTCTATTGAGCGCTATAAGATGTGCCTTGTTTCCAGAGAATTTCGCTGGTCTTGATTATGAAGACACTTTCAGTCCAGTGGCCGAGCCTACAACTATCAGACTTCTTTGCTCGCTTGCTGTTACTCAAGGTTGGGCTCTTCGTCATCTTGATGTGCATAACGCTTTTCTTCATGCCCTCCTAGAAGAAGATGTCTATATGCATTAGCCTCTTGGGTTTGTTGATCCTGATCGTCCATATTACTTGTGTCGTCTCACTAAAGCACTCTACGGTCTGAAACAAGCTCCTCGTGCCTGGCATGCTCGTCTTGCTACAACTCTTCGTGTTCATGGTTTTGCACCCTTCATGAATGATTCTTCATTATTTCTTCTTTAGTGGCCTCAAGTTACTATGTATATCTTGGTCTATGTGGATGATATTATTCTTATCAGTTCGTTGAATTCAGTTGTTGATGATCTTATTGCCGCTTTGGGACTTCGCTGTCAAGGATCTTGGTAATCTTTACTTTTTATTTGGTTTGGAGGTTGCTCACCGTGATGATGGTTTGGTCATGACATAGAAGAAGTACTCTCTTGATTTACTGCGAACGATGGGATGCTTAAGTGCAACATGATAACCACTCATATGTCTTCCACCGACAAGATCATTGTTGTTGTCGGTGAGCTTTTGTCCTCTGATGATGCTACAGAGTACACAAGTATTGTTGGTGGTCTCCAGTACCTGACGATCACTCGCCCAGATATTTCCTTTGTTGTCAACCGAGTTTGTCAGTATCTTCATGCACCTCGGGACACACATTGGTCAGATGTTAAGCGCACTCTGCGCTACATGCGTTACACCTTGTCTCATGGTCTCCACCTTCGGCCAAACCCTTCTGGGGTCCTTTTGGCGTACTCTGATGATGACTGGGCAGACAGTCCTGGTGATAGGCGATCCAAGGGGGCCTATGTTGTGTTATTTGGCTCCAATTTGATCGCCTGGAGCGCTCGAAAACAAGCTACGGTTTCTCAAATTAGTAATGAAGTTGAATACAAGGTTGTGGATAATGCTACCGCAGAGCTTATTTGGGGTACAGTCTTTGCTTCAAGAATTGGGAATCTCTCGAACACAGCCTCTAGTTGTTTGGTGTGACAACATTGGTGCTACAGACCTTTCAGCGAATCCAGTATTTTATGCCCGAACGAAACACATCAAAGTTGACTATCACTTTGTAAGGGAACATTTTGCCCAAGATCTAGTACAAATCAAGTTCATCTCCTCGAATGATCAACTTGCAGACATCTTCACCGAACTATTGCCTCTACCGCAGTTCGAGGCTGGTAGACGCAATCTTACCCTTCTAGATTTTTTAGGAAGTGGCTAAGATTGAGGAAGGGTGTTAGACCTTGTATTGTAGCTTCCCATGTATATGATACTGTATTGGTATTATGACTTGTATTGTACTTTGTACACTTCTACAAATATATGAGATAGGCCATCCCTGGAGGGTTGAGCTGGTTCCCTGAACACATACGTCTAATAGGCCGGCGGAGCTCGAAGGGAAGTGCTCTCACATGCCCTCGGCCTTGTCGAACTCTCGACGGGGGCAGGACGTCAGGACGTGGCACACCACGGTGGCGTCGGATCTTTGTAGCAGCGATGGCATGGGTGAGGTTAGGAATAACAGAAGGAGAGACATAATCTGATTGGTTGGATCCACTTAGCAGAGAGGGGAATGAGAGGATCTGACAAGTGCACCCCTTGGTGTTTTACATAATGTTAGAATATAAAACTACTTTAAGCATATGTCAATGTATTTGCCACGTCAGCTAACATTGAGCCCGTCTAGTCAGAAACACCGTCAAATGAGCTAAACTGCCGAGTGATCATTGTTCTTTGGAAAAAAATAGAGGGACGCCTCGTGGCTGTTTAAGAATCTTTTGAATTGTGTTAGTTTTTTGAAACCGTAGCCTGAATTATGGTTTTTTTTATTTCAATTTTCTTGTTTCTAGTCGGATGTTGGATGCTGATGCAATTGCAAGCATAACTTCTACTCCCTCCATCCAAGAAAAAAAGTTTAGACACATCTAAATTTACACAAACTTAAGACATCCTTTATACGATGGAGGGAGCATGCTATTCGGCTTATTGCATGTTCACGTTTTTCTTCAATTCTTTCGAGAAAAACGCAGATCAATAATTTGTTGTGAAGGGAAAGAATCACATTATCTTGTAGCTATAAGTAACATTTTCTTAATACGGCTAGATGAGAAAAGTCGGGAAATGCTTGCGAGCAGCAGAGACCAAAGGTTTTTGAGATTTTGTGCTAGTTCAGGGTACGGAATCAAGTACCATAGCCTGCGTGTCGATGTTTGATATGGGTGTGATTGGATGGCAGCAAGTTGCTGGCCCAGGTTTGCTTCACATCTCTAAAGTCCAAAACAAGTGCCACAACATCTCCACATCAGAGCATCTCCAGTCTCATCCCTCAAAAAACGGCACGGACGATTTGAAGCATGTTTGGAGATAGAGCCAGATAAAAAGAGATAAAAAAATTTGTATAAAAAAAGACCCTTCCCAGCCGCGTCCCTCAAACAGCGTTCGAATGCATGCATTTTAATAAAGGGGACCACCCCACATGATAAAGTAGGTGAGAGAAAGTGGGGAGAAGAGAATGACATGTGGGAAGTACGGGCTGCATGCGTCCGGATGGTGTTTTTGTGTCCGGCGTCCCCGGTAGAGACTCTATGTATTGAGTCTCTATCGGAAACGTCGGACATAAAATGAGGCGCTATTTACCTTTGGGGGACGCGACTGGAACGCGTTTTTCTCCATTTCTTGTCCGCCGTCCCCCAAACGTCATTTGGGGGACGCGACTGGAGATGCTCTCATATGCCAACTATGCTAGAGATAACTTTTCCAGCCCTTTACTTTAGCCCACACTTCAGACTAGGCACAATGGGGGTATCATAAGTAGTATCTTGCATGTTATGTTCGCAAAAATTTGATGTGGCGCACCAATTAATGAGGTGAGAGATGAGAGTGATATATCATAAGACTAGTCATAGTGGGAAGTAACATAGAGTAGTAACATGCACATGTTACTACTCTATGTTACTATCTTCATAGTGGTTAGTAACATCAAAGTAGTATCATAGATGTCTTCATTAATTAGCTTATAGACTCATTGTATCTTGGAAAGTGTGATGTTACAGTAACTAGCTATGTTACTACATCCTCCTCTCTCCTCATTAACTCACTGCCACATAAGCAAATTTGCTGAGTTGGACACTTAGTTACTAGTGAAGTTACTCCCACTATGAGTAGTCTAATATGATACCGTATCATAGCACGTAAAACTAGAAAACTTAATGGCAAACACATCATTTATACTAATTTTCATTGAGATTCTACAAAACATTAAATATGATGATACTATGATACTCCCCTCTCTCACAGTTTATTAGACGTGCACGTACCCCTAGATCGCAAATTTGATCAATTTAGCATTAGTTATATGTTATAAAAATTATAACACTGGAAAGTTTAGATGTTCTATTTTCCAACGATATAATTTTTGCATTATATAATTTAAATTATAAATATCAAATTGACGACCTAGAGATACGGGAAAAACTAGCAAACTCTCGACGGAGTACTATTTTATAATATTATGAATTGTAGAGGTAGTATCATAAACTAGTATTTTGTGCATAATACTAGCGAATGGTACTTTCATTGTGACTAGTCTAACATATATCCCTCGTCTCTGCTCTCTGATGCAATTGAGAAGACGGATATAGCCTCAAATGTGTTTTGTGCCACCTGTCTGCTTTCCTTGATGCGCGTGAGGAGACTGTCCCCTTGCATCATGGACGACACAGGCTCTTCTTTCATCCACCTCAGAATTTTGCTGCTATTGATTTTCCGAGACACGGGCACACACCTGACTAGAGTTGGAGATCGTGTTTGGTTCACATCCACACGTTGCTTCGCTGACACGATTGATTTAACTAGCATTTAAAAAACCAACACAAAAAAGTTGCCACTTTTATTGAATAAGAAGTTTAAAACATATCCCTAGGCCAAGCCTAGTACTTTAAACATGAGCCTACTATCTCTCGTGAGACTACATTACCCAACCATTTTGTCCCACCTAAATTCCATATACTAGTCTCTCTCATCTTTGATCTTTGCAATGACTGCCATAGCCGTGGAATTGCCGGAGCCATGGATGAGTGGTTGCGAAAAACCTTACGTTTATCTCTTTCCAAACTTCACAACAAACAAGCATAAGAGCATTTTCAGCTGTGTCCCACAAACGTCACCGGATCAAACGTTTGGGGGACTTGTTTTGTTTGTGTCGCGTTTGGGGACATCGCTTCCAGCCGCGTCCCCCAAACGCCGCCCCCTATTTTTTTTTAACATTAAAATACTCGTTTTTTTTGTATTTTTATTTCAATAGAGAGAAGAAATATTCCACAAACTAATACATAATTCGGAACATGATTTACACAAACTAAGACGTAGTTTGGAACATGGTTTCAACAAACTAATACATAGTTTGAATCATGATTGACACAAATTTAAAACATTGCAAAAAAAACGAAACCTAACTAGTATTGGCATCGCAGATTTCGTGTGTTCGCTGCCAAGAAAGAACACTCCTAGGCACTTCTAGTCACCCAAACTGGAAAATCCAGCTGGAGATGGTACCCCTATTGGTTCTTTTGAGGAAGAACAACCAGAAACCTCCGTTCCTATTTTCGCTGCGAAGAAACAACACTCAGTCGTCGTCCTCCTCGGCGCTGTCGCCGTGGTAGTGCCGGTGGCAGCGCGTCTCATCGAACACCTTGAAGCGCATGTCAGCCTCGCCAAGGTAGGAGAACGTGAGCACGAAGCCGGCTTCGATGTGGTGGTAGCGCGCGAACTTCTCCCAGCCGATGTGGAGGTACATCTTATCGCGCGCGTCGAAGATCACATCCACAATCCACCGGCAGCAGCTGCAGGCAGCCTCCCGTAGGTGCAGCGTGGCCGGCTCGTCGCCGGTGACGAAATCGGCGAACTTGTCCGGCAGCCTCGGGATGCGAGTGGGTCGCCATTGAGGACGACGGCGAACTCGAACATCACTTGCTACTCCTCCTCCTGCAGGTCCGAAGATAAAGATGACGGCGTCGCATGCGACGACGAGCGTGCAGCTCTGCCGTGGCCGCGGCCACGACCACGACCATGGCCGCGACCTCGGCCTCCGCCTCTACCAGACACGGCGTCGACTCTTGAGATGGTGGCAGCTAGGGTTGGGGAGAGAGGCGCTAGGGTTTGTGTGTGAGGGACTATGAGAGAGCGACCCTTTATATATGCCGGAGGGAGGCGGGTGAGCGGTGGCGCTCATTAATGCCGTCACGCAGAGCTAGGCGCGACGAGACGCTTCACCACGCCTCCGCGGGAACTTCACCGTCTCTACGCGCCAATAACTTCCATCGCGAGGTAGGCGACGGTTAGGTTAAACTTCAATGTGCCGCTGACACATCGGTCCCGCCACTCTTCACTTAGCTTTTCGTTGTGTCCGGTGTGCCCGGAGCCTCCCCTGTGTAGTGGGGACGGGCTCGGGGCGCCGGACACCGTATTGGGCCGCACCGGGCAAAAAGAGGTTTTGGGGCACGCGGCTGGGAACGTTTTTTTGTCCGACGCGCCCCAAAACCATATGGGGACGTGATACGTCTCAAACGTATCTATAATTTTTGATGATCCATGCTTGTTTTACACCAATTCATATATGTTTTGCTTACATTTCGTTGCACTTTTACATGATTTCCGGCACTAACCTATTAACAAGATGCCACAGTGCCAGTTTCCTGTTTTATGCTATTTTTATATTTCAAAAAAGTTGTACAGAAAATATTCTCGGAATTGGACGAAACAAAAGCCGAAGTCAATATTTTACCGAAACGAAGACGAAGTCCAGAGGGGGGATGAAGTGGCGCCACAGGGCGGCCACACCTGCCCTTGGCATGGGCCCGTCACCAAGGCATGGTGTGGGCTCACCAGGCACCCCACCGACCTAAATCCTCCGCTTATTTATACATCTTCTCGGGAAAACCCTGGATACCCGAACCTCCATCCACGAAAAGTTCTGTCGCGGCCGCCATCGCAGAACCCATCTCGGGGGTTCTGAAGCTCTTCCCGGCACCTTGCCAGAGGGGGAAATCATCGCCGGAGGCTTCTACATCGCCATGCCCGCCCCCGAAGTGATGCGTGAGTAGTTCATCCCTGGACTATGGGTCTATAGCAGTAGCTAGATGGTGGTCTTCTCCAATTTGTGCTTCATGTATAGATCTTGTGAGCTGCCCTACATAATCAAGATCATCCTTAAGTAATCCTACATGTTGTGTTTGCTGGGATCCGATGAATATTGTATACTATGTTGAGGTCGATTATATATTCATGTCATGTGATATTGCATGCTCTACGTTGCTAGTAGATACTCTGGCCAAGTAGATGCTTGTGACCCCAAGAGGGGGTATTTATGCTTGATAGTAGGTTCATGCCTCTAGTTTTCTGGGAGAGTGACAATAACTTCTAAGGTTGTAGATGTGATGTTGCTAGTAGGGAGAAAAAAACAATGTTTTATCCAAGGGTAATTCTATTTTTTACTTTACACACATTGCTTAATGCGATAATCTGTTGCTTGCAACTTAATACTGAAAGGGGTTCAGACGATAACCGTAAGGTATATTATTAGTCATAGACGCAGTTAAATTACGGTCTATGTATTATGTTGTAATACCCAATCAAATTTCATAGTAATCATCTTGTCATGCATGGTCGATATTCTGTCAATTGCCCAGCTGTAATTTGTTCACCCAACATGCTATTTATCTTTATGGAGAGACACCTCGAGTGAACTATGGACCCCGGTCCTTTCTTTTACACTGATAAATTCATCCACTGCAATCTTGTTCTGTTTACTTACTGCAATTATTGTTCTCTTTAATTGCTGCAAATATCTCTTTCCACTTGATACGTCTAATCCTTTGTGTTCAGCAAACCGGTAAGATTGACAACCTCACTACAAGTTGGGGCAAAGTACTTTGGTCGTGTTGTGTGCAGGTTCCACGTTGTCGCTGACGGCGGTAGTGCGCCCTGCCACTAGTCAGCCAGAAACACCTTCAGAAGTCACGCCTTTCTCCTACTGGTCGATTAAACCTTTGTTTCGTACTGAGGGAAAACTTGCTGCTGTGCTCATCACACCTTCCCCTTGGGGTTTTCCAACCGCTTCCACAACAACACTCAGCAAGATTATCTGGCGCCATCACCAGAGCACCATCAAGATTTTCTGGCGCCGTTGCCGGGGAACGAATCAAGACACTCCATCAAGCCCGTTCACACGCCAACAAAGATTTTCTGGCGCCGTTGCCGGGGAGAAAGAGGATTTCATCAAGGGGAGTCTTTCATCTCCCACCTCTTTACTTTGTTATAGTTTTCTTAGTTTACTTTATTTTGTTTTGTTTGCTTTATTATATAAAAAAACAGAAAAAATAGTTTCTTTTATAGTTGTTTATATCAAAAACACAAAAAATTAGTTTTTTTTGAAAGAAGGATGCAATTTTATTAAAGCAAGCAAGCCGCCTCAACAAAAACCTTCCAGTCCCCTTAGGTACCCTGGTAAGGAAAAGAGTGCGTCCAGAAACTTGCCGCTGAGAGTTCAAGGATTACATCCTACTAGAGAAAGCAAGACTTAGGTAAGATCCGCCACAGACGGCGGAACAGACCCATACAGGATGCCACTATCCCCACTTTTTCCTAACTTAGCCAGACCATCAGCTACAACATTGCAACCACAATGCACCTTCGCCACAGTGATAAAAGTATAAAGATTCAACATCTCCTGTCCTTCTTTGTAGTAGCACCAACTGTTTGACCTATTAGTATTAGTGCTTTGCAGATTCGATATTGCATGTAGACAATCGGATTCAAGTACTCCCGAGATGCACCGCAGGTTAACCAGGTATTTCATCCCTTCAATGCAAGCAATGCTTTCAGCGTCTTCTGCACTAGGGCACCAACTAATGTGCTTCCATTCAGACAAGACCACTGAACTTGTATGATCACGGATCACAATACCAATTCCCGCTATCTTCTTCACCGCGTCCCAGCCCGCATCAACGTTGCACTTCAGAGTGCCCGGCGGCGGGCAGACCAACGAGCCGTGACCATCCTAGGCGTAGTTCTTTCCTGCTCGATAGGGTCTTTTCCTTTATAGTTGTCTTTATATCAAAAAACACAAAAAATTAGTTTCTATTATAGTTGTTATTTCTGTTGCTTAGTTTTAATTTTGCTAAACTGGGTTCTGCTGAAAATACTAAGTTGTGTGAATTTACTAGCACCAACAACAATGATTTTATTTCTACACCTATTGCTCCACCTGCTCCTGAAGTAGCCTTCTATGAAATTAAACCTGCTTTATTAAATCTTGTTATGAAAGAGCAAATTTCTGGTGTAGTACTGAAGATGCCGCCTCTCACCTTAATAATTTTGTTGAACTTTGTGAGATGCAAAAATATAAGGATATAGATGGTGACATTATTAAACTGAAATTGTTTCCTTTCTCTTTGAGACGGAGAGCTAAAGATTGGTTGCTATCTTTGACTAGAAATAGTATTGATTCTTGAGTTAAATGCAAAGATGTTTTTATTGGAAAATATTATCCTCCTGCTAAGATTATATCTTTGAGAAGCGACATAATGAAATTTAGACAATTTTATAATGAACATGTTGCTCAAGCTTGGGAAAGAATGAAATCTTTGGTAAAGAATTGTCCCACTCATGGACTGACTACTTGGATGATCATCCAAAAAAATATGCTGGACTAAATTTTTCTTCAAGACATCTCCTGGATTCAGCTGCTGGAGGTACCTTGATGCGTGCAGTTAACACACGTCCGTTGGGAACCCCAAGAGGAAGGTGTGATGCGTATAGAAGCAAGTTTTCCCTTAGTAAGAAACCAAGGTTATCGAACCAGTAGGAGTCAAGGAGCACGTGAAGGTTGTTGGTGAAGGAGTGTAGTGCGGCGCAACACCAGGATTCCGCGCCAACGTGGAACCTGCACAACACAATCAAAGTACTTTGCCCCAACGTAACAGTGAGGTTGTCAATCTCACCGGCTTGCTGTAAACAAATGATTAACCGTATAGTGTGGAAGATGATGTTTGTTTACGAAGAACAATTGCGGTAGATTGTATTTCAGATGTAAAGAATGGACCGGGGTCCACAGTTCACTAGTGGTGTCTCTCCGATAAGATAACTAGCATGTTGGGTGAACAAATTACAGTTGGGCAATTGACAAATAGAGAATCACATACATATATCATGATGACTACTATGAGATTTAATCAGGGCATTACGACAAAGTACATAGACCGCTATCCAGCATGCATCTATGCCTAAATAGTCCACCTTCAGGTTATCATCCGAACCCCTTCAGGTATTAAGTAGCAAACAACAGACAATTGCATTAAGTATGGTGCGTAATGTAATCAACACAAATATCCTTAGATAAAGCATCGATGTTTTATCCCTAGTGGCAACACACATCCACAACCTTAGAACTTTCTGTCACTGTCCCAGATTCAATGGAGGCATGAACCCACTATCGAGCATAAATACCCTCTTTGGAGTTACAAGTATCAACTTGGCCAGAGCCTCTACTAGCAACGGAGAGCATGCAAGAACATAAACAACTCATATATGATAGATTGATAATCAACTTGACATAGTATTCAATATTCATCGGATCCCAACAAACACAACATATAGTATTACAAAATAGACGATCTTGATCATGATAGGCAGCTCACAAGATCTAACATGATAGCACAATGAGGAGAAGACAACCATCTAGCTACTGCTATGGACCCATAGTCCAGGGGTGAACTACTCACACATCGATCCGGAGGCAATCATGGCGATGAAGATCCCTCCGGAGATGATTCCCCTCTCCGGGGTGCCGGAGGCGATCTCCGTAATCCCCGAGATGGGGTTGGCGGCGGCGGCGCAATGTCTTCCGTATCGTGGCTGTCGGCACTGGGGCGGAAGGGTAGGTTTAGGGGCGACGAGGGCCCCACACACAAACGGCGCGGCCCTAGCCTGGCCGCGCGGCGGCGTGGCGGCGCCTCGTCACCCCACTTCGTAATCCTTTCGGTCTTCCGGAAGCTTCGTGGAAAAATAAGACCGGGCGTTGATTTCGTCCAATTCCGAGAATATTTTGTAAGATTTCTGAAACCAAAACAGCAGAAAACAACAACTGGCTCTTCGGCATCTTGTCAATAGGTTAGTGCCGAAAATGCATAATAATGACATAAAGTGTGTATAAAACATGTGAGTATCATCATAAAAGTAGCATGGAACATAAGAAATTATAGATACGTTTGAGACGTATCAAGCATCCCCAAGCTTAGTTCCTACTCGCCCTCGAGTAGGTAAACGATAACAATGATAATTTCTGAAGTGACATGCTATCATAATCTTGATCAATACTATTGTAAAGCATATGAAGTGAATGAAGTGATTCGAAGAAATGGTAAAGACAATGATTAAACAACTGAATCATATAGCAAAGACTTTTCATGAATAGTACTTCAAGACAAGTATCAATAAGACTTGCATAAGAGTTAACTCATAAGGCAATAAATTCTTAGTAGAGAGTTTTGAAGCAACACAAAGGAGATATAAGTTTCAGCAGTTGCTTTCAACTTCAACATGTATATCTCATGGATAATTGTCAACACAAAGTAATATGATGAATGCAAATAAGCAAATATGTAGGAATCAATGCACACAGTTAACACAAGTGTTCGCTTCTAAGGTAGAAAGAAGTAGGTAAACTGACTCAACATAAAGTAAAAGAAAGGCCCATCGCACAGGGAAGCAGTGATTATATCATGTGCTAGAGCTTTTCAAGTTTTGAAATCATACAAAGAGCATAAAAGTAAAGTTTTGAGAGGTGTTTGTTGTTGTCAACGAATGGTAGTGGGTACTCTAACTACCTTGTCAACCAGACTTTCAAGAGCGGCTCCCATGAAGGACGTTATTTCTACCACCAAGGTAGATCATCCCTCTTCTCTTTTGTTTACACATGCATTTTATTATTTATGGATGACACTCCTCCCCACCTTTTCTTTCTCAAGCCATGGATAACCGAATCCTCG
This sequence comes from Lolium multiflorum, assembly GCA_030979885.1. NCBI lineage: Eukaryota > Viridiplantae > Streptophyta > Magnoliopsida > Poales > Poaceae > Lolium > Lolium multiflorum. The sequence continues at coordinate 105,241,980 of CM061749.1, forward strand.
GGTGCCTTCCAACAATCTCATACCATGGATGAGTGTCTATTTTTTCTTTTCTTTTTCTTTTTGCAAAATTAAGTTGCTCACTGATTGATCAGGGCAAAGCATGTGAAGAGAATTATTAATGCAAGTTAATTAATCGGGGCTGGGAACCCCATTGCCAGCTCTTTTTGCAAAATTATTGGATAAGCGGATGAGCCACTAGCTGTCCGAAGTAAATGACAAGATCGAAAGATAAAACACCACATACTTCCTCATGAGCTATAAAACATTGACACAAATAAGAGATAATAACTTTTGAATTGTTTAAAGGTAGCACATGAAGTATTTGCTTGGAATGGCGGAGAAATACCATGTAGTAGGTAGGTATGGTGGACACAAATGGCATAGGTTTTTGGCTCAAGGTTTTGGATGCATGAGAAGTATTCCCTCTCGTACAAGGCTTTGGCTAGCAAGGTTGTTTGAAGCAAACACAAGTATGAACCGGTACAAAAAACTTACATAAGAACATATTGCAAGCATTATAAGACTCTACACTGTCTTCCTTGTTGTTCAAACACCTTAACCAGTAAATATCTAGACCTTAGAGAGACCAATCATGCAAACCAAATTTCAACAAGCTCTATGTAGTTCTTCATTAATAGGTGCAAAGTATATGATGCAAGAGCTTAAACATGATCTAATTGAGCACAACAATTGCCAAGTATCAAATTATTCAAGACAATATACCAATTACCACATGTAGCATTTTCTGTTTCCAACCATATAACAATGAACGAAGTAGTTTCAACCTTCGCCATGAACATTAAAGCATAATTAAGAACACAAGTGTTCCATATGAAAAAGCGGAGCGTAATATCTCCAATACAAGGAATGCTAGGATCCGAGTTTATTCAAACAAAAACAAAAATAAAAACAAACATACGCTCCAAGTAAAGTGCATATGATGTGACTGAATAAAAATATAGTTTCACTAGAGGTGACCTGATAAGTTGTCGATGAAGAAGGGGATGCCTTGGGCATCCCCAAGATTAGATGCTTGAGTCTTCTTGAAATATGCAGGGGTTAACCACGGGGCATCCCCAAGCTTAGACTTTTCACTCTTCTTGATCATATTGTATCATCCTCCTCTCTTGATCCTTGAAAACTTCCTCCACACCAAACTCAAAACAAACTCATTAGAGGGTTAGTGCATAATCAAAAATTCACATATTCAGAGGTGACATAATCATTCTTAACACTTCTGGATATTGCACAAAGCTACTGAAAGTTAATGGAACAAAGAAATCCATCAAACATAGCAAAACAGGCAATGCGAAATAAAAGGCAGAATCTGTCAAAACAGAACAGTCCGTAAAGACGAATTTTCAAGAGGCACTTAACAGGCTCAGATGAAAAAGCTCAAATTGAATGAAAGTTGCGTACGTATCTGAGGATCACGCACGTAAATTGGCAGAATTTTATGAGTTATCTATAGATGGGGCTGCTCAATTTACTGACAGTAAGAAATCTGTTTCTGCGTAGTAATCCAAATCTAGTATCAACATTACTATCAAAGACTTTACTTGGCACAACAATGCAATAAAATAAAGATAAGGAGAGGTTTCTACAGTAGTAACAACTTCCAAGACTCAAATATAAAACAAAAGTGCTGTAGTAAAATGATGGGTTGTCTCCCATAAGCGCTTTTCTTTAACGCCTTTCAGCTAGGCGCAGAAAGTGTGAATCAAGTATTATCGAGAGATGAAGCATCAACATCATAATTTGTTCTAATAATAGAATCAAAAGGAAACTTCATTCGCTTTCTAGGGAAGTGTTCCATACCTTTCTTGAGAGGAAATTGATACTTAATATTACCTTCCTTCATATCAATAATAGCACCAACAGTTCGAAGAAAAGGTCTTCCCAATATAATGGGACAAGATGCATTGCATTCAATATCCAAGACAACAAAATCAACGGGGACAAGGTTATTGTTAACCGTAATGCGAACATTATCAATCCTCCCCAAAGGTTTCTTTATAGAATGATCAGCAAGATTAACATCCAAATAACAATTTTTCAATGGTGGCAAGTCAAGCATATCATAGAGTTTCTTAGGCATAACAGAAATACTTGCACCAAGATCACATAAAGCATTACAATCAAAATCATTGACTTTTATCTTAATGATGGGATCCCAACCATCTTCCAACTTCCTAGGAATAGAAGCTTCAAGTTTTAATTTCTCTTCTCTAGCTTTAATGAGATTATTTGTAATATGTTTTGTAAAGGCTAAATTTATAGCACTAGCATTAGGACTTCTAGCAAGTTTTTGTAAGAAATTTATAACTTCAGAGATATGAAAATCATCAAAATCTAAATCATTATGATCTACGGCAATGGGATCATTGTCCCCAATAGTTTGAAAAATTTCAGCAGTTTTATCACAAGCAGTTTAGCTTTTAGCGTTTCGGCAGTTTTGTACGCTTTGTACTAGGAGTAGAAACATTGCCAACACCAATTATTTTACCATTAATAGTAGGAGGTTTAGCAACATGTGAGGAATCAACATTACTAGTGGTGGTAATAGTCCAAACTTTAGCTACATTATTCTCTTTAGCAAGTCTTTCCCACCTAGCATGCAATTCAGCCATCAATCTAATATTTTCATTAATTCGAACTTGTATGGCGTTTGCTGTAGCAAATAACTTAGTATCTTTATCTTCATTAGGCATAACTTTCAATTTTAAAAGATCAACATCAGAGGCAAGTCTATCAACCTTAGAAGCAAGAATATCAATTTTATCAAGCTTTTCCTCAACAGATTTGTTAAAAGCAGTTTGTGTACTAATAAATTCTTTAAGCATGGCTTCAAGACCAGAGGGTACACTCCTATTATTGTTTTAAGAATTACCATAAGAATTAACATAACCATTACCATTATTAGAAGGATATGGCCTATAGTTGTTACCAGAATTATTCCTATAAGCATTGTTGTTGAAATTATTACTTTTAATGAAATTCACATCAACATTCTCTTCTTGAGCAACCAATGAAGCTAAAGGAACATTATTAGGATCAACATTAGATCTACCATTCACAAGCATAGACATAATCACATCAATCTTATCACTCAAGGAGGAGGTTTTTTCAACAGAATTTACCTTCTTACCTTGTGGAGCCCTTTCCGTGTGCCATTCAGAGTAATTTATCATCATATCATCAAGAAGCTTTGTAGCCGCCCCAAGGTAATGGACATAAAAGTACCTCCAGCAGCTGAATCCAATAGGTTCCGCGAAGAAAAATTCAGTCCTGCATAAAAGGTTTGGATGATCATCCAAGTAGTTAGTCCATGGGTTGGACAATTCTTTACCAAAGATTTCATTCTTTCCCATGCTTGGGCAACATGTTCATTATCTAATTGCTTAAAATTCATTATGCTACTTCTCAAAGATATAATTTTAGCAGGAGGATAATATCTACCAATGAAAGCATCTTTACATTTAGTCCATGAATCAATACTATTCTTAGGCAAAGATAGCAACCAATCTTTAGCTCTTCCTCTTAAGGAGAAAGGAAACGATTTCAGTTTTATAATATCACCATCTACATCCTTATACTTTTGCATTTCACAAAGTTCAACAAAATTATTAAGATGGGCAGCAACATCATCAGAACTAACACCAGAAAATTGCTCTCTCATAACAAGATTTAGTAAAGCAGGTTTAATTTCAAAAAATTCTGCTGTAGCAGGTGGGAGCAATAGGTGTGCATAGGAAATCATTATTATTGTGCTAGTGAAGTCACACAACTTAATGTTTTCAGGAGTATTCATTTTAACAGTAGTAAATAAAGCAAAGTAAATAAAGTAAATGCAAGTAACTAATTTTTTGTGTTTTTAATATAGAGAACGCAAACAAGATAGTAAATAAAGTAAAACTAACAACTAATTTTTTTGTGTTTTTGATATAGAGAACAAACAAAGCAGTAAATAAAGTAAAGTAAAGCAAGACAAAAACAAAGTAAAGAGATTGGATGTGAGAGACTCCCTTGCAGCGTGTCTTGATCTCCCGGCAACGGCGCCAGAAAAAGAGCTTGATGCGTGCAGTTAACACACGTCCGTTGGGAACCCCAAGAGGAAGGTGTGATGCGTATAGAAGAAAGTTTTCCCTCAGTAAGAAACCAAGGTTATCGAACCAGTAGGAGTCAAGGAGCAAATGAAGGTTGTTGGTGAAGGAGTGTAGTGCGGCGCAACACCAGGGATTCCGGCACCAACGTGGAACCTGCACAACACAATCAAAGTACTTTGCCCCAACGTAATAGTGAGGTTGTCAATCTCACCGGCTTGCTGTAAACAAAGGATTAACCGTATAGTGTGGAAGATGATGTTTGTTTGCGAAGAACAATAAAGAACAAGTATTGCAGTAGATTGTATTTCAGATGTAAAGAATGGACCGGGGTCCACAGTTCACTAGTGGTGTCTCTCCGATAAGATAACTAGCATGTTGGGTGAACAAATTACAGTTGGGCAATTGACAAATAGAGATTCACATACATATATCATGATGACTACTATGAGATTTAATCAGGGCATTACGACAAAGTACATAGACCGCTATCCCATGCATCTATGGCTAAATAGTCCACCTTCAGGTTATCATCCGAACACCTTCCAGTATTAAGTTGCAAACAGACAATTGCATTAAGTATGGTGCGTAATGTAATCAACACAAATATCCTTAGACAAAGCATCGATGTTTTATCCCTAGTGGCAATAGCACATCCACAACCTTAGAACTTTCTGTCACTGTCCCAGATTCAATGGAGGCATGAACCCACTATCGAGCATAAATACCCCCTCTTGGAGTTAGAAGTATCAACTTGGCCAGAGCCTCTACTAGCAACGGAGAGCATGCAAGAGCATAAACAACACATATATGATAGATTGATAATCAACTTGACATAGTATTCAATATTCATCGGATCCCAACAAACACAACATGTAGCATTTGAAATAGACGATCTTGATCATGATAGGCAGCTCACAAGATCTAACATGATAGCACAATGAGGAGAATACAACCATCTAGCTACTGCTATGGACCCATAGTCCAGGGGTGAACTACTCACACATCGATCCGGAGGCGATCATGGCGATGAAGAGCCCTCCGGAGATGATTCCCCTCTCCGGCAAGGTGCCGGAGGCGATCTCCTGAATCCCCCGAGATGGGATTGGCGGCGGTGGCGTCACAGTAATGTCTTCCGTATCGTGACTCTCGTCGGGGTTTCGCGACGAAGGCTTTAAGTAGGCGGAAGGGTAGGTTTAGGCGACACGAGGCCCCACATAACAGGGCGTGGTGCCCTAGCCCGCGCCTGGCGTGGCGGCGCCTCGTCGCCCCACTTCGTAATCCTTTCGGTCTTCGGAAGCTTCGTGGAATAAGACCCGGGCGTTGATTTCGTCCAATTCCGAGAATATTTCCTTTGTAAGATTTCTGAAACCAAAAACATCAAAAACAACAACGGCTCTTCGGCATCTCGTCAATAGGTTAGTGCCGGAAAATGCATAATAATGACATAAAATGTGTATAAAACATGTGAGTATCATCATAAAAGTAGCATGGAACATAAGAAATTATAGATACGTTTGAGACGTATCATACCTTTATGTCCATTACTTTGGGGGCTGCAACAGAATTATTGATGATACGATGATAAATTATTCTGAATGGCACACTGAGAGAGTTCCACAAGGTAACAAGGTAAATTCTGTTGAAGAATCCTCCTACTTGAGTGATAAAATTGATACTATTATGTCTATGCTTGTTAATGGTAAAGCTCATGTTGATCCAAATAATACTCCGTTAGCTTCTTTGGTTGCTCAAGAAGAGCATGTTGATGTGAATTTCATTAAAAACAACAATTTCAACAACAATGCTTATAGGAATAATTTTGGTAGCAACAATTATAGGCCATAGACTTCTAATAATGTTAATGCTTATGGCAATTCTTATGGTAATTTCTACAACAATAATAAAAGTGCACCCTCTGATCTTGAAGTCATGCGTAAGGATTTCATTAGTAATCAAACTGCTTTCAATAAAACTATTGAGGAAAAGCTTGGGAAAATTGATATTCTTGCTTATAAAGTTGATATCCTTGCTCAAGATGTTGATTTTCTTAAATTAAAAGTGTTGCCTCATGATGTTAAAGAAAGTAAAACTTTGAATGCCATTCAAGTTAGAATTGATGAAAATGTTAGGATGTTGGCGGAATTGCATGCTAGCTGGGAAAGAGAAGAGGAAATTGCTAGAATGAATAATATGACTAAAGTTTATACCATCACCACCACCAGTAGTAATGAAGTCTCAAATGCTAGCCACTCTCCTACTATTAATGGTAAAATAATTGGTGTAGGAAAAGTCTCCGCTCCTTCTACAAAATTGCCTAGAACCACTGAAACTGCTCCTGATAAGTGTGCTGAAATTTTCCGAAGTATGGGAGACAAAAGTCCTTTCACCTTTGATAAAAATGACTTTGATTTTGATGATTGTAATATATCTGAAGTAATGAAGTTCTTACAAAATCTTTCTAGAAGTCCTAATGCTAGTGTTATAAATATGGCTTTTACAAAGCACATTACAAATGCTCTTATGCAATAGAGAAGAGAAATTAAAGCGTGAAGCTTCTATTCCTAAAAAGTTAGAAGATGGCTGGGAGCCCATCATTAAGATGAAAATAGATGGGTTTGATTGCAATGCTTTGTGTGATCTTGGTGCAAGTATTTCTTTTACGCTTAGAAATATTTATGATATGCTTGAATTGCCACCGTTGGAACAACGTTATTTGGATGTTCATCTTGTTCATATTGCTGCAAAGAAACCTTTGGGGAGAGTTGATAATGTTCTTATTATGGTTAACAATAACCTGGTCCCCTTTGATTTTATTGTTTTGGATATTGAATGCAATGATTTTGTCCAATTATTTTGAGAAGACCGTTTCTTAGAATAGTTGGTGTTGCTATTGATATGAGAGATGAGATTATTACATATCAATTCCCAGTCAAGAAATGTACGGAACACTTCCCTAGAAAGAGAAAGGAGTCACCTTATGACTCTATTATTAGAACAAATTATGATGTTGATGCTTCTTCACTTGAGAATACTTGATCCTCGCTCTTTTACTGCGCCTAGCTGAAAGGCGTTAAAGAAAAGCACTCTTGGAAGAAAATAGATTCTGTGATGTTACCATAAAAATTCTTTAAAGTAGCCAGAGAGGAATTTTGAGCTGTCAGTTTTTATGCATATGCCCAGGTTATTATCTAACTTTCGTTACTTGATCAATTTTAGAGATGAGCAATAGAGGATTTTCAAAAAAAAATCAATCTTTACATGTTGTTCTATGTTGACATATTTCTGCACTATTTGCATTTGCATCTTAAATCTCTTTCTTTTTGAGTTCTTTTGATCAAAGAGATTTTTGAAAGGTTGCTACAGTTGCTAATGTTTTAATAGATTTTGGCATGATAAAATTAGTCAGTAAAGCTCTCACGAACTTGATGGCACATTTACTTTCTTGCACTTAATAAATTTGATCATTGTGCCTATCTTATGAAGTTTATACGGTTGCAAATTGCAAGTTGAGAGTTAGTATAACCATGCTTTCATGGGGAACACTTTCGACATTGCACTTATATTTAGTTGATGTCATGTTCTTTTGTTTATGGATGCCTAGCGGTGCGAAATAAAATAGAAACTTGTAAGTCCATGGAGTTTGTATGAGTTAGGGAAACGCCTAGGCGCTAATCTAAGCCATGCATCATTCATGGTGGAAATTTACAACTAAACCATAGTGAGAATTCTATGAAGCATTTGCAATAAAAAGATATACTCATAGTAAATAAAAAAATTCTGAGATGCTCATTGTCTGTTTGTCTTGTCATTTTGGCATGGGATTGCTCTTACAAGAGTACCGCCATATCATCGGGCAAGAGGTACCCTATTGGCGGTTCTCAATGATACATGTATACTTACAATGATAAGAACTTATTTGGGACCTAACTTGACTAGCATGAGGTTTTAGGTACTCGCATTCAAGGGGCATGAGATTTTCAACTTGTGATTTGCAAGCATATAGCTCGTATTTGACTCACATTAACTTTAACCATTCAAGATGCTTATGATAGGGGTAATGAGAGCTGAAAGCTAATAAGTACCATACTTTTTGGAAGGTTTATAAAACTTGTTTATCTTGCTTACTCTGCAAAGAGTCTCTCTTTTACTATTATGTTGAGTCTTCATCTTCTACTTTATGCACCAATTAAGAGAGCATAGTTGTCATTCTTAGTGCAATGTGCATAGTCCCAAAATTATTATTGATTGATTCATGATTGTGCTATTGCTTGTTCTTAAATTACTTGTATCTAGTCACCCTCAGAACATTAAGTATCCTAGCATTTATGTTTTGCTACTTTATAAAGGACATGTTGAGTACCACTTTTTTATGTTTACTCTATGCTCATAAACAAACAGTTGCTTTCAATACACTATTATTCATAATCTTTTGTTTGAGTTACTCTTCATGTTATAACATAGTTGCTAAGTTCTATTGAATTATATCTATCATGCCTATGTTTAGAGTACTTAGATCCCAGCTCACAATGCTTTATATGCTTGATCAAGATCGTGTTGGCTTCATGTCACCTCAAAAATTATTTTGTTATCACTTACCTACTCGAGGACGAGCATGAGTTAAGCTTGGGGATGCTTGATACGTCTCAAATGTATATATAATTTTTGATGCTCCGTGCTTGTTTTACACCAACTCATATATGTTTTGATTACACTTCGTTGCACTTTTACATGATTTCCGACACTAACCTATTAACAAGATACCACCGTGCCAATTCCTTGTTTTCCGCTATTTTTGTATTTCCGAAAAGTTGTACAGGAAATATTCTTGAAATTGGACGAAACAAAAGCCGAAGTTAATATTTTACCGAAACGAAGACGAAGTCCGGAGGGGGGACGAAGTGGCGCCACAGGGCGGCCACACCTGCCCTTGGCGCGACCAGGCCTAGGCTCGCGCCAAGGCATAGTGTGGGCCCCCAGGCACCCCACCGACCTAAATCCTCTGCCTATTTATACATCTTCTCGGGAAAACCCTGGATACCCAAGCCTCCATCCACGAAAATTTCCATCGCAGAACCCATCTCGGGGGTTCTGAAGCTCTTCACGGCACCCTGCCGGAGGGGGAAATCATCACCGGAGGCATCTACATCGCCATGCCCGCCTCCAAAGTGATGCGTGAGTAGTTCATCCCTAAACTATGGGTCCATAGCAGTAGCTAGATGGTTGTCTTCTCCAATTTGTGCTTCATGTATAGATCTTGTGAGCTGCCCTACATGATCAAGATCATCCTTATGTAATCCTACATGTTGTGTTTGCTAGGATCCGATGAATTTTGTATACTATGTTAAGGTCGATTATATATTCATGTCATATGTTATTTGTGATCTTGCATGCTCTCCGTTGCTAGTAGATACTCTAGCCAAGTAGATGCTTGTTACTCCAAGAGGGCGTATTTATGCTCGATAGTAGGTTCATGCCTCTGGTTTTCTGGGAGAGTGACAATAACTTCTAAGATTGAAGATGTGATGTTGCTACTAGGGAGAACACAACAATGTTTTATCTAAAGGTATTTCTATTGTTTACTTTACACACATTGCTTAATGCGATAATCTGTTGCTTGCAACTTAATACTGAAAGGTTTCAGACGATAACCGGAAGGTGGATTATTAGTCATAGACGCAGTTGGATTACGGTCTATGTATTATGTTGTAATGCACAATCAAATTTCATAGTAATCATCTTATCATGTATGGTCGATATTCTGCCAATTTCCCAACTGTAATTTGTTCACCGAGCATGCTATTTATCTTTATGGAGAGACACCTCTAGTGAACTGTGGACCCCGGTCCTTTCTTTTACACTGATAAGTTCATCCACTGCAACCCTGTTCTGTTTACTTACTGGAATTCATGTTCTCTTTAATTACTGCAAACATCTCTTTTCACTCGATACATCTAATCCTTTGTGTTCAGCAAACCGGTGAGATTGACAACCTCACTGCAAGTTGGGGAAAAGTAATTTGGTTGTGTTGTGTGCAGGTTCCGCGTTATTGCTGACGCCGGTAGTGCGCCCTGCCACTAGCCAGCAAACAACACCTTTAGAAGTCACGCCTTTCTCCTACTGGTCGATTAAACCTTGGTTCCGTACTGAGGGAAAACTTGCTGACGTGCTCATCACACCTTCCTCTTGGGGTTTCTCAACCGCTTCCACAACAACGCTCAGCAAGATTGTATGGCGCCATCACCGGAGCACCATCAAGATTTTCTGGCGCCGTTACCGGGGAACGAATCAGGACACTCCATCAAGCTCCGTCACACGCCAGCAGGATGCTTTGGGGGACGCGGCTGGAGATGCTCGGATCAAGCGTTTGGGGGACGTGTTTTGTTCGTGTCGTGTTTGGGGGACGTCGTTCCCCAGCCGCATCCCCCAAACGGCGCCCCAAACTTTTTTTAACATTAAAATACTTTTTTTTTTGTTTTTGTTACATTTTTATTTCAATAGAGAGAGGGAACATTTCACAAACTAATACATAATTGGAAACATGGTTTTACACAAACTAAGACATAGTTTGGAACATGGTTTCCACAAACTAATACATAGTTAAAACATTGGAAAATGAGGAAACCTAACTAGTGTTGGCATCGCAGATTTCGTCTGTTCGATGCCAAGAAAGAACACTCCCATGCACTCCTAGTCACCCAAACTGGAAAATCCAGCTGGTGATGGTAGCCCTGTTGGTCCTTTCGAGGAAGAACATCCAGAAACCTCCGTGCCTATTTTCGCTGCGAAGAAACAACACTCAGCGTGTTCTATCGTCCTCCTCATCGATGTCGCCGTGGTAGTGCCGGCGGCAGCGCGTGTCGTCGAACACCTTGACGCTCATATCCGCTTCGACAATGTAGAATGTGAGCACGCAGCCGGCTTCGAGGTCATGGTAGCGCGCGAACTTCTCCCAGCCAGTGTGGCGGTACATCTTGCCGCACCTGTCGAAGAGCACGTCCATCGGCCATCGGCAACAGTCGCAACCAGCCTCTCGCAGATGCAGCGCGGCCGGCTCGTTGCCGGCGACGAAGTCGGCGAACTTGTCCGACAGCCTCTAGATGCCGAGTGGGCCGCCCTTGAGGATGACAGCGAACTCGAACATCACTTGGTCCTCCTCCTGCAGGTCTGACGATGAAGACGATGACGGCGCAGGTGACGGAGATCGTGAAGCTCTGCCGCGGCCACGACCACGACCACGGTCGCGACCTCAGCCTCAGCCTCTGCCTTTAGCAGCCATGGCGTTGACTCTTGAGATGGTGGTGGCTAGGGTTGGGGAGAGAGTCGCTAGGGTTTGTGTGTGAGGGATGATGCGAGAGCGCCCCTTTTTATACGCCGAAGGGAGGCGGGGGAGCGGTGGCGCTCATTAACGCCGGCACACAGAGCTAGGCGTGACGAGACGCTTCACTGCGCCTCTGCGGAAATTGCTCCGCCGCTGCGCGCCAATAACTTCCGTCGCGAGGTAGGCGACAGTTAGGTTAAACTTGAATGTGCCGCTGACGCATCGGGCCCGCGTCTCCTCGCCTCGCGATGCTGCAATATAGTATGGTTGAAATAAAAAATAGTGATGAAAAATACTTCTCTTGTCTCACAAAACATGGCTCGGGGGCTTGTACCCAACAAAATCACAAAATATACTCGACATCAAAATATATCCCAGTTTATGCGCCTTGGTTCCATAGAAAACCTCACAAATAAACAAAGACAGACATTGCCTTGACACCAAATAAGTCTCACAGTAATGGTTACAATATATACAACTTTTAAATATATTCGGTTCGGACCTGATTCATCAGGAAAAAATTGTTTCTATATAAACCTATCTATGGCTGTGCTCTCCCTGGCAGCGCGAACAAGTTGAGTGGAGTCATCGTAGCGATGATCTGCGAAGTAAGCAGCGTCGTACCGGAGAAGTTCGTCGATCATCTTCTCAGCTACAGGCGATAAAACTTCATTGTCCTTGTCGGCGTTCACCCTTCTCTTCGACGTCTTACGGTAAAGGATATCGAAGACATTGTTGAAGTCCAATTTGGAGTAACAGATCTTCAGCCAAATCAGAGAAAATTTAGCACCAGCTACCAACTGCGCCTTCACAAAGTCATGGATACTCTCCACATCTTTGAATTTATTCATTAGCTCAGTAAGGTTTGCAGGCTGAGGGTTCCGAGGAAATAAAACACTATAGATCATGGCCAGAGTACTGCAGAAGAAATCACGGAACTCCCGGACTTGAGAGGCTTGATCCTGGAACTGAACGATTCGTCGAGTGCGGTCCTCACTCGCCCAAAAGTCAATACCGTTCTATTTGGCAAGTTGGAGAAGGATCTCGACTCGCGCATTAACGCGCTGGTCTTCAGTGACAGCATCCAGAAGGGAACTTAGATTCAACCAAGAAAATAAGATATGAGAAAAGACACGAATAACGTCGAAGCAAAGGAATTATATAGTGCAACACACCCACCATATCTTGACTTGCTTCAGTCATCAGGTCAAGCATGTAATCCTCACGCTTGGTAGACCGCAAAGCATCGGCTACCGCAGATTCCTTTAACTCCAGGGCCTCCTGTGCTTGTCGAAGACAGCTTTTTCACGGTCTGAAGATTTGCGGGAGTGAACCGAGGCATAGCCCAGATGGTTGCCGGGTGCTGATACTTGTGCTACCCGCGAGATCGTGAGTTCGAGTGCTAGTGCCCACTCTCTCGCCGTACACACCAAATTACCATCTATTGAATTGCTTGGAGGGCTTCTTACCCCCAAGTCGCACTTTTTTTGAAGATTTGCGGGATTGGTCCATAACGGTAATAGCAAGCTTTTTCATAGCTTGGAGTTGTTGTCGAAGTTCAGCTAGTTCTTCATGGACTGAATCAGCACACGAAGAATCATCTAAGAAAACACCGGCAGGAGTTCTCATAGAGCGAGACGCGGCGGGTGAAGCATCAGAAGGTCCAGCAGCCTCGATATAGTTATCAAAAATCAACTGGAAGAAAGAAATATCGACATCAATCATTTGACAGGGATCACTTTTTCATTAATAGTCGAGACATTTACATAAACGAGGATTCTTACAAAAGTCGACTCCTAGCGAGCCGATATGAATAGTCGCGAGTCACAAAGAGAGCGAAAACTACAAAAGGAAATAAAAACATAGGGACATGTTGGTCTACTTGACCTCCGTCATGTCAGTGCTAGTGGATGCAGCAGGCTTCGGGCTCAGGAAGGCGAGGATTTTCTTCGAGTGGGGCTTGGCGTCCTTCACAAAAGCTTTCCACTTCTCCTTGTTCATCACTTTGGGACTACCAGCCTTCGCCCAGTCGCCGTCATGTTGGCTGTCGGCAACCAAGGCGATGGTCCCCTCGAATCCAATCTTTAAGTTGTCCTGCCGATAGACCAAGGTAGGATCTTCCTTACCCAAGAAGCGCTGGACGAGCTCAGAGAAAATCTTCGACTATGTCTCCTTAGGGAAGAAATGCGGGAAGAGGCGCTTAAATGCGGCACGAGCATTGGAAATATTGGTGCGTGCCAAGTCGCCATTTAACTCAAGGATCGAGAGCGTGTCGAGAATACGATCCTTGACCCCTTCGTGCAAGGTAAATTCTTCACCCATCCTTCCTGCTGGAACAAAACATGGGTCCATCAACATGCAGAGAGACAAATATGGATAAACACAAAAACAGGATGGTGAAGGAAAAAGCTTACTAGTGAATCTCCGATTCTGGCTGTCGAACCGATCTGCTATAGCGTTCTCACGCTCGATTTGATGAGCAATTTTTTCGCTCAAAGCATTCTCAGCAGTTTGGAGCCTCTAGCGGAGACTCTCAACAGCAGCGGCATCTTCTTCATCTTTCTCGCGAGCTTTTTGGCTGAGCTCCAGCTTAGCTGCAAGTGCATCAGTGTGTTCTTTGGCTCGGCAGAGCGCAGCTGAAAAAATAGTCAGAGGATGAAGACCCATTGTCAGAAGACAAAACAGGTGTTTGGCGAAAAAGCAAGTCATCAAAAACTTGGCGGTTCTACCTTTAAAAGCGTCGGCTTTATCTCGTAACCGAATAAACTGGGAGCGAAGGTTGATGAGATGCTTCATCAGAGGCTGTTAAAAGGCAACGTCAGAAAACAAATCAGGAAGAGACAAACTCGGTAAAGGTCAAAAAACATCGATAGAAAGAGAAAAATAGACAAGCAACACACAATAGCAAACCAAGGAAAAAGGGGACTTACGTCGTCTAACAAAGGAGTCGAAGAACTCCCCGCAACAATTTCATGGGTATCGCTAGCCCTAGTCCTTGCTTTCTTCGGTGCAGGTGCTTGGGGGCTGGCCACATGAGTCGATGTTTCCGTGTTTTTTAGGGGGATGTGAAGATTCCGCAGCAGTGCGGTGTTCTTCAGAAAGAACCATGGTATTGGACATGCTCGTAGGAGCCGTGCCATGAACCGCGGTTTTGTTCCTTTTCTTCTCCCTCTTCAGAGCTGTCAATATAGAAAAATGAGTATTCCAAAGAAAAAAGAGTTGGATAAAACATAAAAATAAAGTAACTCACGAGCTAACGGTGCCAGCGCAATCGTAAGGGTCGAAGGCACCCTCGTCCTCTGGCGAAGTTTCTTCGTCAGTTGGTTCAGTGGGTCTGGAGGCGCCGGAATCTTCGACATCATCCCTCTTCCTCTTGCGCCCAGGAGAATTAGCGAGAGGAGGAGAGGTGGAATGATCAGAGTTAGACCGATCTGACCCAGTCTCTTTTTCAGAGGAAGCCGCAGATTTCTGAGATTTCGCGGCTTCACTCTCAGGAAGAGAGGTTTCTTGCGAGTCGTCGGTGACAACGACGCGCCCATCTACCTCTCCACCTTCAGGGAGTGGCGGAAGAGAAAAGAGAGTTTGGTGGTTATGCACAACATTAAGCAAAGACAAGAAAGTAAGAACACGAGAAAATCAAGCAGCAGTTGACAAAAAAACAGGGAGATTTTAAACCAAAGGAAAGACTTACTTCGAGGAGAGCGTGGGAGGCACTGTATGGCTCCACGCGGCAAGTTGACGGAACCTCGTGTTTTTTGCTCAGGGAGGTAAAACTTCGGATGAGCTTCTTCAAGTCCTTCACAGAGAGATCCTTGGACAAGCGGTTGACATCTTTCTCGCCTGAGTACATCCAAAGGGGGTTTTTGCGAGCCTGCAGTGGCTACACCCGGATCCTAAGGAAGTAAGCAGTTATTTGAACACCCGAGAGTTCTTCTCCGTCGGTGTTCTGGAGCTAGTGGATGCGCTTCATCAAGGTTTCAGTGGCCGCCTTTTCTTCGGCAGTGGGCTCTGTGTCCCAAGATCGGCGCCTTTGAATTTCTTCGGCAGCTTCAAATGACGCGATGCCATATTCCTGGGAGGGGATGTATTCGTCCTGGATGTACAACCACTTCTTGCGCTACCCTTGGACAGAGTCGGGGAATTTGACGTTGAAGTAATCAATGTCGGGTCGGACACAGATACAATCGCTGCCTACATTGTAGACGACGTTACGAGAGTTGTTGCGCCGGAGGTAGAAAATGTGTTTCCATAGGCCCCAATGAGGATGGGTGCCGAGGAAACACTCGCACAAAGTAATAAAATGGAGATGTGGAGAATGGAGTTCCGGGTCAGCTGATGTAGCTGGACCCCGTAGATAAAGAGAAGACCACAGAGGAATTCGTGGATATGAGTGGAGAGGCCGCGAATGAGATGGTCAATGAATGTTACCCGAAATCCGATAGGAGGACGCAGGGAGCTTTCATCACCAGGGAAGATCAAGGAATCCTGCTTCTTCAGCAGGCCAAGCTTCTTGAGCATCTTCTGATCCTGGTTGGAGATCTTGGACCGTTCCCATCCAGAGACTTCAGCTTTCTCCATCGGAGCGTTGGTGCCCGGAGTCGTGTGCTTCATCAGCTTCGTGTGCGGATGCATGGAGTCGAGCTTTGGTGGAAGAATAGTAGAAGGGAGGCGAGAGCGCGAGGAGCTCGGTGCTGGTAATGGTGGAGAGCAAGAGAGAGAATAGATGTGCGGCGCGACGAAGAGGATGACTGACGAAGAGGCAGTAAATTTATAGCGAGGAGCCGATCCGTCGCGCCGTTGGATGAAAAGAGGAAGTGTTTTGAGCCTTACACGTATCCCAAGGGGTAAATTGGTCTTTTCAGTCTGACTTACCGAACGGGAGTTACTGCGGACGTGTGTCCCCCACTTGCGCGACGTGTCGATGGCGCAGAACTTTGGACCCACGACGCAGTGAAGTGATAGGAGTCGTGGCTTTCCAACGCAAGCATCGTGGTTATCGTCAGCAGTGACGTCACACAAGAAAGTTTCGACTGCATTATGAAAATAGCGGCAAAGAAAATATCGAGTATTTCTAGAAAGAAATATCCGGAGCCTATGATCAAATACAAGCATATGTTCATATGCTCGGGGGCTACTCTTATCATAAGTCTTGTTTATACTTCTGATAAGAGGATAATTAGGAAGACAAAAACATATAGTTGTTCAAAAGTAACAAAAGTTGAGCCTACAGCCAAGTATAAATACTCGACTGTATCCTCGGGGGCTACTCATCGGGAGCGCTGGTCGCGCACCCGATGAAGTAAAGAAAGAAAGAAAGAAATGGAGCAGCAAGTTTGATTTAAAAAAAAATATATAGAGAGAGTGGATGATCATACAAGTTGAGCATACACCCAAGTGCAAGCACTCGGCTGTAGCCTTGGGGGCTACTACCATCGGGAGCGCTGGTCGCGCACCCGATAAAATCTGTGAAGGAAAAGAAGGAGGAGAATGACAAGACAAAATATAGAGCGAAGAATTATCGTCGTACATCTTCGAGTTAAGTATAACTCGTCATGTACTCCCATCAGGAGAACAAGATATTATCATTTAGTAATTCGAGAAAATTGGCAATTCCAACAGCCGATAAAGGTACTCGACAATATATTCGCGGAGCGCGTCCGCCGCGGTAAAAACTCTGGATGCCGTAATACTTTACAAAGGTAAGACCCCAGGATCTGTCCTGTGTGGCGTGGTATCGCACCCGAATGCGTTCTGCTACTTTATCCGTATCAACAGATGCGAAAAAAATCCTAGCGGACGCGCTATGGATCTCATAAATATGACTGGAATTCGATTCATGATTAAGTCCTTAAGCGGCACATGTCGAACTACGCCAGTATCCCGAGGTCTTGTTCGGGGATTTGACCTTGAAGTAGATTTTTGCGGGTTTGCCACGAGAGCAGTTAACTGGTACCTGATCCGTCAGATGAACCAGCCCCATTTACCGTTATCCCTGTACAAAATATATATATCTCGAGTAAAATGTTATAATGGTCCGAAGAATTTATGGATTGATTGTACGGCGGAGATTTTACTTGACTCTATGATTCAAGCAAAATCTCGGGGGCTACTGACATAGGCATCCCGGATGGGCCTGCTGAATAGGGTACCCGGGGATAACTGAAGGTCCACTACCCGAAGATTACAAAGTCCGGAAGCCCAATAAACATTGATATGGAAGATAAAGATAGATTAGGAATAAAGAGTTTTGGAATTGTACAGGACAGACTCGAAGAGTCTCTCGCTATTTTGTAACTTGCACGATACGAAAGCCTCGGCTTCACCTCCTATATAAGGGGGAGCCGAGGAAGAAAGAAATGATCGAATCATTGTCAACACAAACCCTAGATTTTCATAGTCGAGCACCTCTTTCGGCTGAACCTTCGAGATCTACTTGCCCTCTACTTTCCGTGAAACCCTAGTCTACAACTTGTAGGCATTGACAAGTTAAACCCTTGTCACTCCCCACCGACGCGATGGCGCACAACGACGAGGCCGGCGGTAGCGGCGGTGTGCTCCGCTCGCTGCAACTGACGTACGACGAGGCGAACGTACTGTACTGGCAGCGCATCCCCGTGCCAATACAATACAATCTGCCACATGGGTGGCACGTCTCCAACGCCGGCTTCGGCGTGCCACCGCCGCCACCGGCAGGACCGGAGTTGCGCGCCCTCATCACCAAGCGGCGGAAGCATATGACGCCGGCAGAGAGAAGCCTGTTGTCGAACACGTTCAACATCCCGACGTGGCCGTGGAGCTTCGAAGAGGAGCGCGCCATCGAGCTCGTGCGGGCGGCCGCTTCAACAACGTCGGCCGTCGTGCCTGGTGGCTCGGGCGCGATGTTGACGCCACGCTGCAGCAGTACGGCTACCGCCAGCGCGTCTGCGGTGACCCGCCGTGCATCCCGTTGTACTACCCGCAGGCGGAGTGCATGGCGCCGGTGGCGCCGCCTCTACAGAGGCCGCCGGCAAGGACGACGGCGTCTCGGAGCTCGCGTACCGGATCGTCGATCACCGGAGACCGCAGGCGCTCGGCCGTGCACGCGCATCCTTCGGGTGGTGTCGTCATCGACGACGGGGCGAGGCGCGCGTCTTCGGCTCCGGCCCTTTGGACGATGGGGTCGGCCCAACACTGCCTCATCAAGGAGGAGGGGGACGCCGCCACACCACTTCCGCCGGAGAAGAGGCATTGGTGGGAGATGGAGGCGGAGGCGCAGGTGGCCGTCCGTGGCCGCGACGATCCAGAGGAATTCCCCGGGTAAAACTTCATCGTCGGCCGCTCCGTCGAGGAGGACTACCGGCAAATGACGATGGACCCGTGGCAGGCGGCGGTGTGGTCCGCCAGGGACCACGGTGCCAACTTCGTTGACCTTGCCGGACCTTCCGAGCCATCGACGCCAAAGGAGGAGGACGACGACTAGTCCTTCGGCTCGTCCAGCGACGACGCCAACAATTTCGACTTCAGCGCCTTCGACGCGCTGCCGCTAGCTTTTTTTTAGTTTTTGGATTAAATAAGAATAACTTTTGTATAAAACTAGTCAATATTCGTATGAATTTTGATTTTTATATATCATTTTAAATTTAAATTTCTATTGGGCTGCCGTATAGAGGTGCCGGTGTGGGAACAACATCCCCAAATGAAAGATGATATGCCGATGTTCCTCATATAGCAGTGTCGGAGCCCTACCGACGCCTATTTAAGAGACACCGGTGGAGATACTCTTATGATGGCCCACACACACCCCACGCGAGCCCGTAGTCCGGAGCCCGAACCCCGGCAAAGGCTGCTGCTGATGGTCATGGGCAGGTGCGGACAAGGCAAGCTTGGTGGCGTCCATGCATGGTGTACGTCCAACAAAGCGCTCGTCCTTGCCCCCACGCACAAATTTTGGCAGTTGCTGCTCGCCACCTGCCACCAGAGATATGCGGGCGGCCTCGACCCATCTGCCATCATCGCACGGGGACGGAACACACTGCTGTCGCTTCTTGCCTCCGCCTCCGCCTACTGTAGCTGAGCTACCACTCCGGTTGGTACCCGCGGCCGCAGCAGCTCAGCAGCAGCCATTGCCTTTGGCCTGAGCCGTCCTGGACTGGTGACGCGACGCTTCCACTATTACAACCCAACTTTAAATGATTCTTCTGTGTACTACACAGTCTAGGGTGCATGCACTGCACTGAACTGCATTGAAGCAAGCCCGGCGAAACGTCGCACGTATGTACTACCACCACGGTCCTGCTGCCGGCGACGTGGCCACCGTGGTCGCCGCGTACGTTCTGTCCACTCCACCCTACCCGATTCCCGGCCCAGGCGCGTACTACGTATGTGCGACGGTGCGTAACTGCGTGCCTATGTACAGCAGGTGCACGCGCGCCCACGTGCATCCTCTCACCCCATGCGCAGATGCACATATCGCTCATATACGGGATGGATGCACGGCACCCGCAGCTAAGTGTGCGTCGTCATCGATAAGCTGGTCCTGGTGGCCGATCAGAATCCGGTCGATCGGGGCATGCCTTGGCAGCTAAGTTAAAATCGTCATCGATCCATCTTAGGAACATTCTTATAGCTCAAAATTCTTAGGAACATTCTTTAAAATCGATCAATATGGTGATTGTTTATGTATATTCATAAAATCATTATTTTTGTTGAATTTATAATGATCTCACTTTTCATAATATTCAATTTTAATTTTTCCTTTTTTTTTATGTTCCAACTTCCCATTAACCATTTCATCCTTATTTGTGTTTTTGTTTCTAAATTTACCATTCTCTCTAAATGTTTTGAGAAAAATCATTGTTTTACTAAAATTTCTTTTTTTACTCTTGATATGTATTGTGTTGGCTGCAATATCCATGAAACAATTACTAGGTCACTGGACGAAATGCTTTCATCTTGAGCGGGGAGCAACCATGCGTAGTCTTTAAAGTTGAGGGACAAACTTATATGCACTAATTTAGGGATAAAGAGATATGGTTCTCTTTTATTTGTTGCTCGATAGCGGGTATTTTCCTTGTGTAATAAATCCCTTACTTCTCTGTGTGTGATTGAGCCACGATGAACGGTGACACTTCCTCTCAACGTATTTAATTTCCTTGCGACAACAAAGCATCTCACCATCCTTTTCGATAGAAAGGAGGATGTGCTTTGAAACCGAAAGACAATATCTAAACATGACTTACGAATACACACAATAATCATATTATCTACCAACACTACTACTACACAAGTTCTCACTAATTTTTTTGGAAGAGCTAATAGGAAAAAGGCAAAACTATAAAATGGCAGGCTACGGCCAATTAACATTTTTGACATGTATCACAGTAGTTAAAGCTATATAGTTGTAGTAACTGTCAATTAATTAGGCTAGCCATAGTGCTAGTATCATAGCTAGTATCATGCATATTGGTCCCACAAAAATGATGATATGGCAGCTAATTAAGGAGGAGAGAGGAGATTAGAGTAACATAGGTGGATACTGTATCATAGCGCATATCACGAGAAAATTTAATGCCAAACAAATCTTTTACATTGAGATTCTAAAAAGCAATAAATGTAGCATGCCTATGATACTAATCTATGATACTATCCACTATAGAGATAGTATCATACATAAATATCATATGCATGATACTACTACATGATACTTACCACTATGATCAGCCTTATATGTTTGAGCAAAAAAAAAGGACAGAAGATCCTCGACGCCGTGACAGTTGCTTACTTGGTTGTGAGCGAGTTGCAAGTGTAACCAGGAATAAAATACTTGGTTGGCTGACAGTGCACGTTTACCTGCGCATTAGCTAGTGCAAGTTATCCTCTTAAGAAGAAAAGACTTACTACTGAAAGACCACAACGCATTACACTTGGACCAGAAGACCATCGCGTCGTCGCCGGCAGACAACAAGTCGAGCCGCCGGCCGCAGGGTGTTCGACACGTCGACGGATATTTCACTGCGGGTAAATGGTTGGCGATTGTCGAGGTGTCGACATCCGGGGCATAACCCGAGGCTCATCCTGGGTAATTAATCCGGGGGAGATTAAAAGTCCGGCAGGGAGCCAATGGGAACTCGACAGAACGACGGGGGCGCTGATGCGGACTGAGAGCTACGTGCGGGGTGACAAAAAGGACGTGCCGCCTATCCCCGCGCTCTGCCATGCACCGATCGATCCACATCGATTGACTGTCTCGTCGCTCCCACAGAGAAAAAAGTGTGTGGCTATGGCTACGGAGCTCCTTTCACTTCGCTCTTTTCACGTGACGTGAAGAAAAGCTCCATGGAATTGCTTCCAGCCGTGTGCTATGCGAGGCGATGCCGAAGCTGTGGCACCAGCAGGCTAGCCTAGACTAGGTAAATTAATTAGTGCATGAACTGGAGTTCCGTGCTGAGTTAGGCCCATTTCCGTTCATAAATGTAGCAAAACCAGATGACAACCAAAGGGGACAACAGCCGCTGTCCGTGATGCAGTGCTTGGATTTTGAATACATAATTGTGCACGTACCAGCTATATATAACAACTCATGTACAATAACAGCGACATTTTCTTCGTGATTCTCAGAGTAAGAGCCTCTCTAATTCGCATAATTCTGAAAAAAAAACGCGAGAATAGAAAAAACGCAGGATTGCAATGTCATGGTCATCCAAGTCCTACAAGACTTTGCTTTGTTTAATCGTGTTACAGGAAAAACAATGGATTCTTTCCAAAGGATGTGAGTTGATGCAAAACTTCCTACGAGGTATACTACAACCGAATCATTACGAGAAAAAATATATAGGTTTTAGTCCTACGAATGAAACAAGCAACATGGGGATGGGGGGAATTTTCCGAGGATTCCCCCCCCCCCCCACACCCACACCCACAAATAAATTACATGAAATCCCTTTGAATAATAGAGGCACTAAATTACATGTTACTTCCTAAGCGAGCATTATTTCATTGCATCATGACAATTTATCTCGGTGTAGTTTTTCACTGCACAGGCAAGAATGTTTCACCATAACTAACTATTTAAAATAGATATACCATTTGGCTATGGACCCTAACAACATGTCAATCATGAGTTTTTTTTTTTGCTCCTTTAGCAAATAATTTGATCTAGTTATTCTCACTAAAATCCAACTCTACGCAAATTTGAACCATAGCTTTTGAAAGGGCACATATTTGCTTCCTCATCTAGCTCAAAGCGGTTTGTCACAACAGTGGCTTCACACACATGATACCCTAGTCACCCAAAAAAAGTTAACAGAAAATCAAAAAATTGGCAAACAAAGTGAAAACAAAAAATAAGAAAATAATAGAGAATGTGAAAAGAAAAAAAGAAAAAATTGAAATATAATTTTAAATCATAAATTTTGAATCATATTGAGAAATCCTAAAAAGGGAAGTTACAAAACTAAAAGAAAAACCTTTAGAATGACTAAATTCAGGAACATCCAAAAGAAAAGAAAATTTGATGATTTTCATTAGCGTTAATAAAGTTCCATCTTAGATTTTTTTGATTCCTTGTTTTCATAATGTACTTCTAGTTTTTCTCAATATGATGGCCCTGAAATTTTGTTTCAAAATTATTGATTGTAAGATAAAATATTGGGAAATCCTAAATAAAAAGATGGAAAGAAAGAAAAAATCAAGAACATTTGTGAAAAAGGAAACATGATGATATTTCATTAAGGTTCATAAGTTATCTCTCAGCTTTCAGTAATTCCTAGTCCTCCACAATTCTTCTGTTTTTCTCTATTTACTGGGACTACCTAGTTTTTCAATTTATCAAGATATTTTATTACAATTTTCTTATAGGATATACATATATATGATATTAAATTTTGAAAATAATTAGTATTCAAAACAGACGTTTGCCAACATTTTACCTTTTACAAATGTTTTAGTTTAAGAGACAAAACTAAACCTGGCAAATTGTTGAAAGAGCAAAATTGTGCAGTTACTAAAATAGATAATATTTGATATGTTGTAAGAAATTTAAAGTGGTGTCGATCAACTTACCACATTATAAAGAAGTCTATTTGCAATATGGAAGTGGAAATCCTTTGAATTTAATGTGGTGTGGATCAGCTTGTCACACACATTGCAAAAGAAGTCCAGCTGAAACTTGAAAATGGAATTAACTCTGGTTTTAAGAAGAAAAACAATTGTAACCCAGATGAATATCGAAAGAGGGACACAATTAATTAATTATTATCCTCCGTGTACGTGAAGCAGTTTCCTTGCCACCAAGACAACGTCAAGAGCTTAATTTTGTGTAAACCAAACAAATTACCTTGACGGAAAACGTACCTAGAAAACATGGAACTGATGAGGACTGTTGCATATTCGCTCTCCTGCGCCGCCCGTACAAGTGCACTAGCACTTGCCCCTTTCCTAGACGAGCTAGCAAACAGGAATAGGCCATTTGACCCACCCACTCCTCCCTTTCCCAAACACGTCTCTTCTCTTCTCTCTTCGTCATCACCACCAGCACGCGCGCCCGCGCGAGTAGTAGTAGTCCTAGACAGAGGAAAATGGACGGCGTCTTGGCCGGCCGACGGATAGATTCCCCCCACTCGGAGCAGCCATCGGATCAGACCGGTCAGGACAGCCGGCCTGACGCACCCAGTACACCTCGGCAGCCAGAGCTGCTCGTGATCCAGCAGCTAGCTAGCTAGCTAGGTCGAGACTCGATCGAGAGAGATCTCTCCTCTCCTATAAGTACGCCGGCTCGTCGTGGTGCAACAGCGACGGGAGAGAGAAAGAGCTTCAGCTTCAGCTTGCAACTGCAACCACGCACTCAGCTAGGCTCACACATCGATCTAGCCGGCCGGCGATCGGAGACGATGGTGGGCATACAGCGCGCCGACCCGCTGGTGGTGGGGCGCGTGATCGGCGACGTGGTGGACCCGTTCGTGCGGCGGGTGCCGCTGCGGGTCGGCTACGCGTCCAGGGACGTGGCCAACGGCTGCGAGCTCCGCCCGTCCGCCATCGCCGACCAGCCGCGCGTCGAGGTCGGCGGCCCGGACATGCGCACCTTCTACACGCTGGTGAGTTCCATTTACGTACACCCGCCGTCCGTACGCCGCCGCGAGGGGTGGCCAGTTCTTTTTCTTCAACTAAAGCGCCTGCATCTCATGATCGATCCCCTCGATCATGCTCCTAGATTACCTCGACCTCAATAAGAAAAACTTTTGGTGCGCGCAGGTGATGGTGGATCCGGATGCTCCCAGCCCGAGCGATCCCAGCCTCAGGGAGTACTTGCACTGGTGAGAGCCGAGCACCAACAACAACAACCAAAGATCGATCTCTCTCCTAGCTGGCTTGGAAATATCCCCTCCCATGCCCCTACCAATCCAAATTCAGATATTTGTGTACAGTTAGCTGGGGAACAGGGCCAAATAGCATCTTTCCACAAAGCAAAAAAGAAAAAAACAATATACTAGCCTTTCCCTTAATTTGTTTCACTTTTCAAGGGGATAGCTCACTCTCGATCACGTGGTGGTGACATGGGTACACGGCCCACACCCAACTGAGATCAAATCCTTACACCACTCTCCCTTAATTTGTTTCACTTTTGTGTTTTGGGGGTGATAAAACCTTGCACAATTCATCTCAAGTAAATGCTATGGCTCTTTTTTAATAATCATAGACATATCAAAAACAAATAACAAGAGCAACTTCTTTACTTTATGGATAGAATGGTTAAATGACAAGTAAATAATCAAAGTAACTTCTTAATTATTTTGACTAAATGTCAAGTAGTAGATATATTAGATCAAGTCCCTATATATTTTATGTGTACAATGCTACAATGAGGTATAGTTCAGTCGATCAGGGGGAATGCATTTAGATGCCCAATCATATGAGCAGCTCATGTATATCCGGAAGAGTTTCGGGATTTTTGAAAATTACCTTGCTATGCAAATACATGCTTTCCAAATTAACCTATATTTTTCTATATATTTTCTACAACCCTGAATGGGATGAACATCTTCATAGGAATTAGAATTACATCACACTTTGGTAGAAAATGTGTATAAAATTTTGGAAGAGGGAAATAAAAATAAATAATTTCGAACAAAATAATCTAATGCATAAATTATTATACCAAGATCAAGATATGGAAAATTAATCACTAGCTATTTGGCAGGCATCTTGTTTTCAATGTGAGACTAGAATCCAATCATATATTTGCTAACACTGTAACGTTATGGGTCTATATTGCTTACATGACAAAGTGATACAAGACCCATCTGCAATATAAAATCAAAACAAAACTAATTATACCAGAAATAGGTCTAGAAATTCTTTGCTAAGTTTACTAGCATTTCTAAGTAATATAAAGGCAATGTAGTAAGGAAAATGATATGTTGAATTATACAGATGTATCAATTAATATACTTTTTATGCAAATATGTCCTACTATTAATAAAACAAGAATAGACATATTTCAGATTTATATTAAATTGCATGCTCTAATTGGTACTCCCTCCGTCCCAAAATGTAAGGCGTCTAAAGAGTAAGGACTGGTCAAAAGTCAAACTTTACTAATTTTGACCAAATATTTAGAAAAATATATTTACATCTACAATATCGAATGGACATACTAAAAAATATATTTTATGGTGAATCTATTCATATTGAT
The DNA here is from genome assembly GCA_030979885.1 of Lolium multiflorum. Classification (NCBI taxonomy): domain Eukaryota; kingdom Viridiplantae; phylum Streptophyta; class Magnoliopsida; order Poales; family Poaceae; genus Lolium; species Lolium multiflorum. The sequence continues at coordinate 105,268,072 of CM061749.1, forward strand.
TCATTACTATAAATGTTTATATTTTTGTGTATAAACTTGGTCGAACTTAAAAAAAAGTTAACTTTTGACTAATCCTTAGACGCCTTACATTTTGGGATGGAGGGAGTAGGTTAGAAATTAAACTTGCAATGAAATAAATTATTTTTATTAGAAAAAAATAAATATTAACTTTTTGTAAATCTCTGTCATCTATAATTACACATGAATATTGTATAAACTGCTTTAGCATACATAAATTTAAGCAGACTTGAGTATGTGAGATGGGGGCGCCCCTAGTTTTTGTTTTCAGTTTCTATTATATCTACATATACATGGCTACATGTAATCTTTGTACTTTGCATGTTTCACAAGATATTATCCCTTTTGCAAGTTCTCCCCCACATGTATTGCCTTTTGCAAAAAAAAACCATCAAGAACAAATTGCTTTAAGTGTTGTCGATACATTTTTGGGACAACAATAACTGATATAACAATGGATCCATGTGACATGGTTTCTCAAATTAGAAGTTTTAACTAGATTCAATTCCCGGGTTTTCATGCTTTATTCACTTTGCATTTTCTAAACTGAAATTTGTGGACTAGTAGAGAAGTTAAGATTCGGCAAAAAAAACATATTTCAGCAATTTAACGAATGCCATCACTTGAATGCTTGGTTTTCGCGCTTATATATGAGGAGCCAAATTTGCATTCCTCTTGTATTCCAAGCCCTTTTTACAACCCTTCATAATATACGTACCTATTTTGGGCTACTTGACAAGCATTGTGTAAATACCAGGGCTGCTGATTTTTGGTGGTTTTATCCCCATAGTACAAAGTTTTTTGCATGTTCGAAAAAAAAACTTACTTTTCGTACGCAACAAATACATTTAATACAGTAGCTTAAACAAGTCGTATCACCCCAGATGGCACCAGAGTCTTCAGGTTTTCTTCTCTCATTAGTCCGTGTCACCACCTGTAACTAACTACAACTGTCTACATAGTTTGTGATGTCCTCTACAAACTTAATTGTTAACTTCACTTATCATTTGTTCTACTAAGAATATGCAGGCTGACTCAAATTACTGTCATCTACTACTGCAGGCTGGTCACCGACATCCCGGCGACGACAGGCGTATCTTTTGGTACGCGACGAGATTAATCTTATGTTTGGTGGTCAACATATGAAATTAGACATCGCTTAGGCTTAGGGTCGTAATCTGATCAAAATTTATTGTGTGGATAAATAGGGACTGAGGTTGTGTGCTACGAGAGCCCTCGGCCGGTGCTCGGGATCCACCGGCTGGTGTTTCTGCTCTTCCAGCAGCTCGGCCGTCAGACCGTCTACGCTCCGGGCTGGCGGCAGAATTTCAGCACCCGCGACTTCGCCGAGCTGTACAACCTCGGCTCGCCGGTCGCCGCCGTCTACTTCAACTGCCAAAGGGAGTCGGGAACTGGTGGAAGGAGGATGTGAATTCTCTGACATATTATGACCATATAGGTTGAGCGTGGATGATTGTATCGGGGGTTATACGTGGCTAAATGAAAAAATCATTGTAATATATATGAATTGTCTTTATATTTCTATAAATATATGTTGGGGTTGTTGCAATGGTCGGTTTACCGTTGCAATTCACCTCCCTCAGAAGCAATATTTTGACATGTAGGCTAGCTCTTGAGTCTTGACAGCCCTACTTGTTTGGCGTCTGAAAGATGTAAGGTCCCCTTCTTGTTTTGGCGTCTAAAGAGATGTAATATGTAACATGATTATATCTACGGTTTTACTATATATTTAGCACGAGTATTATATAACCATTTATTTTTGGAGCAGCATTTCTATAACACTTGTTATAAAAGCGACAACCAAATAACGAAGAACGAAACAAGAACACACGCAGGGGACACAAGATTTAACGTGGAAAACCCCTTCCAACACAGAAGGGGAAAAAACCACGGGCGCCAGAACAAAACTTCACTATATCGGGAGGTGTTTACAAACGCCGTGGGTTATCTTATAATCTGATAAACCCTAGCCGGGCTTACAAGATGTATATATAGGCGGTGCCAACGATCCGTACCGTACGCGGGGGCTGCGCCCCCCTTCAGGCCGTCCTGCAGGGCACGACGTATGGGCGCCTCGCTCCGCTCGTCAGAAGTTAGCCTCCCTTTAGTATATGAATTTGGATCACAAATACAACAAACTTCACCTTGAGACAAATTCCATCTTGTAGCATGAACTTCAACAATCTCCTGAACAACAAAGAAAAACACTTGCTGGCGCCAACAGCCACTTGGGCTAAACAGTTATACCAACCAAGCTCGAGCAAAGCTCAAACTTGGAAACAGGAACTGGCTTTGTCATCATATCAGCAGGATTATCATGAGTACTTATCTTGCATACCTTCAGTTTACCTTGAGCAACAATGTCGCGAATATAATGGTACTTGATGTCAATGTGCTTTGTCCTCTCATGGAACATTTGATCTTTAGTAAGGTATATTGCACTTTGACTGTCAGAAAACAAGTTAATGCAAGAATCATCTCCACAAAGCTCAGCATACAAACCTTTCAACCAAACAGACTCCAGCTTCATTAATTGCTATATATTCTGCTTCGGTTGTAGATTGGGCAACAACGGATTGTAACGTTGCCTTCCAACTCACAGCACATCCACCAACAACACATAACCTGTGAGGGATCTTCTCTTATCCAAATCGGCAGCAAAATCTGAATCCACATAGCCTACGAGTCCCTCACCGGTCTTGCCAAACTTCAAGCAAGCTTTGGATGTGCCACGAAGGTACCTGAAAATCCACTGAACAGCTCTCCAATGTTCTTTACCAGGATCAGCAAGATATCGACTGACCAAACTCATAGCATAGGATAAATCAGGACGAGAACAAACCATGGCATACATCAAGGAACCAACACACTAGAATATGGAACTCGAGACATGTACTCAATATCTTCATCAGTACTAGGACATTGCAATGCTGACAATTTGAAGTGAGAAGCAATTGGTGTACTAACAGACTTTGCATCATGCATATTAAAACGATGAAGAACTTTCTGAATGTAATTATGCTGACTAAGAAATAGCACACTAGATCTTCTGTCTCTTGTAATTTCCATACCTAGTATTTTCTTAGCAGCACCAAGATCCTTCATCTCAAACTCACTACTTAATTGTGACTTTAAAGTAGTGATCTCTTTCTTGCTCTTGGCAGCAATTAACATATCATCAACATATAACAGTAAGTATATTGGTGATCCATTAACAAACTTGATATAGACACAACTATCGTACTTAGATCTCTTAAACTCATGTGCAAGCATAAATGAATCAAACCTTTTGTACCACTGTCTTGGAGACTAGACCATAAAGGGACCTCTTCAACTTGCAAACAAGATCCTCCTTACCAGCACAACAAAACCTTCAGGTTGGTCCATGTATATCTCCTCCTCAAGCTCACCATGCAGAAAAGCAGTCTTTACATCTAGCTGCTCAAGCTCAAGATCACGCATAGCCACAATACCAAAGAATGCACGAATGGAACTTTGCTTCACAACCGGAGAGAATACATCATTATAATCAATACCTGGAATTTGGCTGAAACCTTTTGCTACTAACCTTGCCTTAAACCTCGGAGGCTCACTAGGAGACAAACCTTCCTTTCTTTTAAATATCCACTTACAGCGGACAACCTTCTTTTGTTTAGGCAAGGGCACAACATCCCATGTGCCATTCTTGTCAAGCGATTGCATCTCCTCTTGCATAGCAGAAATCCACTTCACGTGGTCAACGGATGCAACGGCCTCGGTATATGTAGCAGGTTCAGTATCATGCTCCACCTGTTCAGCACAACTCAAAGCATGATGAACAAGATTACATTCTTCAATTAAACGAGGACGTGGACCTTTGTTACGCCTCGGTCTATCAGCAGCAATGGAACTATTTGTTTGCTGCAAAACAGGTGGTGAGTCTGAACAACAGTGTTATCGTTTTCAGCAACATCATTTTCTTTCTCCTCCACGTGCTCCACCTGCACGCTAATCCTCTGTTGTTCATCATCAGAAATCATCAGCAGAGATGAACTCTTATAAAACATGACAGCCTCATTAAAGACTACATTCCTGCTATGCAAAACTTTCTTAGTTTCGGGATTCCATAACTTATATGCCTTAACTCCCGAACCATAACCAAGAAACACACTTAACAGCCCTGGCTCTAGCTTTCCATTATCAACATGAGCATAAGCAGTGCAACCGAAAACTCTCAACTGTGAATAATCAGCAGGTGAACCAGACCATACCTCAATAGGAGTTTTCTTATCAAGCGGAATACAAGGTGACATGTTTATCAAGTAACAGGCGGTGGAGGCTGCTTCACCCGAAACGTCTATGCATACCGGCATTAGACAACATGCGGCGAGCCTTGGAGATGATGGTTCTGTTCATCCTCTCCGCCACACCATTCTGTGAGGAGTATATGGGATGGTGTGGTGCCTGACAATGCCTTCATCGCTGCAATAATCATTGAAAACAGTAGAACAAAACTCCATGCCATTGTCAGTACGAAAGCAATTTAACTTTCTTTTTGTTTGCTTCTCTACCATAACTTTCCACTTTCTAAAAGCATCAAACACATCAGATTTATGTTTCGAAAGAAAGGCCACACTTTTCTGGAGTAATCATCTATGATAGTAAGCATGTAATTTGCACCACCAAGAGAAGTCTTGCGGGAAGGTCCCCACACATCAGCATGCACATAATCTAAAATCCCTTTGGTGGTATGAACGGAAGCATTGAATTTAACTCTTTTATGCTTACCAAAAATGCAGTGCTCACAGAACTCAAACTTACTCAAATTGCAGCCATCTAGCAGGTCTCTCTGTGCAATTACGCCATGCCATGTTCACTCATATGTCCAAGACGCATATGCCACGATTAGTTTTACCAGGTTCATCAGGAATAACAGCAGCAGCAATACCAGATAAAGTGCTACCTCTAAGAACATATAACTTTGCAGAATTCATATCACCAATCATGTGAACGAGAGAACCTTTTGATACCTTCAGAACTCCGCGAGAACCGGAGTGTTTGTACCCATCAACATCAAGGGTACCGAGAGAGATCAGATTTCTGGCCATGCCAGGTATGTGTCTAACATCTGTCAGAGTGCGTGTCATGCAATCATGCATCTTGATCTGAACGGAGCCAATGCCCACGATCTCACGTGGGTTGTTATCTCCCATACGCACAACATCTCCACTCTGCACAAACTCATAAGAACTGAACCAGTCTTTGTTACAGCAAATATGAAACGAACATGCAGAATCAAGGATCCACTCATCATTACCAGAAACACAACCAGCAAACACAACTAGGCAATCGCCATCAGAATTATCACTGGAAACAACAAGACCTTACCATCACCCTCAGATTTGTTTTTCGGTTGGTAAGTACCGTTTTTTTCTCTTTGTTCTGCAACTTCCAGCAATCATCAATATTGTGGCTAGTTTTCTTACAATACTTGCAGAAGTTAACATCTCGTCCCTTGGACTTTGAGCGACCTCTGTCGGTCTTGCTCTTATCTCTGTTGTAGTTGTTGTTTATTCTCGGTCCTGCCTCGGACCTGCCTTTCTGCCTTAGATGACGAACCCTCTGCCTGCACCATAGATTTCATCTTTTCCCTCTGCTGGAGGGCCTCATAAACTTCGGCAAGGGTTAGTTCATCACATTGTATAACAAGGTATCTCGAAAATTCGCAAAAGAATTAGGCAACGAGACTAACATATAAGAGCTAGATCCTCATCATCATATTTTACCTCCATGGATAGCAAATCGAAACGATCTCTTTAAAGATCGATAGGTGATTCATCATTGACGCACCTTCTTGCAGCTTGTGCGAGAACAACTTCATCTTCACGTGCATCTTCTGGTTAGATCTTTGGACATGCGGATCGATTCCAGTTTCAACCACAACGCCGCTGATTTCTCACCAGCACTTCTGCAAGATATTGTTGGATAGATGAAGCTGAATTAATGAAAAAGCCTTACGGTCTTTCCTCTTTTCATCGTCGGTCCAGGTCTTGGCATCTTTCTCGCCAAAACCATCAAGAGCTTCATCCAGATCAGAAGATTGGGTAAGTATCGCCCTCATCTTCACTTGCCACAGAGAAAATCTCGTGGTGTAATCCAGCTGCGGTAGATCGAACTTCAATGAAGACATGTCGCAAAACCCTAGATTGAAACACGGCTCTGATACCACTTGTTATAAAAGCGACAACCAAATAACGAAGAACGAAACAAGAACACACGCAGGGGACACAAGATTTAATGGAAAACCCCTTCCAACACAGAAGGGGAAAAACCCACGGGCGCCAGCCAGCAAACTTCACTATATCGGGAGGTGTTTACAAACGCCGTGGTTATCTTATAATCTGATAAACCCTAGCCGGCGGCTTACAAGATGTATATATAGGCGGTGCCAACGATCCGTACCGTACGTCAGAAGTTAGCCTCCCTTTAGTATATGAATTTGGATCACAAATACAACAACACTATACAAGGCTTGTTAAATAGCATGTTACTGAGAATCAAGAAGTGTCTGAAGAAACGAAGATAAAGTTGTCTGTTACCTCTTTTTCTTCTTTATCTCATTGTTTCTGAACGTATGTCCGAACTTTTGTGCACAAAAGACTGCGTGTATTAACTGATCCCGAGACAGGGTTTGCCTCCTTTTCGGAAAAATACTGAACTTTTGTGCACTTCAACTCTAAATATGATGTCAAACGCTCTCGCAGGTTGCAACTACGATTTGCTTAGTGTCACATATGTTCCTTTGACATGGCAGCAGATCAAAATATCAATCAACGGTATCTATTTGTGTTGTGGGAAGCAGAACAGAGGTGTCATAATTATGCCACTGTTCCTGAGGCATCACTGCTGCCGGGGGGCAGGAGGACGCTACCTTCATTTTTTTAAACGGAGTCAAAAGCTTTGCCTCATTTATTAATTAAATAGAAGGTGTTCAGTTTTTAGAAGAAAATCGGGCGAAAACCAACAACAATAGGGCAAAGTCCACACCCAAAACTACCCACACGCCGCCGCGAGGGGCGCACCCAGCCATCCTAGCTACCCGCAGAAGCTACACACACGTGAAGCTCAAGGGGGCCTATGCCAAACAGATGGCTCCTCGAGAAGAGACCGGTAGCTCCGATTCTTAAGACGAGGCTCAGAGGGGAGACCTGCGCCGAAGAGGACCTTCACTGTCGGACTGCCCCTCAAAGGTCATCATACACCGCCCAAGGCAGCTTCGACTTCACAGAAGGGAAGACCAACACGAAGGCAAACGGACACGCCGGAACGGAGCCGACTAACAAGGCCTTCCGCGACCCAACCTTGCTCTTCACCTCCTCCGGGTGACAAGGGGACGAACCCTAGCCCCCCCCCCCCCGTCGCCACCTCCCCTTCTCTCCCTCCTCGTTGCCCCCCGAGGCTGCCGCCGGGCAAAGCCGCGTAGCCGGTAAAGGGGGCGGCGGGGACCTATCCCTCTCGGCTCCTAGCGCGGCGGTTTGGAGGGAGGCCTCCATGTTGAGGGCTGGAGGCCGAGCGCGGGCGGGCGGGGCTGCGGGTTGTTGTGGCGGCACGCGGCCGAGGCGGGGCATGGCGGCACGCGCATGGGCCCAGATGGGCTTCTACGGGCCTGCACAAGCTTGCCCTGGGTCGCGCTGGCTCGGCCCGTGCCTAACGGAGCTGAGGCGGTGTCCTCCTTTTCGGCTTCCACCAGCGGGGCTGCAGGGGTGGCCGCGATGCTGGACGGCGGGACGGCGGCCATGTGTGTGTTCTAGATGGCTTGGCGACCGTTGTGGCTGCGAGGGTGGCATGGCGGCTGGACCGGGGAGCTCGCGCTTCTACGGCAGACGGCTCGACCTTGGATCCCTGTGTTGGCGTTCGTCGAAGCTCCCTCTCTGGGGCAGTTGGCGGAGGTCTTCTCAGTGAGATTGGTCGGCAGTAGTGGTGCGACTCGGCTCTTCAACCCCGCGCGGTGCAGGTGGTAGCGGCGGAGCTCCTTGATCTGGTTGAGGTGGCGGTGGTGGCTTGTGTGCGGCGGTTGCGCTGCTTCTGCACATGAGGTGTGTCAGCGGGGTGCAGGCTGGCAGCGTTTCAGGCTTCGTCTCATTGTCCAGCCGCCTGAGGGTGTGGTGGCTCGTTTGCTCCGGATGAAAGCCTGACCGCACGGCGTCTTTCTTTCATGCTGTAGGAGTATGGAGGATTTGATTTGCGGTTTTCAAAGTGTGTGCTAGAGAATGCTCCTTTTTTAGATGACTCGCCGTGACAAGGTATTAACTTATCAATGCCTACGTATTGTAGACTAGGGTTTCGTTGGATGTAGAGGGCAAGTAGATCTCGAAGGTTTCAGCCGAAAAGTACTCGACGATTATGAAACTAGGGTTGTGTTGACAGTAAATTCGATCCTCTCTTTGTCCCTCGACTCCCCCTTATATAGGAGGTGGAGCCGAGGGTTTCGTAATATACAAGCTACAGAGTCCGGGAGGGTTTCGTACCCGTCCCGCAAGATTACAAGTTATACTTCCTAATACAACTCTAGCTTTCCTTACTAGCATCTTGGGCTTCCGAATCTTCTTATTCTTCGAGTCCTGGGCCTTCAGTAAACCCTGGGTACCATCTTCGGCAGGCCCATTGGGGATGCCTATGTCAGTAGCCCCCGAGATTTTGCTTGAATCGAAGAATCAGGGAAAATCTCCAACTTCAATCATTCAGTACATCTGTCAAATTTATTACATATCTTTAGATATGCAATTCTATATTGTACAGGGATAATGGTAGTTGGGGCTAGTTCATCTGACGGATCAGGTACTAGTTAACTGCTCTAGTGGCAATCCGCAAAAACCTACTTCAAGATCACGTCCCTGGACATGATCTCGGGATACCGGTGTAAACTTCAAAAGTGCCGCTTAAGGTCTTACCATTCTGTCGAGTCTCGGTCATATTTTATCGGGTACCTAACGCGTCCGTTAGGATTTTTCTTCGTATGTTGATACGGAAAAAAGTAACAAACCGACGTCAGAGATGGCGCCACGCCGCTCGAAACGGATCGGGGTCTTACCTTCGCAAAGTTTTGCGGCATTCAGAGTTTATTCGCTACTTTGGCGCTCTGAGAATATATTGTCGAGTGCTTTTTCGGCTGTTGGAATAGCACATTTTATTGAGTCAACGGATGACTTATTTTGACTTCCCGATGGGAGTATATGTCGAGTTATTTGTATAACTCGAAATATGCTCACTTCTTCTTCTCACTTTTTTTATAATTTCATCGGGCACGCGAACAGCGTTCCCGATGGGAGTAGCCCCCGAGGCTACAGCCAAGGACTCGTGCTTGGTTGTAGGCTCAACACTTTAATGCCTCATTTCAATATATTTTTCATTCTTTTTCGAACTTTTTATATCTATCGGGTGCGCGACCAGCGCTCCCGATGGGAGTAGCCCCCGAGGCTATGAACAAATGCTTGCATTTGGTCATAGGCTCTCGACATTTCTATTTTGTTATACTCGAATCTTTCTTTTCTCCAAAGTAGCCCCCGAGCATTTGGGCAAAAACTTGTATTTGATCAAAGGCTCTCAAAATAATCAATAATCTTCTGCTGTCGACAATTTTATCAAGCTTCATAGTCGAGTTTTTCTCTTGCCAAGGTGACATCATTGCTGACGATAGCCACGATCACTGTATCGGGAACATGCGAGAACTGCTCTGTCTCATGGGCCCAAATTTCCTATCAAGTTGACACGTCGTGCAAGTGGGGACACACGTCCTCCACTTTTCCTGCGCACGTTGTAGCTCCTGTTCTTTCTCGTCTGAATGAAATTACTTTTTACCCCTTGTCCACGTGTACACCATCTATTCCACAATCTCTTCATCCAACGGTGCGTCGTTTCACCGCACCTTTATTTAAGGTCTTCGTCTTCCTCCGTCAATACTTTCACTCGCGCCGCACCTCTGTTCTTCTTCTGCAAAAATTCTCCACTGCTCCCATTGCCTTTTGCGCTCAACCACGCTCGTACCTTTCTTCTCCACTCTATTTGATGCCACCACGCGCAGCTCACCAGGCATATCACTCCAGAATCAGATGGCCGTGGAGATCTGGATGGGAGAGATCCAAGATCTCCAACCAGGATATGAACCTACTGAAGAAGATGGGTTTCACTAAGAAGGAGAACGCGCTGCGCTTCCCCAAGGAGGAGAGCTATCCATCGCCTCCAATGGAGTACCGGGTCAGTTTCGTTGACCATCTCATCCGCGGTCTTTCTCCCCCTATCCACGAGTTTCTTCAAGGTCTTCTTTTGTCTATGGGCTTCAGCTTCATCAGCTGACGCCCAATTATATCCTGCACGTGTCGATTTTTATCACATTGTGTGAATGCTTCCTCGGAGTCCAACCTAATTGGGCTTTGTGGAAGCGCATCTTCTGCCTCCACCGTAATGGCTCCCACGGCGTCGCCTATAACATCGGCGGCGTTGTTATCTGTGTTCGTTCTGACGTCGAGTACTTCGACGTCAAATTCCCCGACTCCGTCCAAGGGTGGCGCAAGAGATGGCTCTATGTACATGAAGAGAGCTCTGATTCAGTGGAGTACAACGTTGCTCCTTTTGATAGAAAAGCCAAGATTCTTCGTCGCCGATCCTGGGACGCTGAAGCTACCGAAGAAGAGAAATCGACGACAGCGCGATGACTCGCATCCATGAGCTCCAGAACACCCGTGGCAAGGAATTATCGGGTATCCAAATCACAGCCTACTTCCTTAGGATTAGAGTGCAGCCTCCAAGCTCGCAAAATCCCCTTTGGATGTATGCTTAATATGTCGAGAGGCTCTCCAAGGATCTCCGTGAAGGACTTGGAGAAGTTGATTCGAAGAATTTCAAAGCTTAACAAGAAGGACACCATTCCATCTTCTTGCCACGTTAAGCCATTTAGCAGCACCAATCCCCTTCCCGAGGTAATTTTTCCTCCTGACTATTATATTGTCTTCTCGAGTTTATGGTATCTGTCGACTACTATTTTGCTAGCGCCTTTTTTGCATAACTTTTTGTCAACACTCTTTGTTTTTCGCAGAACCACCCTGTTCTAGCTTCTCTTCCTCCCTTCCCGAAGGTGGGAAGTCGAAGAACGGGTCGTTGTCACCGACGACAACCAGGGTACTTCGCCCTGATAGTGAAGTCGCGTCCCAAAATCCGCGCTTCTTCGAAAGAGATTGAAACGAGGCTACCGCATCGACACGCTCTTCTCTCCCAGCTGCTTCTCCGAAGAACAAGAGGAAGAGGGACGAGGTTGTCGATTCCGGCACCTCCAAAGCCGGTGCTGCACGTGCCGGAGACTGCACCTGATGCGGAAAGAGAGCTTTCGATCCTTACGAGGCTGCTCTTGTCCTTCGTAAGTTCTTGGTGCACTATATTTGTTTGTTCTCGATACTTTTTCAAATTGTTTTCTTATCTTGTCGCTTTATTTGTTGTAGTGGCGATGAAGATGAGAATACACTTATTGACGCGACTGCTCGAACGAGCACGTCATGTACTTTAGTTGTTTCCGAAGCTCAGCCTGATGGTGACGAAACTTCGCCTCCTCAACAAAACACAGAGCATCCAACACCAGCTGTGAGCCCCCAAGCTCCTTCGCCAAAGAGAGCTAGGGTAGAACCAGCCAAGGAGCCCATCCTGTTCTCCGGTAGCTCTACGACACCTTCATTGGATGACGTAAGTTTTTCACTATCCTTTTTTTTATGTTCCGAGTTTTTCAGTACTTTCTGCTCTCCGTTGTTTCTTTACGAGGTGTTGTCGAGCTTTTACTGGCTATATTGACTTCTTTTTTCCTTTGGTCCTCTCTGCAGCCTTTGATGAAGGAATTTATCCGTCTTGGTACCCAATTCGTCGGGTACCGTGACTATACCAAGAAGCTCGAAGGTACTTTTTTTTATTCGCCTCCTCTGTTGAATGTACTCCATTATTTCTGTCATAACATTTTGTTGTCGTTTATTTTGCCAGAAAACCTTGCGGACTCCAACAAGCGTGCTGACGCTCTTGCTACCAAGTTAGAGCAAAGCGAAAAGGCTCGCAAGAAAGCTGAAGCAGATGCTCCCGCCGTCGAAGATCTTCGAAAAAGACTTCACGACGCGGAAACTTCTCTGAGCGAAAACATAACTCAGCAGTCTGCTCGCGAAAAAGAAATCCTTACTCGCTTGGAGTCGCAGAGTCGACGTTTTATTAGTAAGTGCTCAGATCCTTGCTGCTTCCTTGTGTCGTCTTTGTTACCTTTTTTCTTTGACCAACTATTTTTTTACTTTATTCAGAGAGAACAGATCAAGAATATGAGCTGGAAAACCCTAAAGGTGACCAACTCCTTGACGCGCTTTCTCTTCTTGAGATCCATGGTGATGAGGCCCGCGACGGCCTTTCTGAAGCTAAGATTGGCCTGTCGCGGCTTTTCCCATACTTTTTCAAGAAGAAGGAGGTACCCGCAACTTTTGTTGCTCTCGCCAAGTGCTTCAATTCTCAAGAAAACATTGGAATCCAACTTCGCCAAGAAGGGTTGAAAGTTGGTGTTGAAGGTACAATTGCCTTGGTTGCTGACAGCCAACAAGAAGTCGACTGGGCAAGAGTTGGCAACACGGAGGAGATGGAGACGAAGAGGTGTCGATTAAGGCTGCCAAGCCCAACTCAAAGAAGATCCTTGCCTACCTCGGATACAATCCAACTCCTGCTCCCAGTTCGTCGAAGCCGGAGGTCAAGTAGACCACCTTGTCTTTTCTTTTAGTTTTTACTCTCTTTTGGCGCTGTCGCCCTAGTAGTTTTGGCGGCAACTGCTTTAGTAGTTCACTAGGGACCCTTCTTTTGTAATAGCCATGTACATGCTTTGAGAATCAATGGAAATCTATCTTTGCTTGATGATTGATGTCGAAACTTTTATTTTCAGTTGATTTTTGACAACTATACTGCAACTCCTCGTCCTTCCGATGTTTTTCCTGCTTCATCCTGTTTGAAGAAGAAATCTGTTGCTGTCGAACTTATTGAAGATTCATCAAGTAAAGGTTCGGCACAAGACTTGGAAGAACTTCGCCAACAACTCTAGTCTATAAAGAAACAGTCACTTGTGATAATGGAGCAGTCTCGAAAATCTTCTGAGAGGGAAAATATTGCGCTTCAACAGGCTCAAGATGCCATAGCTGAAAAGGAAAACGCGGTTTCTGAAGCTGCTGCAGCTTCTGCACGAGAAAATTTCATGCTTCAACTGATGACGGATTCTAGCTTGGATATGACAGGTATGCTTCATTAACTTGATCGTACTTAATTTTTCTCTCGCTTGTCTTCTCTTTCTCTGCTGATTTTTTTATTAACATAGGTTCTTTTTTGGACACTGCTGCCGAGGATGAACGTGTTGAAGCTCGATCCACTGCGCTTCTCAGACTTGCGCTTGAGCATGGTTCTAATTTTTGGGGTACACCTGAACGTACCCGCCAAATCGTCAGATTTCAAGATCGCGCGCTTCAGGTCCGCGAGTTTCTCAACTTCTGTACAAGGACCTTGTCTTTAGTTTACGGCACCATGTTTCCGCGCAATAAGATGCCAGAAACTCTTCCTGATTTGATGGAGAAATTTCGGGATGCACCTCGAATCCATGGATTTGTGCGGGCTCAACTATCTGCCGGCGCCGGGTTTGCTATGATGATGATAAAAATCTGCTATCCCAAGTTTGACATGAGTCAAATTGTTACCAAGTGCCTGGCCAAGATGGCGAAAAGGAAAAGGAATGTTGGCAAGATTGATGATATTGTAACCCCTGTAGCAGAAGACATGATGGATGAGCTTCTTCGGATGGATGCTGAGTTCTTCGTGAAGGGCAGCTATGCTGAACATAGTACCCGTCCTGCAAATAATGAGCGGATGACCATAGATGATATACTAGGCAGCACTTGAGAATTTAGCGCCTAGGAGTTGTATCTTTGTATGTTGCAAACAGTCTATATTGTAAAGTCGCGAGATTTGTTATTTTTCCTTCTCAAACCCCCGAGCGTTTTGGTGGCGTTTTTTTTTACTGTAATGCGAGGTTGACCCAAAGCAGAATAAATTATATTGAGTATACTATTTTTGTCGGTGTTAGCCCCCGAGCTTTTTTGCTGATCGCTATTTTGTATCGTCGTTTTTATTTTGCGAGGTGTTGTGCACCAAGGCGAAATATTTTGCAAGTTGTATTCGTCGACATTGTATATATATATTGTATCTTCGGGCGCAAGCCCCGAGCTTGTCAAAGAAAAAGAAATATATCTCTACTATCTTTATTATATTGCAGCATCGCGAGCCCGCCTCATTAAAAACCTTTCCTGCCCCATGCCCTGAAAAAGGAAAAGAGTGCGTAAAACTGCGGGTTTTTCCACAGTATTTTACAGGGGAGGACTTATTTCATTTCTAGGCGTAACGCCTGAGTTGTGCCACGTTCCAAGGATTTGGCTCAGGCAACTCGACTTCTTATCCTTTATCCTGTATGCTCCTCCTTCGATTACTTCGTGACGATGTAAAGGCCAAGCCACGGCGACTCGAGTTTGTCATGGCTTTTTTGTTGAGTCGTAGAACCAAATCTCCAACTTTGAAAAGATCTTGGTCGCAAACATCGGCGTGGTAGTTTTCAGATCCTGCTGGTACTTAGCGACCCGCGATAACACTTCGTCTCGAGCCTCATCGAGTGCATCGACATCGTCTTCCAATGCTCTTCTGGAAGTTTCGTCGTCATATTCCGTGACTCTTGGAGAGTCATGATCTATTTCTATCGGCAGTACTGCTTCAGCTCCGTGGACCAGAAAAAACAGAGTCTCTGTCGCCGTATTTGGTGTTGTTCGGATACTCCATGCTTTGGCAGCTCCTCGGCCAAGTATGTCGAGCTTTTTCCAATGGTCCTAACAAGCGCTTCTTTATACCATTGCAGATGATACCGTTGGCTTTCTCGACTTGACCGTTGGTCTGCGGATGTGCGACTGATGCGCTCAATTTGATGCCCACTTCGCGCATGCTTTGAACTCCTTGGATGTGAAATTACTGCCATTGTCCGTGACGATGCTATGAGGGACTCCAAATCGAAAGACAATGCTTTTCACAAACTTGATTGCCGCGCGCCGTCCGGTGAATTTATCGGCTTTGCTTCTATCCATTTGGTGAATTTGTCGACAACAACGAGCATATACTCATATCCTCCTGGCGAAGCTTTGTGTAATTTTCCCACCATATCGAGACCCCATTGAGCAAAGGGCCAAGACAACGGGATTGGCATCAACTCTGCTGCGGAGAATGAGGTTTTGCGCGAATCTCTGGCACGTGTCGCAAGTTCGCACTATTTCCTTCGCGTCCTCAATTCTGTCAACCAATAAAATCCTGCTCATGAAACCCTTGGCCGCGATAGCTCGACTTCTTGCGTGATGACCGCATACTCCTTCGTGTACTTCCTTCAGAATTACCCTTCCTTCTTCGGGTGTGACGCACCTTTGTAACACACCCGAAATACTTCGCTTGTACAACTCTCCTTTGACCACAGTGAAGGCTTTGGAACGTCTAATAATTCGCCTTGCTTCAACTGGATCGTTGGGTATTGTTTTCCTTAGGATGTACGATATGTACGCCTGCATCCATGGGATTTGCACCATCATTACTAGCTCATGTTCCTCTTCTTCTTACAGTACTTCTTTCATAGCCCCCGAGGGTTTTTCATCCTTCTCTTTCTTCTTTGGTTTCGCCGGCTTTGTAGATCTCTCGGCTATTTCTTCCCAAAACACGCCTGGTGGAATCGCGAGACATTGCGACCCGATGTTTGCAAGAACATCGGCTTCATCGTTGCTTAACCTGCTGATGTGATTTACTTCGCACCCATCAAACAACTTTTCTAGCTCATTATACATCTCCTTGTATGCTATCATACTTTCATTGACTGCATCACATTGATTCATGACCTGCTGAGCCACCAATTGTGAGTCGCCAAAGATTTTCAGTCGGGTTGCACCACAAGCCTTCGCCATCTTCATCCCGTGTATGAGAGCTTCATATTGCCTCATTGTTAGGCGCGTTTGGGAACGTCATCCGTAAGACATACTTTAATTTGTCGCCTGGGGGATATTAGTATCACGCAGCTCAGCTCTCTAACCTTTTGGATCCGTCGAAGTTCATAGTCCAGGTTCTCGACAAATCTGGGGGTCTCGTATTTTGTAGCTCCATCCACTCTGCGATGAAGTCTGGTAAGATCTGTGACTTGATTGCTTTTATTTTTCGTACGTGATGTCCCGAGGGGAAAGCTCTATTCCCCAAAGGGAGACACGACCCGTAGCTTCTGGATTGTTTAATATATTTGATAAAGGCGCCTCGTTAACCACTATTATCGGATGCGCCGAAAAATAGTGCCGCAAATTTCTTGCTGTTGTGAACCTCCATATGCCGTTTCGACGTCGCGGTACCATTTTGAAGGCGATAATACTTCCGATGAAATATCGCCTCTGTACTCCATGGAGTTTTCCTTCTTCTTCTCTTTCAACTACGAGAGCCGTGCTGACCACCTGTGGTGTGGCTGTAATGTATAGCAGGAGAGGTTCCTTCTCCTTAGGCGCCACCAAGATTGGTGGTGTCGAAATTGTGCGCTTGAGATTCTCGAAAGCTCTATCCGCTTCTTCGTTCCAGAAACTTCTCGCCTTGTTTGATCGGTGCGTAAAACAACGCTCTCCCTAGTCGCGACGAATACGCAGAGCTGCGACTCGCCTGTCGGTGTTGAATTTCTTTCAACTTTGTTGGTTTCCTCATCGTTACGATGGCTTGGATTTTCTCTGGATTGGCCTCGATCCCTCTTGCGAGAAACTAGAAAGTTCTCCCGCAGGAACGCCAAAAGAACACTTCGTCGGGTTCAGCTTAAGGCAAAACTTGCCAAGGTTGTCGAAAGTTTCTTTCAAATCCTCGATCAATGTTGTCCCCTTTTTTGATGTTATGATGACGTCGTCAATGTACACTTGTACATTTTTTCCAATCTGTGTTGCCAAACACTTCTGCATCATCCGTCGATATGTTGCTCCCGCGTTTTTTAGACCAAAAGGCATTGTTCTAGCAGAACACACCATAAGGTGTTATGAACGCTGTTTTGGCTTCATCATCTTCTTTTAATCTGATCTGGTTATAACCCGAATATGCGTCCAGGAAGGAAAGACGTTCGCATCTGCCGTGGAGTCGATGATTTGATCGATCCTTGGGAGGGAAAGTGATCCTTTGGACAGTGTTTATTGAGACACGTAAAGTCGACACATATGCGAAGGACTTTCGTGTTTTTCTTCGGCACACATCACGGGTTAGCTACCCACGTGGCTTCGTAGATATCTCCTTAATAAAACCAGCTTCTCGAGTCGATCAATCTCTCGATGACATGGCTGGGTTTGGTTCAACGCCGCAAAAGGTTGTTTGATTGGTCTCGCTAGTGGATCCAAGTTTAGGTGGTGCTCGGCAAGTTCCCTGGGTACTCCTGGCATGTGCTGGACACCATGCGAAGATTTTCGGTGCTCACGGAGGAACTCGACGAGCGCGCTTTCCTATGCGAGGTCCATGTTTGTTGCAATGGACGTCGTTTTCTTTGGATCTGTCGGGTGAATCTGCACCTCCTTGGAATCTTTAGCAGTATTGAAGGTTGGCTCCCTGAGTGGCCTTCCTGAATCTGGTAACATCATAGTCAGTTGTGAGCCTTGGCGCCATATATTCTGCTTGCATCCCGAAAGTTCGAAGTCGATGGAAATCCTTGTTGCATTTATCAGCTGAAGCGAAACTTCCTTTGACCGTAATTAGTCCCTTAGGTCCAGGTAACCTCCACAGCAGGTACGTGTAGTGTGGTACCGCCATAAACCTGGCATATGCTGGTCGTCCAACCAAGGCATGATATTGTGACGGAAAATCCACAACTTCAAACTCTAACTTTTCTATCCTGTAATTTTCTCGTCCCAAACTGAACGTCGAGATTAGTCTTTCCCAATGGATAACTCGGCTTCTCCGGCGTGATTCCATGGAAACGTGTGTCGGTTGGTTTTAGATTGCAGGGGATATGTTCATCTTCCTTAATGTATCTGCATACATAAGGTTTAGCTTTGCCCCTCCATCTATGAATACTCGGGATACGTCGAATCCTGCTATCACCGCTGGCAAGATAAGTGCTGACTGCCCTGGTCGAGAACTTGCTGCGGATGATCCGCAATTGTGAAACCGATGTCCTGTCCCGACCAACAGATACTCAACCGTTGGTGGAGGCATCTTCTCTGCCATGAACACTTGCCGCGATTACTTTCGCGCCCATTAGATGGCCTAGCTTTCTGAATCATCGAGACCACACCGTTGGAGTTAGGGTCAACATATGGAGGTGGGTGTGGTGCTGCCTCTATTCTGAGCTGGTGCCGATTTTCGTCCGTAATTGCAGGAGGAGGTGGGAGGTGGATCTCGCTCCTTGGCCCCTGGGGGTTTCTGTTTGCTACTTGGATATTAGCGTGCCCTGCAAATCTCAACATTGCTTGAAAATTTCGACAGTCCTTCTGCAAATGCCCTGACTGTCTCTTCCCATTGTTATCAAGATAAAAATGCATCTGACACGGTCCATTCATCATATCTTCGGGAGACACATATGGTCTCTGGAACCTTGGTCCACTATTTTGTCTGTTATTACGGGGATCACCTCTGTTGTCACCTTGCTGCTCGCTACTTCGTTGATAATCATCTCGACTGTTACCTCCAGTGTTTCCTCGGAACCCAGCCGATATTTGGCCAGGAGCATCATAACTCGTGAATTGTCGAGAGAATCGTCGTCTATTTTGGAAATTTTGACTACGGTCCTCCTCTGGCGACCTATGCCGCTTGTTGTGTATAGCATCTTCTCCGTCTGCCCATTGTCGTCTATTTCCATCAATGCTGATATTGTTTTTGGGTTGGTTATCCCCAAGTCTTCGACGAAATCTCCTCGTCGAATCCCTGCCACGAACGCGTCTATTGCCCTCTCGTCAGATATGTCCTCTGCCGAGTTTTTGATGATATTCCACCTCTGTATGTATTTTCTCATTGACTCATCATGTTTCTGTCTACATGACCTCAACTCTTCTAATGACGCGGGTTTTTTGCAGGTAGATCGGAAATTTTTCACGAAGATTTCTTCAAAACTGTCCCAACTGTCGATGGAACCTGGGGGAAGTTTCTTTATCCATGATCGTGCGGCTCCGCTCAAGTGTACTTGGATGCTTTGCATGGCCGTTGCCCTGGTTCCGCCTATCAACTTTACCATCTCGAGGTAATCAACGAGCCAATCTTCGGGATCCTGTAAACCATCGAATTTTTTGAAATTTTTGGGTAACTTAAACCCCGACGGGACTCGGGTTTTTCGGACTCGTCTCGTGAAATACGGAAGTCCACACATGTCCTCTTCAGCAACTTCTGGTGAATGTCGATGTTCCCTTCTTTCCTGTCGCGCTCTATCCACCCTTGCCTGAGTGTGAATCTCTTGCTCCACTTGCTCTTGGTGGATCTAGCACTGTTGCGGTGGGTCGCGGACTATTTTGCCTTGCAGTTCCTTCGGGAGGTGTAGCTGCGAACGCTGCTCCCATGGCGCCAACTCCTGCAATTGCCATGTTATACAACGCTTCTTTCGGATCCCCCGGAGGTGGTCTGGACGCGAGGATAAAAGCTTGCGTTGCCATGTCCCCAGCTTCCGGTGTTTTAAGAATAATATTTCCCCTTGTGTCGATTGTCATAAAAGACATGTCGAGGTTTTGAACCAAATGCTCCCTCTCTGCTTCAGGTATATTTTGCAGTCGAGATCTTGCTCTCCTTCGAGCTTCTCTGTGACTATCTCCCGAATTTCCTGATTGTCGACTTAGTTCTGCTCTTCGCCTGCTTGACGCGGAGGCTGCCTCATGTCTTCTATTTAATGCAGCTATCTGCTTTTCTAACTCCCTACTAACACGAGCGAGTCTATATTGATAAGCTTGCAATTCTTCTGCTGTCGCAGTTGTGGTCATTGGTTCTGTACCGTCCATGGCTTTTGCAGCTCTATCCCACGCTTCTTGCGGGAGTTGAACTCTTAGGCATGGTGTAGATCCGACATATTTAGTGCCCAAACCTCGCCTAAGATCAGCGGGGTCGACATATGGGTTTCCCGCATTGTCGAAAGCCTCTGACGTCTCCGGCTCTGCTCTGTTTGCTTCCTCAATTGCGTAGATCTGATGATATTTTGAATTTTGATTTTTGTCAGGATTGGTGACACCATCGTTTAGATTGGTGAAGACCTTTCCAATAACAACAGATCTGTCGACAAGATTGAAGCTGTCGACGCTGTCTGAATCACTGCTTATATCAGAGTCCGCAGATGATTCGAAGGACATGTCGCTGAAGATCTTGGCGAGCTTTTCGCTTGCACTGGTGTTGATGAAGCGTGGCAACGAAACCTCTTCATCGTTTGATGAGAAGTCAGAGTCGAACGCTGATGATCTCGACGAGATCGGAACCTTGAGACGATACGATCCTTCTTTCCCGACGCAGAATCGAAATTTTCCGAACGTCATCTCCATTGGCTCCTCCTGATACGCACATGCATCCAAACGGGAGGGCGGGTGAGGAATAAAATCGACTAGACCAGTTTCGATCTGTTTACCTCGATCCATCGCGTTGCTTGCTACTGACGAAGTCGACGATCTTGAACGTGCCATCGAGATCAGCTCTTTGTCGCCTCTAGATCCCACAGATGGCGCCAATTGACAAGGTATTAACTTATCAATGCCTACGTATTGTAGACTAGGGTTTTGTTGGATGTAGAGGAAGTAGATCTCGAAGGTTTCATAGAAAAGTACTCGACGATTATGAAACTAGGGTTGTGTTGACAATGAGTCGATCATCTCTTTGTCCCTCGACTCCCCCTTATATAGGAGGTGGAGCCGAGGGTTTCGTAATATACAAGCTACAGAGTCCGGGAGGATTTCGTACCCGTCCCGCAAGATTACAAGTTATACTTCCTAATACAACTCTAGCTTTCCTTACTAGCATCTTGGCTTCCGAATCTTCTTATTCTTCGAGTCCTGGGCCTTCAGTAAACCCTGGGTACCATCTTCGGCAGGCCCATTGGAGATGCCTATGTCACGCCGTGAACCGTGCGACATTCTACTTTGTTAGTGTCCATTCCTGTTGTTCATGAATAGTAAGGAACCTGCTCAAATGATTTGTTTTTTCTCTCTACCAATCCTGCTTTGGTTCTTCGTGAAACTTTAGATCACAGTATTCGTGCAATTTGATGCCACAGCTTTACGTTGTTTTTCGAGCTAAAGAAGTAGTGCAGTTTTTTCTGCCTGCTGCAACATAGCAGTAGACAATGGCCTGCACATTAGTAGCAAATCCATTCAAAATTATGCTCACCCTGCTCATATTAGTAGCAACAGTTGCCGAAACTAAATCCCTGCTTGCCTGCTTGGAGAAGACAAGAGCGGAGAATCTTCGATCTTCGTCAGAATATCTTGTCAGGCAACAGTACCAAAAATCTATACTCTCAAGTATCAATTCAACACTGATCCGCTTATCTGTGCAGAGCTGAAGTTCCTAAGAGTTAGAGCACCTCCACCGGGGCTATAGGCGACAGCATTTTGGGGGTTGGCAGTTAAAATAGGCTTACACCGACACGCTCCAAAAGGCGCCGGCTAGTTTTCGAGCCCAATAAAAACGTCGGCAACCCTGTGTCGGTCCCTTCGCAAAGCGTGCGAATTGGGCGCGCTGACGCCTCGTGGCACGTCGGTTTTCGCGGGAGGGCTCTTCCTAGCAACGAGAGGAGGCGGCGGGTCGCGTTCAAAATGACGCGGGAAGGTTGGTCGTCGGCGTTAATGGTCTCCTGCGCGGAAACCGAAGCGGCGACGAGGATGGCGACTGGCCACGCGGCGTCCACCCACCTCCCAAACATGTCTTCAATGTGCGTCCGCCGCCGCCCTTAAAACCGCAACATCGCACTCTTCTTCCCCGTCTTCCAACCCTAGCCGCCGCCACCGCCATTCTCGCAGACGCCACGTGAAACACCCACCGACGCGATGGCGCACAGTGCCGAGGCCGGCGGCAGCGGCGGCGGCGCGCTCCGATCGCTGCAGCTCACGTACGACGAGGCAGACGTGATGTACTGGCAGCGCATCCCCGTGCCGCTGCAGTTCAAGCTGCCGCACATGTGGCACCTGTCCAACACCGGCTACGTCGTGCCGCCGCCACCATCAGCTGGACCGGAGACGCGCGCCCTCATCGCCGAGCGGCCGGCACACATGTCGCCGGCCGACAAAAGCCAGCCGTCGAACGCGCCCACCAGCCCGGCGTGGCCACGGCGCTTCAAAGAGGAGCGTGCCATCGAGCTCGCGCGTTCGGCCGGCCGCGTCTCCTTCTGCCGGCGTCGCTGTCCATGACAACAAATGGTGCACGGCTTCCGACCTGACTCAGAGGACGCCGGGGGCATCTAACCAACGCCGACGCGTCAAGGAAGAGGACGCTGGTCCCTCAGCGCCGCCTCCACCGGTGAAGAGACGGTGGTGGGAGATGGAAGCGGAGGCGCAGGCGGCCCTCCGTGGCGGCGACGACCCGGATGACTTCCCCGGGCAGCACTTCATCGTCGTCCGCTCCGTCGAGGAGGACTACCAGCAGATGACGCTCGACCCGAGGCAGGCAACGGTGTGGTCCGCCATGGACCATGGCGAGAACTTTGTCGACCTCGCCGGTCTTTCCGAGCTGCCAGCGCCAAAGGAGGAGGAGGACAACTAGTCCTTCGACTTTTCCGGGGACGACGACGGCGATGACGCAGACAACCTCGACTTCAGCGCCTTCGATGGATGTCGTCGCTAGTTTTTTTTTAGTTTTTAGTTAAAATTTGAGTCACTTTTGTAAAATCGTCTAAATTCCTATGGATTTCGATTTTCAAAATGTTTTTTACATTTGAATTATATCGGGGTTGTCGTATGGGGGCGCCGGTGTGGGAACACATTCCCCAAATGGATTTTGCAGTGCTGATGACGTTGGAACTCCAAGTGCAGAGTGTTGCGTTAGCGAGTATTTTCCCCACAAGGATGACTCGAGAGTTTATATCGAACTCTCGGGGAACTGGATGAAAGAGTATCCTCTTCTCTCTTCTTCCAACAATCCTGCATGTAAAGTAAATGTCTTGTATAAGGTTTCACCGTGTGGTAGTCAAGCACAAGGTTTCATATAAGTAAATAACACAAGTAGAAATAAAATAAGTAAAAGAACTAAACTATATAAAATAACTAAGTAAAAAACTGTAAAGAGGTTGATTGTTTTTTGGTATTTTGGATACAAATAAGAAAAGTAAATATTTTTTATACCGAGTACTAACATAGCATACACACGGAATTCATATTTAAGTAACCTCTAGAGTGCGTAATAGACCGTTGCAATTTAGACCGAGTACTAACATAGCATACACACCGTCACCAATAGCTATAAAAGGGGGAATAGATCGCATCAATACTATCATAGTAATACTTAACTCCATAATCTACAAGAGATTACAATCATAACCTACGCCAAGAACTACATGATGCACACACCGTCACCTTTACATCATGAAGGAGGAATAGACTGCTTTAATAACATCACTAGAGTAGCACATAGATTAATAGTGATACAAAGCTCATCATATGGATCTCAATCATGTAAGGCAGCTCATGAGATCATTGTATTGAGGTACATGAGAGAGATTAACCACATAGCTATCGGTAGAGCCCTCAGCCTCGGGGAGAACTGCCTCCTCATCATGGGAGACGACCGGCGATGAAGATGGCGGTGATGCCGATGGAGATGAATTCCCGGGCACTTCCCCGTCCCGGCGGCGTGCCGGAAGAGACTTTGTCCCCCGAACTTGGCCGCGATGCGGCGGCTGCGTAACTTTTCCGTCTCGTGGCTTATTCCCTTAGGGTTTTCGAGGCGGAGAGAATATAGGGAAGGGCAGCCTCGGAGGGGTCCAGGGTCCCACACCATAGGGCGCGCCTGGTCGCGCAGCCATGTGGGGTGGGGCCCCCTTGGCTCCCTCTGGCCCCTCCTCTGCCTCTCGGAACCTTCCGTGGAAAATAAGGCCTTGGGATTTTGTTTCGTCAATTCGAGAATATTTCTGTGTAGATTTCTGGAACCAAAAATCAGAACGCGCCCGGCATCTTGTTAATAGGTTAGTTCGGAAAATGCATCAAAACATCATAAAGTATGAACAAAACATGTAGGTATTGTCATAAAACTAGCATGGAACATAAGAAATTATAGATATGTTGGAGACGTATCAAGCATCCCCAAGCTTAGTTCCTACTCGCCCTCGAGTAGGTAAACGATAAAAAGAATAATTTCTGAAGTGACATGCTACCAACACAATCTTGATCAACATTATTGTAAGGCATATGAGATGAATGAAGTGATTCGAAGCAATGGTATATAGTTTGCTAACAAAAAGATAATGATTAAACAACTGAATCATATAGCAAAAACTTTTCATGAATAGTACTTTCAAGACAAGCATCAAAAAGACTTGCATAGGAGTTAACTCATAAAGCAATAGATTCAAAGTAAAAGGCATTGAAGCAACACAAAGGATGATTAAGTTTCAGCAATTGCTTTCAACTTATAACATGTATATCTCATGGATAATTGTCAACATAAAGCAATATAACAAGTGCAATAAGTAAACATGTAAGAATCACACAAAGTTGACACAAGTGTTTGCTTCTAAGATAAAGAAGTAGGTAAACTGGACTCAACATAAAGTAAAAGATAGGCCCTTCGCAGAGGGAAGCATGGATTACTATTTTTGTGCTAGAGCTTTTATTTTGAAAACATAGAAACAATTTTGTCAACGGTAGTAATAATTCATATGTGTTATGCATAAGACATCCTATAAGTTGCAAGCCTCATGCATAGAATACCAATAGTGCTCGCACCTTGTCCTAATTAGCTTGGATTTACATGGATTATCATTGCATAACATATGTTTCAACAAAGTGTCACAAAGGGGTACCTCTATACCGTACAGAGGTCCAAGGAGATAGATCGCATTTGATTTCTCGTTTTTGATTATTCTCAACTAAGGACATCCATACCGGGACAACATAGAAAACAGATAATGGACTCCTCTTTAATGCATAAGCATTCAACAACAGATAATATTCTCATAAGAGATTGAGGATTAGTGTCCAATTGAAACTTCCACCATGATTTATGGCTTTAGTTAGCGGCCTAATGTTCTTCTCGAACAATATGCATACTCAAACCATTTGATCATGATAAATACCACCTTCAGACAAGACGAACATGCATAGCAACTCATGATATTTAACAAGGTGTAATAGTTGATGGCGTCTCCGAAACATGGTTATCGCTCAACAAGCAACTTATAAAATAAGATACATAAGCTACATATTCAATACCACAATAGTTTTAAGATTTTCCCATGAGCTATATATTGCAAAGACAAGGAATGAAATTTTAAAGGTAGCACTCAAGTAATTTAGGAATGGCGGAGAAATACCATATAGTAGGTAGGTATGGTGGACACAAATGGCATAGGTTTTGGCTCAAGGTTTTGGATGCGAGAAGTATTCCCTCTCGGTACAAGGCTTTGGCTAGCAAGGTTGTTTGAAGCAAACACAAGTATGAACCGGTACAGCCAAACTTACATAAGAACATATTGCAAGCATTATAAGACTCTACATTTTCTTCCTTGTTGTTCAAACACTTCACAGAAAATATCTAGACTTTAGAGAGACCAATCATGCAAACCAAATTTCAACAAGCTCTATGGTAGTTCTTCATTAATAGGTGCAAAGTACATGATGCAAGAGCTTAAACATGATCTATGAGAGCTCAAAACAATTGCAAGTATCAAATTATTCAAGACAATATACCAACTACCACATGAAGCATTTTCTGTTTCCAACCAAATAACAATAAGTGAAGCGATCAACTTTCGCCATTGAACATTAAAAGTAAAAGCAAAGAACACTAGTGTTCTTATGAAAAAGCGGAGCGTGTCTCTCTCCCACACAAGGAATGCTAGGATCCGAGTTTATTCAGAGAATGAAAATAACAAAATGAAAATAAAAGCACACAGACGCTCCAAGTAAAGTACATAAGATGTGACGGAATAAAAATATAGTTTCACTAGAGGTGACCCTGATAAGTTGTTGGTGAAGAAGGGGATGCCTTGGGCATCACCACAAGCTTAGATCTTGAGTCTTCTTGAAATATGGGATGAACCACGGGGCATCCCAAGCTTAGACTTTTACTCTTCTTGATCATATTATATCATCCTCTTCTCTTGACCCTTGAAAACTTCCTCCACACCAAACTTAAAGCAAACTCATTAGAGGGTTAGTGCATAATAAAAATTCACATGTTCGGAAGAGGACACAATCATTCTTAACACTTAAACATTGCCCAAAGCTACTGCAAGTTAATGGAACAAAGAAATCCATTCAACATAGCAAAAGAGGCAGCAGAAATAAAGGGCAAAATCAGAAACGATCCGTAAAGACGAATTTTAGAGGCACTTAACAGGCTCAGATGAAAAAGCTCAAAACTAATGAAAGTTGCGTACATATCGAGGATCACGCATGTAAATGATTTTTTTTATTCTTCAGAGAGATCGCAAATTCGTGACGTAGAAATCTGTTTAACGCAGCAATCCAAATCTAGTATCAACTTTACTATTAGAGACTTTACTTGGCACAACAATGCAATAAAGTAAAGATAAGGAGAGGTTGCTACAGTAGTAACAACTTCCAAGACACAACAAAACATACAAAAATAAACATGGGTTATCTCCCAAGAAGTGCTTTCTTTATAGCCATTAAGATGGGCTCAGTAATTTTAATGATGCTCTCGCAAGAAATAAGAGTTGAAGCAAAAGAGAGCATCAAGAAGCAAATTCAAAACACTTTTAATCCTAACCCACTTCCTATGAAAAGGAATCTTGTAAGGGAACAAGTACTGAAAGCTTAATATTATTAAGATGCATATAACCATGTTTCCCTCTCTCATAATAACTTTCAGTAGCATCATGAACAAACTCAACAATATAACTATCACATGAAACATTCTTATCATGAGCTACATGCATAAAATTATTACTCTCCACGTAAGCATAGTCATTACTATTAATTGTAGTGGGAGCAAATTCAATAAAATAGCTATCATTATTATTCTCATCACCATAATCATCATATATAGGAGGCATATTGTAATCATAATTAATTTTCTCCTCAATAGTAGGTGGACTGAAAATATCATATTCATCATTGTAAACATCATATATAGGAGGCATATCATAATCAACGTAAACTTTCTCCTCCATACCCGGGGGACTAAAGAGATCATTTTCATCAAAACTGTCCTCCCCAAGCTTAAATTCTTCCATGGCATTAGCAATAATAGTGTTCAAAGAGTTCATGCTAATAACGTTGCTACAACTATTTTGCAAACAAAGTTCCATGGGTTTTTTAATTCTCTCTTCAAACACATCAGTCCTAATTCAATATAAAGTTCATAAAGTTCTCTATTTTTTGTTGTTTTCCATTAAGCCTAACTAGTGAAAATAAAAACAAGAGACAAAAAGATAATTGCAGAATCTAAAGGAGATACCTTCGAGCACTCACACACAACACAAGCAGTGCTAGGAAATAGCTTAGTAGTCGGAGGATGTGAATACCTTTCACCTTACCTCCCCGGCAACGGCGCCAGAAAATAGCTTGATGTCTATGTGTGCTTTTATTCTTGTAGACAGTGTTGGGCCTCCAAGAGCAGAGGTTTGTAGAACAGCAAGTTTCCCTTAAGTGAATCACCCAAGGTTTATCAAACTCAGGGAGGTGGAGGTCAAAGATATTCCTCTCAAGCAACCCTACAATTAAGATACAAGAAGCCTCTTGTGTCCCCAACACACCTAATACACTTGTCAAATGTATAGGTGCACTAGTTCGGCGAAGAGATAGTGAAATACAAGTAATATGGATGATTGTAAGTAACAATTGCAATCTGAAATAAAGATGGCAGCAAGCAAACATGTACCAGAACAGTAAGTAAGCGGTGTTTGCAGTATTGGAAACAAGGCCTAGGGATCCTACTTTCACTAGTGGACACTCTCAACATTGATCACATAATAAATAAATAACTTCTCTCACTTGTGCTACTTCCACACTCTCTTGTTTGATAACAAACACCATTCATTGTGTAGGGCTACAAGAGCTCCCTCAAGCCGGAGTTAACAAGCTCCACAACATACGGAATTCATATTTAAGTAATCTCTAGAGTGCGTAATAGACCGTTGCAATTTAGACCGAGTACTAACATAGCATACACACCGTCACCAATAGCTATGAAAGGGGGAATAGATCGCATCAATAATATCATAGTAATAGTTAACTCCATAATCTACAAGAGATTACAATCATAACCTACGCCAAGAACTACATGATGCACACGCCGTCACCTTTACATCATGAAGGAGGAATAGACTACTTTAATAACATCACTAGAGTAGCACATAGATTAATAGTGATACAAAGCTCATCATATGGATCTCAATCATGTAAGGCAGCTCATGAGATCATTGTATTGAGGTACATGAGAGAGCGACATAGCTACCGGTAGAGCGAGCCCCGGAGAACTACGCCCTCCTCATCATGGGAGACAGCAACGGCGATGAAGATGGCGGTGATGTCGATGAGATGGTTCCGGGCACTTCCCGTCCGGCGGCGTGCGGGAACGAGAACTTCTGTCCCCGAACTTGGCTTCGCGATGGAGGCGGCTGCGTTTTTTCCGTATCGTGGCTTATTCCCATAGGGTTTTCGAGGCGGAGAATATATAGGCGGAAGGGCAGCCTCGGAGGGTCCAAGTCCCACACCAGGGGGCGCCCCCCCTGGTCGCGCCGCCATGTGGGGTGGGGCCCCCTGGCTCCCCTCTCCTCTCTCCTCTCCTGGAACCTTCCGTGGAAAATAAGGCCTTGGGCTTTTGTTTCGTCCAATTCCGAGAATATTTCTGTGGATTTCGGAACCAAAACATTGACAGTGGCACTTAGGCATCTTGTTAGTAGGTTAGTTCCGGAAAATGCATCAAAACATCATAAAGTATGAACAAAACATGTAGGTATTGTCATAAAACTAGCATGGAACATAAGAAATTATAGATATGTTGGATACATATCAAGGATCCAGCCGGAACTTCCGCCCCTGAGGACCGGAAGTTCCGCCCGACCGGAACTTCCGCCCCTAGAGACCGGAACTTCCGCCCGCACGCGTTTCAGCACCCAAAACTGGCAGATTCAGCTTGTAACTTACCCCTTCGCCCCACCCACTATAAATAGCCATGTTGGCTCAGATCTGAGATTAGACTTGATATGAAATTGAGGCTTTGCTCTTGACCCTTGTGGGAACCCCTACCATAGATCTTAGATCTTGTACCCACCCGGGATCCTTATCGAATCCAATTGTATCTCTTTGGTGACTTCTACCAATCTTGGTCTTTCGCTTGCACTTCTACCTTTGGGTCTTTTGCTTGCACTTCTATCGATTTTGGTCTTTTCACCCTTCTAGATCCATAGGATTTCGATATCTTTTTGCGGGACTTCTACAAAGGTCTTTTCCTGCAACTTCTATCGAGTTGGTGGTTCGGGCCAACGAGGACAAACCAATTTGTGTGTGTGTGTTTGTGTGTGTTTGTATCCCACGATTCCCCTCGCGTTCTTCGTGTCGCGCGTTCTTCCACCTCCCCCACGAATTCCACCCAAATCCGTGAAGATCGGGCACACCCTTGGGCTTAGCCCTTATCATATGGTATCAAGAGCTCCTTGGTTGCCCAGTTTGATCCCCACACCCCCAAAAAATTTCTTGAGAAAATTTTCGAAAATACCAAAAAATAGCCCCAAATTGGCCTTGGTTGGATCTCGCGATTTGTTGAGTTTTTGGTGGTTTTGGTCCAATAGAACTTGCTGGTGTTGATCTTTACTTCCCCACCTTCTAGTGCCAAATTTCCTTGGTCTCGAGGATTTTCAATCCAATCGTACGAAGTGAGGGGCAAGATCTGATTGCCCGGAAGTTCCGCACGGCAGGACCGGAAGTTCCGCCGGACCGGAAGTTCCGCCCCGACGCCCTTCGCCTGGCCTTTACAGCTAACTTCGTTTTTCGCATTGGTACTATCCCTTTTGTGTTTGGACTTCGGTTTGAGTGCCATTTCAGCTACCACAAAGCCCGCAACATCAACCGCGGCAATGCACCCGAGGATCCATGGTTCATTTGCCACCTTCCACCACCATAGCAAGTTCAAGATCGTAAGCCTTCATCATCCAGTGGTATAACTTGCCTCCTAACTTGTAGCCCTAACCTTCCTTTGCGTACCTTTCCTATCGGGAGTGGCTTTCTAGTGTTGCGGAGCATTGCGCAAGCGTCCCGACCGTGAGGGTGTGCGTGTGTTGAGCAAATCTACGAAGCAAGCTCGTTGTGAAAAGATAAGCAAAAGAAGTGTGACATACTTACATAGATAGTAGTATCCTTGCATAGTGAGAAAAAGAAGAAAAATACAAAAGAAAAAAAGTGTGAGTGACACCTATACACAAAAGAGTCCAAAGCTTCTAAGCAAAAGAGAGAAAAATAGAAGAGAGGCGCCTTGCGCAAATCTTGTTGCTTCTCAATTTTGCAACCAAGTCACCTCTCTTGCGTTAGCGTGACACCGCTAGTAGTCTTCGTTAGGATCAATTTTGTTCGTGCTCATTTTCCCGTCGCGCTAACCCCATTTGTCCCACGCGTGTGTTCCACCTTGTGTATGCCTTTTGTGATAACCGCTTTTGACTTGTGACTTTTACCCACTTTTGACAATAGACTCTTCGTTTGGTTCTTCCATTTGGCTTTTCACATCCATACCTAACACCATATAGAGTTTTTGTTTTGTGTGTGTGCATACATATCGGTTGTCCTCCGACTTGAAACACCTTTTCGATTTTGGTTTGCAAGTTTTGACACTTTTGGTAGTTTTGCCCCCACAACATAGTTCTTGTTTTAGTTTGTAACCATGTCTAGTGGAGAAGGGAACCAACTACCCATGACGCGGCACCAACATTGGATCGCTACTCAAGCCGTCAACAAGAGTATACATGACCTCACGGAAAAGATGGATGAGACTGTCTTACGCTATGAAGAACGAGCCCAAGTGCAAAGAAGGGACCTCAATGTCCAAGTGCAAGACCTCCATGACAAGCTTGATGCTCAAGGCCACGAGATGAAGGCCACACTTGCTACTCAAGGTCAACAAAACATGGAAAGCATGAGAAGACAAGAAGAAAGGTTGGCACGCCTTGAACAAGCTATTGCCAACATCGCCAACAATCGAAGCCAACACTCAAGGTCTGCGTGCTCTCATAGTTCAAGACATAGAGCTCCGTCGCCATCTCATCATGCCTCTAATGAAGACCCACACAACCATAATGTGGATGCTCAAGTACTTCAACAACAAGCTCGAGATGCGGAGCAAGCGCGAGCTCAACTTGAACAAGAAAGGCTACAACAAGCAACTCGTGAAGCTCAATTCCAAGAGGAACAACACCGTCTTCGTCATGATCAAGATCTCCTTCATGCACGTGAGAAAGAACATCGTCGCCATGAGCAAGAGGTACGTCACCAACAAGGTCAAGATCGTCCATCTCAAGTGGCCAATGCTCAAAGGCACCCACAACATGACGCCGAACAAGAAGTGAACCAAGAACGCCAAATCATCAATGTTGGTCAACCTCAACGTGATGGGGCACCACGCCCTCAAGGTCAAGACAATCGTCGACATCATGATGATCGACCTCATGGTAGAAGACCACAACATCGAGCACGAGATGTTGAGATAGATGAAGAATCAAGTCATCACCAAGCATCAAGTGAAGAAAGTGTGATGCCTCGACACCGTCGCCACAGCGAAAATCAAGCTCAAGGTCATGGAAGACCACCTCCTCATCAACAACATAGAAACAACGATCGAGATGCTCAAGGTCCACAACCTCAACCTCAACAACATCAAGAACATGGTGAAGAAAGACCACCTCCTAGACGCAATGACCGTAATGAGGAAGAAATCTTTGGGAAGCTAAAGTTCACCATGCCCAAGTTCCAAGAAGAAGACCCGATGCATACTTGTCTTGGGTCCTCAAGGTTGACAAGATCTTCCGCATCCACAACTTCTCCGAAGCAAAGAAAGTTGTCATGGCATCACTTGAGTTTGAGGGATATGCAAATGTTTGGTGGGAAGAAGTAAACAAGAAGCATGATAAGGAAGACTTAGAGCCCATTGACACATGGGAAGAGATGCAAGAAGTCATGCACACCCGCTTTGTGCCCACCCACCACAAACGTGACCTCTTCAACAAGCTCACTCAACTCAAGCAAAGCTTCAAGTCCGTTGAGAAATATTACAAGGAGATGCACATGACCATGATGAGTGTGAATGTGGATGAGCGAGAAGAGCAAACAATGGCACGGTTATTGAATGGATTGAACATCCCCGTCAAGAGGATAGTGGATTCTTGCCTTACACCAACATGGTTGAGTTACTTCATCAAGCTACAAGGGCCGAGCGCCAAGTGCGAGAAGACTTAGCAAGTGAAAAGTCCAAGCTTCTTCACCGCAAGAAATGCAACGAATGCCTCTTCAAGCATCACGAATACAAGTGCAATTGCCTCCAAGGATCCTCCAAAGCAAGCAAGAAGTGCCATCAAGACAACAAGCTTCAAGCCGGAGCAATCAACTATGTCCTCCAAAGCTTCCACCGGATCTAGTAGCATCACTTGCTTCAAGTGTGGTGCCCAAGGACATAAATCCTTTGAATGCAAGAACACAAGAGTTATGATAACTCGAGATGATGGCAATGTGGAATACTTAAGTGAAGATGCATATGAAGCCTTGGTACAAGCCGCAACAACACTTGAAGATGAGGAGTTAGAAGATCAAGAGCAAATCCTATGCGTGCATGATGCAAGCCCATCACTTGTGGTGACCAAAGTATTGACAACCCATGCAATCCCCAATGAAGACCAAAGATGCAACATCTTGCAAACAAGAGCCGGAATCAATGGCAAGTCCATCAAGGTCATCATCGATGGTGGTAGTTGCCACAACCTTGCAAGCACCAAACTATGCTCCAAGCTCAACCTTCCGCTCCGGAAGCACAACCATCCTTACCATATACAATGGCTTAGTGACAACGGAAATGTGAAGATACAACACACCGTCAAAATATCCTTCAACATCGGCGCCTATCAAGACACCGTTGAGTGTGACGTAGTACCAATGACGGTGTGCCACATGCTACTTGGTCGCCCTTGGCAATATGACAAGAAAGCCAACCATGATGGTCACGCAAATGCCTATAGCTTCAAGGTCGACGACAAGTCCTTCATCCTACGCCCAATGACTCCTAGCCAAGTAATTGCGGACAATGCAAAGGCTTTAGCGAGGGATAAGGAAGGTACCATCAATAGTGAGATGAGAGGTGAGAGAGTGATCCACCAAAAAGAGAGTAAGTGCCACAAGCCATATGTGAGCGAAATGACGAGTGTCCTCCTAGCCACCAAGAGTGAGATGAGAGAAGTGAACCACCCCATCCACCAAATTGCATTATGTGCTCACTTGCAAGGGACCATCTCGGAGACTAACAACTTAACAACACTTCCTTCGTCTTTGTTGTCTCTTTTGAAGGAGTCTCAAGATGTCTTCCTCAACAATCTTCCTCTAGGACTACCATCGCTCCAAGGCATAGAGCACCACATCGACCACATACAAGGCGCCACACTACCAACATGTACCGCTTACCGCACCAAACGCGATGACCAAGAAGAAAGGCAACTCCAAACTCATGATCGTCAAGCACACGGGTATGTTCATGAAAACCTTTGCCCAAGTGTGGTTTCGACGATTCTTGTCATGCCTTTGGGTTGTTCCATTTCCTTGTCACCCTTTTCGCGTCTTATGCAACATGTCTTGAAACATCTTATTGACAAGAGTGAGGATACCCTCATGTGTCCCATGAATCTCAAGGATCATATTATATATGTGACAGAAGCCTTATGCATCTTATGGCCGTTTACACACAAAAAGTTGATTTCCTTTGGATTTGCGGTTTCCTCCATTGGCATTGAAGTGGATTATTCGAACTTTGAGGATATACATAAGTGGCCTACGCCAACCACAATTGCGCAAGCTCGAAGTTTCCATGCCCTTGCCATTTTCCATACTCGCCCTACGAACAACATTAGCACCATTTTTTGCCTTTTGAATGTTCCGTTTGTTTGGGACAACGCTACACAACACGCTTTTCATGACTTGAAAATGAAACTTCACTATACACCACTCCTTGTCCTACCAAAGGTTGACTACACCGACACAATATTTGTTCCAATTTTTGCCAAGTGTTCCATTGAAAAATAATTGGTTGATTTCCTTCAGCATGATGATTTCTTATCCAAGAAAAACAAAATTGGCATACTCGATTCTTCTTTGCGAAAGTTGCTTTTATCCAAGTTCTTGTTTGGAAGCAACACCCCACCTCCAATTCTTCATGAGAGAACCAGCATGGACTTCGACAAGCACGCCATCACCATGAAGAAACTACATGAAGACACAAGAGCAATCATACAAGCTACCCGCCTCAACGCCAAGAAGAAGGGACGAGATAAGACACTTACCATGCTACCCACACACCACCATGACAACAAGATGATGAGAGACATCGAGCTTCAATGCATACAACGCCCCATGTGTTTTCAAGCTAAGTCCATTTCCAACCCCTATACCAATGCTCAAACTTTTGATGTGGTAGCTAGAGTCCATCCTTTAGATCAATGCAAGCCATGCTCTAGAACGGTTAATGCTTCACACATGCATACATTGTTGCTTAGGGAGAACATTCGACTACACGGACGACCAACAACCATCGCCACGGACCATGACATGTGCTTCATGAACTTCAAGGGTACGACCCTCAAGAACAAGTACGCCATCAACATCAAAGATAGGATACCACGTCAAGGAGATGACGACAATCTAGAGTCGAGGACGACTCTTTTCCAAGGGGGGAGATGATGTAGCCCCACCAAAGGACGTCACTACATCAAGACCGACAAGCCCTCCTCGTGGTCCAATGACACGAGCTCGAAAGCCATACACCAAGAGGTGAGTCGCTCCTTTCCATTATGCATTTGATACCTCATTGGATGGCATGCTACTTCATGCGAATACCTTGTGTTCAATCAGGTACATCGACCAAGACGCAAGCCATGGAGACCAAGCCAATGGAGAGGGAGCTGAAGATGAAGAAGATGGAGCTCCAGCGCCCGGCCAGGCATTAGGACGCGAACTTCCTAGATGGGCACCCTGTGTCCGGCGCCCGAGAAGGGGATCAGTAGGAACTTCCGCTTTGAGGACCGGAACTTCCGCCCAAGTTCCGCCCATTCCGGAAACGCGCCAAAACGCCCGGGATGTTACTGCAAGGAAATCGGTCGTTTCGGAACTAGGCCGGAAGTTGGGAAGTACCCCCGAGGAAGTTCGCCCTAAGGGCCACGGAACTTCCGCGAGATCCGCCAGATGTTGTCAGCGCCCGGGGAAGGATCAGCCGGAACTTCCGCCCCACGAGGACCGGAACTTCCGCCCGTAGAGACCCGGAACTTCCGCCCGCACGCGTTTGAGCACCCAAAACTGGCAGATTCAGCTTGTAACTTACCTTCGCCCCACCCACTATAAATAGCCATGTTGGCTCAGATCTGAGATTAGACTTGATGTGAAATTAAACCTGAGCTTTGCTCTTGACCCTTGTGGGAACCCCTACCATAGATCTTAGATCTTGTACCCATCCGGGCTCCTTATCGAATCCTATTGTATCTCTTTGGTGACATCTACCAATCTTGGTCTTTTGCTTGCACTTCTACCTTTGGGTCTTTTGCTTGCACTTCTATCAATTATGGTCTTTTCACCCTTCTAGATCCATAGGATTTCGATTCGTCGATCTTTTTGCGGGACTTCTACCGAAAGGTCTTTTCCTGCAACTTCTATCGAGTTGGTGGTTCGGGCCAACAAGGACAAACCGATTTGTGTGTGTGTGTGTGTGTGTGTGTGTGTGTGTGTGTGTGTGTGTTTGTATCCCATGATTCCCCTCGCGTTCTTCGTGTTCATCGCGTTCTTCCACCTCCCCCACGAATTCCACCCAAATCCGTGAAGATCGGGCACACCCTTGGGCTTAGCCCTTATCACCTAAGCCCCTCATGGTGGGCATTTCCGGGGAGCAACCCTCGTCACCAATGATTCAAGTATGGAACAATAGAAGGCAAGGTGTTGCCCTCAAACTAAGTCGTTTGTGCCATATTCCTTGCACACTAGACTTAGTTTGCGAACATGCCCTTTGCCTACCAGTGTGACCCAATGTATGAAGCCTCTTTTTGGTTTGTCTTCCGCGTTTGGTGAATGATTCAAGTATGGCACAATAGAAGGCAAGGTTCAGCCCTCAAACTTAGTCGTGTGTGCCACTTTCCTGATGGGATTCGTAGCATAGAAAACAAAAAATTTCCTACCGCAAGAACGAATAACAAGCCAAGATCTAATCTAGTAGATGGTAGCAACGAGGTGAAGATCAACATACCCTTGAAAATCGCTAAGCGTTAACGAGATTAGATCTCATGGTGGATGTAGACGATCACTTGCCGCTTGCAAGCGCGCGTAGATCTTGACGGTGCCACAATCGGCAGCACCTCCGTACTCGGTCACACGTTCGGTGTTGATGATGACGTCCTTCTCCCGTTCCAGGGCAGCGGAAGTAGTAGATCCTCCCTCGGAATCCAGACGGCACGACGGCGTGGTGGCGGTGGTGGTGGAGAACTCCGGCAGGGCTTCGCCAAAGCGCTACTAGATGTGTATGAGGAGGAGGGGCGGCTAGGGTTTGGAGAGAGGGGGGCGCCGGCCTTGGTGCCTCTATGGGGTGCGGCCAAGGTGGTGTTGAAGTGGCCGCCCCCCTTGTCCCTCATTATATAGGTGGAACCCCCAAGAGTTTGCCTCAAAGTCTTCGAATAAGACCCCAATTCAAAACTGCCATATGGACGAATCCTACTTGTTGGGACTCTCCCTTTCCTTGGTGGGGTGGCCGGCCCCCTTAGGTGGAGTCCACCTGGGACTCCTCCTCCCTATGGCTTGGCCAAGCTAGGTGGAGTCCCTCCGGACTCCACCTTCCATGGTAATTTCTTCCGGACTTTTCTAGAACCTTCTAGAACCTTCCATAAATGCACCGAATCATTTTCAAACTTAGAAAATGACTTTCTATATATGAATCTTATTCTCCGGACCATTCCGGACCTCCTCGTGATGTCCTGGATCCCATCCAAGACTCCGAACAAAACTTCGAACTCCATTCCAAATTCCATATCTACTTAACGACATCAAACCTTAAGTGTGTCACCCTACGGTTCGTGAACTATGCGGACATGGTTGAGACTTCTCTCCGACCAATAACCAATAGCGGATCTGGAGATCCATAATGGCTCCCACATATTCAACGATGACTTGGTGATCGATTGAACCATTTACATACGATACCGATTCCCTTTGTCACGCGATATTTTACTTGTCCGAGGTTTGATCATCGGTATCTCTATACCTTGTTCAACCTCGTCTCCAACAAGTACTCTTTACTCGTACCGTGGTATGTCATCTCTTATGAACCATTCATATGCTTGCAAGATAATCGAGACGGCATTCCGAGGAGGGCCAGGAGTATATCTATCCGTCATCGGGATGGACAATATCCCACTCTTGATCCATATGCCTTAACTCATACTTTTCGAATACTTAATCTCACCTTTATAACCACCCATTTACGCAAACCCTTCCGGTATAAGTGATTTACATGATCTCATGGTCGAAGGACTAGGTAACTATGTATCGAAAGCTTATAGCAAATTGAACTTACTGATGTGATCATATGCTACACTTAATTGGGTGTGTCCATTACATCATTCATCTAATGACATAACCTTGTTATTAATAACATCCAATGTTCATGATCATGAAACTATGATCATCTATTAATCAACAAGCTAGTTATACAAGAGGCTTACT
This sequence comes from Lolium multiflorum, assembly GCA_030979885.1. NCBI lineage: Eukaryota > Viridiplantae > Streptophyta > Magnoliopsida > Poales > Poaceae > Lolium > Lolium multiflorum. Next base: position 105,306,240 of record CM061749.1, read on the forward strand.
AGGGACTCCTTGTTGTTTACATAACACACATGTATCAATGTTTCGGTTAATACAATTATAGCATGGTATGCAAACATTTATCATAAACATAAAGATATATAATAACCACTTTATTATTGCCTCTTGGGCATATCTCCAACAGTCTCCCATTTGCACTAGAGTCAATAATCTAGATTACATTGTAAGGTACCTAACACCCTTGGCATTCTGGTGTTGGTCATGCTTTGCCCTAGGGAGAGCTTTATTCAACGGATCTGCCACATTCAGATCTGTGTGTACTTTGCAAATCTTTACTTCACCATCTCCGATGTACTCGTGAATCGAATGAAAACGTAGCTTGATATGCTTCAGCTTCTTGTGTGACCTTGGTTCTTGTGCATTGGTGATGGCACCTATGTTGTCACAATAGATGACTAGTGGGTCCAATGCACTAGGAACCACACCAAGCTCAATAATGAACCTCTTCATCCATACCGCTTTCGATGAAGCCTCCGAAGCCACTATGTATTCCAATTCAGTTGAAGACTTCGCCCTTTGTGCCTTTGCTTGGAGCTACACCGACTGCTGGCACCATTCAATATAAACACGTGCCCCGAGACTTAGAGTCATCGGATCGGTGTTCCAACTTTGCATCGGTGTAGCTGGTTACAACGAGCTCTTGGTCACCGCCATAACAAAGAAACATATCCTTAGTCCTTTTCCAGTACTTCAGGATATTCTTGACCGATGTCCGTTTCCATTCTGGATCACTTTGATATCTGTGGTCAAACTAACGTATGTGATATATCCGGTGCAGTACACAGCATGGCATACATGATAGAGCCTACTTCCGAGGCATAGGGGATCTTGTTCATCCTCTCTTTTCTTCTGTCCGTAGCTGGACCTTGAGTCTTACTCAAGACCTTACCTCAGCAACATAGGAAGAACCCTTTCTTACTTTCATCCATTCTAAACTTCTTGAGAATCTTGTCCAGGTATGTACTCTGTGAAAGCCCTATTAAGCGTCTTGATCTATCTCTATAAATCTTGATGCCTAAATGTACGCTGCTTCACCAAGGTCTTTCATTGAAAAACACTTATTCAAATAACCTTTTACACTGCTTAATAGTTCTATATCATTTCCAATCAATAATATGTCATCTACATATAATATCAGGAATGCTACAGAGCTCCCACTCACTTTCTTGTAAATACAGGCCTCTCCATGACACTGTATAAACCCAAGTCTTTGATCACCTTATCAAAGCGTCGGTTCCAACTCCGGGATGCTTGCTTCAGTCCATAAATGGAACGCTGAAGTTTGCATACCTTGTCAGCATTTTAGGATCGACAAAACCTTTGGGTTGTACCATATACAACTCTTCCTCAATGTCACCATTAAGGAACGCCGTTTTGACATCCATCTGCCAAATCTCATAATCGAAAAATGCAGCTATTGCTAACAAAATCCTCACAAACTTTAGTTTTGCTACAGGTGAGAAGGTCTCATCGTAGTCAACTCCTTGAATTTGTCGGAAACCCTTTTTGCGACAGTCGAGCTTTATAGACATTAATATTACCATCGGCCATCTGTTTTCTCTTGAAGATCCATTTTTCTCGACAGCCTTGCGGCTATCAGGTAAGTCTACCAAAGTCCACACTTTGTTATCATACATGGATCCCATTTTGGATTTCATGGCTTCTTGCCATTTGTTGGAATCTGGGCTCATCATCGCTTCTTCATACGTCGCAGGATCTTCATCATTGTTGTCCACAATCATGACATTTAGACAAGGATCATACCAATCAGGAGTGGTACGCTCCCTTGTCGATCTGCGAGGTTCAGTAGCTACCTAGTTCGAAGTTTCATGATAATTATCATTTGCTTCCTCTCTTATCGGTGCAGGCGGCACAGGAACATCTTCCGGTACTGCGCTACTCTGATCTACGATAGAAGGTTCAATAACCTCGTCGAGTTCTACCTTCCTTCCAGTCACTTCTTTAGTGAGAAACTCTTTCTCAAGAAAGGTTCCGTTCTTGAAAAGATTTTGCCTTCGGATCTGTGATAGAAAGTATACCCAATAGTTTCTTTAGGGTATCCTATGAAGACGCATTTCTCCGCTGGTTCTAGCTTGTCAGTTGTAACTTTTTTACAAGCTTCGGAACCCCAAACTTTATGGAACGACAGCTTAGGTTTCTTCTGACCACAATTCATATGGTGTCGTTTCAAGGATTTAGATGGTGCCCTATTTAAAGTGAATGCAGTGTCTCTAATGCATAACCCCAAAACGATAACGGCAAATCGATAAGAGACATCATAGAACGAACCATATCTAAGAGAGTTCGATTACGATGTTCGGACACACCATTGCGCTGTGGTGTTCCCGGCGGTGTCAACTGTGAAAGTATTCTGTATTTCTTTAAATGCATGCCAAACTCATAACTCAGATATTCGCCTCCGCGATCAGAACGCAAAAACTTGATCTTCTTGTTACGTTGATTTTCTACTTCACTTTGTAATTCCTTAAACTTCTGGAAAGTTTCGGACTTATATTTCATTAAATAGATATACCCATATCTACTCAGATCTATGAAGGTTAGAACATAATGATAACCACCGCGCGAGGCTACACTCATTGGTCCGCACATATCGGTATGTATGATTTCCAATAAGTCTGTAGCTCGCTCCATTGTACCAGAGAATGGATTCTTAGTCATTTTTCCCATTATACATGCTTCGCATCTATCAAGTGATTCAAAGTCAAGTGATTCAAGAAGTCCATCGGAATGGAGTTTCTTCATGCGTTTCACTCCAATATGACCAAGATAATAGTGCCACATATAAGTAGAATTATCATTCAATTAATTCGCTTAGCATCAATGTTATGAACATGTGTATCACTAGTATCGAGATTTAACAAGAATAAACCATTCATCTTAGGCGCATGACCATAAAAGATATTATTCATAAAAATAGAGCAACCATTATTCTCTGACTTAAATGAATAACCGTCTTGCATTAAACAAGATCCAGATATAATGTTCATGCTCAACGCGGGCACTAAATAACAATTATTGAGGTTTAAAACTAATCCCGAAGGTAGATGTAGAGGGAGCGTGCCAGCGATCACATCGACCTTGGATCCATTTCCACGCGCGCATCATCCTTTGTCCCTCGCTAGGCTTCATTCCGTAGTTCCTGTTTCGAGTTACAAATGTGAGCAACCGAACCAGTATCAAATACCCAGGCACTAGTACAAGAACCAGTAAGATAGACATCTATAACATGTACATCAAATATACATTTCTTCTTCTTGACAAGGCCGCTCTTCAGATCAGCCAAGTACTTGGGGCAATTCCGCTTCAGTGCCCCTTCCCATTAAGTAATAGCATCAGTATCAGGTTTAGGGCCAGCCTTAGGCTTCTCGGGAGCGGAGCTTTCTTGCCGCCCTTCTTGAAGTTTCCCTTCTTAGGTTAGCCTTGCTTCTTGAAACTGGTGGTCTTGTTGACCATCAACACTTGGTGCTCTTTCTTTATCTCAATCTCAACAGATTTTAGCATGGAGAAGAGTTCAGGTAACTCCTTGTTCATGTTCTGCATGTTGTAGTTCATCACGGTTCTTGTAACTTGGTGGTAGTGATTGGAGGACACGATGAATACCCAGCTGGTTAGGTATCACAATCTCCAAGTCACCGAGCTTCTTCGCGTGTCCGGACATAGCGAACACGTGCTCACTAACGGAGCTGCCCTCTTCCATCATACAACCAAAGAACTGTTTCGAGGCCTCATATCTCTCCACAGCCGCATGAGTTTCAAAGATAATCTTGAGCTCATTGATCATATCACAAGGGTCATGGTGCTCAAAACGCTTTGGAGCTCTGCCTCTAGGATGCCGGAGGCTGGCCCAGACTTGAGAGTATCGAGTCACCTAGTCTCGTAAACATTCTTTACATCCTCGGATACTGCAGGTGGTGGTGGGGGACCTAGCGGTGCTTCGAGCACATATTGCGGATTTCCGCCATTGAGGAAAATCCTCACATGACGGAACCAGTCGGTGAAGTTGCTACCATTGCTTTTAAGCTTTTCTTTCTCTAGGAACTGGTTAAAATTGATTGATGGGGACGCCATGATCTACAACATATATTTGCAAAGAGTTTAGACTAAATTTATGACAAATTGAGTTCAAATTTTAATTCTACAAAATTAAACTAGGTGAACTCCCACTCAAAACAATATCCCTCGCATTGTCTTAGTGATCACACGAACCAAATCCATTACACCAAGTCCGATCATCACGAGACAAGATGTAACTTCAAAGGCGAACACTCAAAGTGTTCATCATATCATTCATATGACTCATGCTCTACCTTTCGGTATCCGTGTTCCGAGACCATGTACGTACATGCTAGGCTCGTCAAGGCAACCTTAGTATCCGCGTGTGCAAATCTGGCTTGCACCCGTTGTATGCATGTAGAATCTATCACACCCGATCATCACATTGATGTGAAGCGACAAGTCTTAGCAACGGTGCATACTAAGGATGAACACTTTATTATCTTGATATTTAGAGAGAGTGATCATCTTATAATGCTACCGTCGCGATCTAAGCAATATAAGATGCATAAAAGGATTAACATCACATGCAATTCATATGTGATATGATATGGCCCCTTTGTCTTTGCGCCTTTGATCTTCATCTCCAAAGCACGGACATGATCTCCATCATCAACGGGCATGATATCCATCATCATCGGTGTAGCGTCAAGGTCAATGGCGCCATCTTCATGATTGTTCTCCCATGTAGCAACTATTACAACTACTTTGAAATAATACTCAACATGAAATTTAAAGACAACCATAAGGCTCCTGCCGGTTGCCACAATACAATAATGATCATCTAATACATAATCATCATCACCACATCATGGCCATATCACATCACCAAACCCTGCAAAACAAGTTAGACGCCTCTAATTTGGTTTGCATATTTCACGGTGGTTTAGGGTTTCGAGTAAGATCCAATCTACCTACGAACATGAACCACAACGGTGATACTAGTGTTGTCAATAGAAAGAGTAAATTGGATCTTCACTATGGTGGGAGAGACAGACACCCGCAAAGCCACTTATGCAATACAAGTTGCATGTCGAGCGTGGAGCAAATCTCATGAACGCGGTCATGTAAAGTTAGCCCGATCCGCTTCATCCCACCATGCCGCAAGATGCAAAGTACACGAACTAAAGACAACAAAGCATCAACGCCCACAAAACAATTGTGTTCTACTCGAGCAACCAATCTATGCATAGACACGGTTCTGATGTATGGGATTCGTAGCATAGAAAACAAAAAATTCCTACCGAAAGAACGAATAACAAGCCAAGATCTAATCTAGTAGATGGTAGCAACGAGGTGAAGATCAACATACCGTTGAAGATCGCTAAGCGTTAACGAGATTAGATCTCGTGGTGGATGTAGACGATCACTTGCCGCTTGCAAAAGCGCGTAGAAGATCTTGACGGTGCCACAATCGGGCAGCACCTCCGTACTCGGTCACACGTTCAGTGTTGATGACGACGTCCTTCTCCCTGTTCCAGTGGGCAGCGGAAGTAGTAGACCCTCCTCGGAATCCTGACAACATGACGGCGTGGTGGCGGTGGTGGTGGAGAACTCCGGCAGGGTTTCGCCAAAGCGCTACTAGATGTGTATGAGGAGGAGGGGCGGCTAGGGTTTGGGGAGAGGGGGCGCCGGCCTTGGTGCCTCTATGGGGTGCGGCCAAGGTGGTGTTGAAGTGGCCGGCCCCCTCCTTGTCCCTCATTATATAGGTGGAACCCCCAGAGTTTGCCTCAAAGTCTTCGAATAAGACCCCAATTCAAAACTGCATATGGACGAATCCTACTTGGGTGGGACTCCTCCCTTTGCTTGGTGGGGTGGCCGGCCCCTTAGGTGGAGTCCACCTGGGACTCCTCCTCCCTATGGCTGGCCGTCCAAGCTAGGTGGAGTCCCTCCGGGACTCCACCTTCCATGGTGATTTCTTCCGGACTTTTCTAGAACCTTCTAGAACCTTCCATAAATGCACCGATCATTTTCAAACTTAGAAAATGACTTTCTATATATGAATCTTATTCTCCGGACCATTCCGAACCTCCTCGTGATGTCCTGGATCCCATCCGAGACTCGAACAAAACTTCGAACTCCATTCCAAATTCCATATCTACTTAAACGACATCAAACCTTAAGTGTGTCACCCTACGGTTCGTGAACTATGCAGACATGGTTGAGACTTCTCTCCGACCAATAACCAATAGCGGGATCTGGAGATCCATAATGGCTCCCACATATTCAACGATGACTTAGTGATCAATTGAACCATTTACAGACGATACCGATTCCTTTGTCACGCGATATTTTACTTGTCCGAGGTTTGATCATCGGTATCTCTATACCTTGTTCAACCTCGTCTCCAACAAGTACTCTTTACTCGTACCGTGGTATGTTATCTCTTATGAATCATTCATATGCTTGCAAGCTAATCAGACGACATTCCACCGAAAGGGCCCAGAGTATATCTATCCGTCATCGGGATGGACAATATCCCTCTTGATCCATATGCCTCAACTCATACTTTCCGAATACTTAATCCCAACTTTATAACCACCCATTTACGCAGTGGCGTTTGATGTAATCAAAGTACCCTTCCGGTATAAGTGATTTACATGATCTCATGGTCGAAGGACTAGGTAACTATGTATCGAAAGCTTATAGCAAATTGAACTTAATGACGTGATCATATGCTACACTTAATTGGGTGTGTCCATTACATCATTCATCTAATGACATAACCTTGTTATTAATAACATCCAATGTTCATGATCATGAAACTATGAACATCTATTAATCAACAAGCTAGTTATACAAGAGGCTTACTAGGGACTCCTTGTTGTTTACATAACACACATGTATCAATGTTTCGGTTAATACAATTATAGCATGGTATGAAAACATTTATCATAAACATAAATATATATAATAACCACTTTATTATTGCCTCTTGGGCATATCTCCAACATTTCCTTGCAGACTAGACTTAGTTTTGGGATAGTCCATTTGCCTGTCGTGTGACCCAATGTATGGGGCTTCTTTTGGTTTTTCTTCTACGTTGGCCAATGATTTAAATATGAAACTATGAAAGGCAAGGTGGTGCCCTCAAACTTAGTCGTGTGTGCCATATTTGTTGCACACTGCACTTAGTTTGTGGCCACTCCCTTTACCTGCCTTGTGACCCAATGTATGAGGCCTTTTCTGCTTCTGCAATTCTGCTGGCCAATGATTTAAATACGGCACTATGGAAGGTGTCACATTCCTTGCACACTAGACTTAGTTTGTGGATAGTCCCTTGAGCTGTCGTGTGACCCAATATATGAGGCTTCACTAATGTTTTTTATGTGCTTGTTCATCTAGTTGTGAGCAGCCACCTCTAATGGCATGTGTTTTTGATGCAGAGTGAGAAGATCCAGCTTGGGGCACCTGCGGAGGTTCCCGGCGAAGGACCGTCTAAGAACCGTCGAGGAAGGAAGGCTAATGTCATCCACTTCCACGACGACGTAGGGCTGGACCACTTCCTCCGGATCATCTGCAAGCCCACCTTTGGGCAGCTCCTAATCCCTGCCAAGTTCGTCAAGTGGTTCGACCCATCCCTTTGAACATCATCGTCCGCAGCAACATTGGCTGCAGCTGGATGATGACTACGAGGAAAGAAGGCAACGACGCATTCATCGGCTAGGGGTGGGAAGCCTTCGCCATCGCCCATTAGCTCAAGATAGGCTAGTTCCTCACCTTTAAGAAGGTGCCCTCTTTCGAGTACATTGTGGTCATCTTCGACCACACCTGCACTGAGGTGATGACCAGGTGCCCGGACCATGGCGATGCCACCAGGTGTGTTGTCTTCGAAGAAGAAGTCTGAAGCTCTGCTGGTATTGTGTCGTTGTTGGTATTCTGTCTCTACTATCCAATGGTGTTGTGTCTGAACTATGGTTTGTGATCGTGTCTGAACTATGGTGTCTGAATAAGTGTCATGTCGTGTCGAGTAGACTAAACTTATTTCGCATCGTCGATGATCTTTCTAGTATCTTGCATTCTATGCTTGCTTGTACGCTATTGATCACTAGTAACCTCACCACTGAAGGAAAGAGGTAACCACAAGCTAATTTTGGGTTGCAGCCAAATAGCAGCATTCACGTTTTGGGCTGCTACTTGGCCTCAAAACCGACCTACCAAACGGCCAGAACTCAAATCTCCACAAAGCCGAAAAACCTCTTCGCGACCTACCAAATGATAGGCCATTTCTGGCCCGTGGCCCTTCAGAAATGCGGGGGTTATTTTCCCTGGCGAGGTAGTGCAGAAAATCAGCCAAGCTACCAAACAGGCTCCTTATGAACGCAACAAAAAAAAAAGAATGAAAGAAAGAAAACCCCCACTTCGCGCCCTAGGCCTTGTTCGGCAGAGGTAGATTTGTGTATATTTTAGTGTATTAGTCACCGTGTTTTGGATGAAAACACCTCAGTCACCCAATCCCCTCGGATCCCTCTTCCATCCAGATCCGTATGATCCCTCTCTCCAAAACATTGGCTCACTAATCAGCGAAGCGTCCAAGCGTCTCAACTAATCAGCGATGTTTTCAACCGTTCCTGGTGCAGCTCGCCCAAAACGCGAGGGAAATTGAGCGTTTTGTTTACACTCCAAACTGACATGTTTCGGCAGGGATTGCCCAGACTGACCCTACCGAAACCGGCTGACCGAACGGCCCATTCGCGTTTTGTTGAGTTTTCAGATGGGGCGAGGATTATACTCAGCAAACCCAGGCAAAACTCCCCTGCCGAACAAGCCCTTATCGGACCGGCCCACCGGTGGGAAGGCCTCTTTCCCCGTATTTGCCGGTTTCCCCTCGTCCGCGCCACTATAAGTTCGAAATCGCGTCTCGTTTTCCTCTTCCCTGATCCAATCCCATCTTGAAAACCCTAGATCCCCAAGACAGTAGATAGTCGATGGGGAGACAATCTAATCATGCTCGTTTCCTTGATGAAAACGAGTGGCTGAAGCGTGAGGAGAGGAAAAACATGCTGGCTTGGATCGAGGACATGGAAAATACCATGGGGAGATACAAGACACCACCGCCAACGGAAATCGTTCTGTACCCAGGTATGAGGATTTCTGTTTATTCTCCCGTGATGAGATTCTGTTTTGTTATCATATTGAGAAAGGTTATGCCAACATTTGACATGTATTGCTGAAAAGATTCGATCCTTCCTGAATTTGCTCCATTTTTATTGGCTTTTCGATACGTTTAATTTTTTTGTTGATGCTTCTGGTTTTATAGAAGTTCTATAATTTGTTGAGTCCGGTACTAATCTATCTCTGACTAGTATACTTCTACCATTTGAAGATCTCATGGATAGAGCATGGGGATGGAGCAGGCTGGTGATCTATGAGGTGGCAGATACTAGTGTTGAGTGGCCCACGTTTATGCAATATCTAAAGGAGTATTTCAATCGAAATGTTGCTTTTCTTTGCACCAGGAGTGTAGAAGCTGCCCGTTACGTAAGTTCTTCCTCCTGCCCATATATGTTGTAAGAAATACTGGTGCCCTAGCTTACCTTATTTGATAGATTGTGTTGCTAATAACTTCTTTGCATCGCTGCAAAACAATGGTGTCAAGTGTCTCAAGGAGGAGAGGAGGTATCGCATGATTCGTGCAAAAGATCTCAGTGCTGAAGACATAACCTTGAGCGACAGTATCCAGGAGCGAGCAACGTGTGTTTTCAAATCAAAGGTTAAATCGGTTGCTGCAACTGCTGGATTGATGGTATATGCCTGCCTAATAAATCAGATCAACCAGTGTTCTACTTAATTTATTCATTTTAGTTTTTGATGCTTATTAATTTGTTTGCGCTGATTGAGAAAACTCTTGTTTAAGTGTATGGCGGAGGAGGCCAAGCTGATGTCTGACTTGCAAAGAGATCATTTCAAAAGCATGTCCGTCTTTTCGAGCTATATCCGGCAGAGTGCCCTGCATCTTACGCACTACCAAGGGTCTGAATCTGATGTCATTGCTGCTTCCCTTCTGGTATGTATGCCCATGCCTCTACCAGAACAAACTGCATCTTGGCTATATATATCTAACGAGATTTACTAATTTTGTCGCAACAATGGTTTGATTGAAGGGTATGTTGAAGGAGACTATCTCTGTGCGTCGCTTGATGAATCGAGGGAACACCGACATTGGTGTAGAAGAATTTGAGTGTGGATTTATCCGAGAGGCTATTCTTCCACTTCTAGAAAAACTTGAAAATTGCTTTGCTCGTGAAATTGCTGGTACAGTGGATGAGCATGCCAGTTCGCTTAGAGGGTATATTGATTTTCTTGTTTCTGTAATTGCACATATGTTTTTGGGGGAAAGTGTCTATGTCTATTTATTGTGCTTTACTGTTACCAGGGATAACAGTACTGTTGAGGGATTCAAAGCTGACAAATCGGAGAAGCCTATAAGGTATATTGAAATTTTGTTGGTTTTTTCTTGTTGAATTCATATTGCTTGGGGGAAGTGTTAACTTGTTGTGCTTTACTGTCATCAGAGACAGCACTGTGGTGGAGTTGAAACCCAATGCAAATGAAAAGCCAAAGGATACAAATGAACGTTGTGCAAAGAACAAGCTTGGAAACGGAAAGAGGAAGAGGAAGAGGAAGAGGAAGAGATCGAAGAAGACCTAATTCCTTTTGTTGCTTATAAGGAAGTTTTAATTCCTTTTTTGTTGCCGAATTGCTGTGAACTGTTGACATAGCTTTGGCAGACATCTAAGCTATCCATTGTTAGTGCAACTTAATTAAATGGCCCTTTTCTTAATTAATGTGATAATTAGCTTACATATTTTTAGTTGAATATATCTTGATGAAAAACATGTGATTTTTCTTCAATTCTCTTTTCAAGATTAGTGTGTGATTATATGCCTTTTATTAAACATAAAGCTGCGTCTATTTAATATGGATGGTTGACCTAGAACTAACTTTATTTTTCTGCTTTGATGATGTCATCTATTTTCATGTGTTATTCATCTGCAACTCGTAAAAAAGATGTGCAATTGCGCACCCGTATGCAATTCTCATGTGCGCAAATCGTGATGCAAATTTAACGGTCCTAGAGTCAACCTAGAACTAACTTAATTCTTGGTCAATCTAGAATTAGCAAAAGAGATTTAATATTGTGCAAGACTCTTTTCTTATTACTTGATATATATGATTTCATGCTTACTCTATTAAACCTAAGGGCTTTACTGAACCACAGTACTTCAAAGGAGCAATGAACCAGGAAGTATTCTATGCAGTAATTGTCACCCTTCACTGTTTTCTCTTCGGCTAACACTTAGATCATCTTCAGCCGCGTCCCCCATAGCGTCCTCCAAAGTTATTTGGGGCGCGCCAGATAATTTTTCGTTCCCATCCGCGCGCCCCAAAGCCTCCTTCCGTCCGGCGCGGCCCAATACGACGTTCGGCGCCCCGAGCCCGTTCCCGGTCCACAGGAGACGCTCCGGGCGCGCCCGACACAACGAAAAGCGAGGCGGGGAGTGGCGGGCCCGACGCGTCAGCGACACATAAAAATTTGACCCCCCTCCTGCCACATCGCGCCTCTCCCGCCGCACATTTATGCCCTCCCAAAAGATTTCACCGCCTCTCCTGCCGATTCATTTCTCCCTCCCGCTGTCGTTACTCTCTCCCTCCCGCCGCCGCTACCCTCTCCCATCCATGGCACCGCCGACATGCCCAAAAATAATGGCCAAGAAAGCGGCTACCAAGCCACCGGACAATGAGGCAGCGACGAAAGGGCCGAAGGCGTCCTTCGCGAAGCCGCGGAAGGCATCGGTGGCGAGGAAGAAGCCGGAAGGCTGGATCAACGAAAGGTGGGAGCAAGACTGCCTACGGCGCAAGTTGTTGACGGCGGAGCGGAGGGGACGGTAGGTGGTGCAGCAGGAGAAGAAGTCGGTGGCGGCGCGTGTGCACCAGAAGGCGCTGGCCGCGTGTATCGCTGCTACCAACGCGAGGTCACGGAGTACGTCGGGCAACCCACACATTCTGGGAGTGGTGTCTCCGTCGACACCCGGTTTCTTCAACGAGGGCCCTTCTGCCACTCCTGGGTGTGTGACACCGAACTTGTCGCCGTAGTACGAGGATGCGCTGCCGCATGGCGGCTTCAACCCCAACGCACTTTTCTACTCCCTGGCGTACGACCCAGCGCCCCAGCGCCAACCAGGCCCCGTTGCGGACGGCGCCCCGTTCACTGGCCGCAGGGGTCTGCTCGAATTCGAGGGTGCCGGTAGTGAGGAGGAGGAGGAGGAGGGGGCTGACGAGGGGGTGGAGGACGACGAGGACGAGGATGCCATGGAGGATGGAGAGGATCTCGTGGAGGTTGACGCGGCCGACGTGAGGAAGAAGAAGGCGGCCTCGGGCAGACGAGGCCCCAAGTGGAAGGTTCTGGAGGATGAATGTCCCTTCGAGTCGTGGTCGACGGTGAGCCATTACTCCATCATCGGCGCCAACCAAAAGTGCGGGAAATATTGGGCGAGGATCAAGGCGGAGTTCGATGAGCGCAGGCTAGTCAACAAGGATTACCGCACGATGACAATGAAGAGGAGCCAAAAGGCAATGTCGACGCGATGGGTCATCATCCAGGCATCGGTGAACATGTTCCATGGGTCGAGAGCAGAGGCAACAGCGGCACAAATGTCAGCGATACGGTACGCCTCTTTCTACGAATAGTTTTAGCGCCTAGTTTAATCATGATCTGATTGCGCTTCCTTTGGATTAGTTCGACCGCGCCATGGCGATGTACCGGAAGAACTCGGAAGGGTTTAGGCCTTTCGTGCTGTTGCATTGCTATAGCAAGCTCAAAATGAACGAGAAATGGCGGTTGACGCGTATTTCATTGTCGAGGGGGAAAGATGCCATTGATCTGGATGCGCCGCTCGCAACATCGGCAGGGCGCCCTATCGGCAACAAGGCCGCCTTGGCCGACGCAGCGGTGACCCAGAAGACGCAGGCGTCAGTCACACAGATCCTCGCCGAGGTCTCCTCGACCCTGCTCTCCTGCGACAAAAAGACCGACGAAAGGTGGGCGACGCTGCTCAAGAGGCAAGAAGAGAAGATGGAGCTCAAGAAATACAAGGAGGACATGTTCCTGTGGACCATGTCGACAGCTGGAATGTCTCCCCGGACGCGGGCGGCGCACAACTTCTACAAAGGCATGATTCTCGACGACATTCAAGCTAAAATGGCGGCGAATGAGGCAGCGGAAGCAACCCCACCCCGGAGGCAGAGCAGGCACCAGCAGGCGCGACAGCGTCTACTAGTACACCTGTGTTGGCGGCATCGGCATCTGCGTTGGCCTCGGCATCGGCGAGGAAGCAGGCACACCGGGCAGAGCACGACGAGGTCGTCGTGATCGACGGGCCTACGTCGACTCAGGATGCGCTGTCGGTGTCGCCGAACCCCTTTTACTAATTTAAGTTTAGCTTGCACCACCGGTTTGTAATATGATCGTGCGTCCAGTACTTTGATCGCGGCTACTTCGATCGCGACGACTTCGACGGGAACGCTCTCTTTTGAATGTGGACCATTTGAATTTTCTTTTTGGGGACCGCGTTTGGGGGACGTGGCTGGGGAGCGATGTCAACACCCGGGTTTTTAAGTCCGGATGCCCTATTACATCATACATCGCAATCCCAGGAAGATTGTTTTTGCGAGACATAATAGTAAGTAGTTCAGAGTCATCATTTATTACAGCACATAATGTCTTACAACAAGGGATCACATGATCCAATATTACACAAATAGATTGTTCAACATCACAAATAAGTAGCGGAAGCGTAGTAGTAGTGGACTATCTATTCCACAGGCAACGCTTGACGTTAGAAGACGATCCTAGTTATCGTAGACGTCCTGTTGTCCGTCTTCCTGATACTGTTGCTCCTCTTCAAAGTCTGGCATTTGAATAGCCAGGGCAAAGCCATGAGTACTTTTAAAGTACTCGCAAACTAATACTCAGGTAAAACATATTAAGGGTAGTAAGGGGGTGCTAAGCTCTAGTTTTATTTGCATAAAGCCAAGTTTTAATTTGATAAACATCTAGTAAAAACCCATCATTGGCTAGACTAACTCAAGTGGGAACATTAGTGTCATTCCCACAATTCATTTGGAATCCAAGTCAATTCGCCATTCCCATTCACCATTTCAAAAATTCTGATAACGGAGATAGTATGGCCTTTCCAATCGTCCATAACCGCGGACACGGCTATTCGAATAGGTTTAACACTCTGCAGAGGTTGTACTCTTGTGCCACAACTTTTGATTACATCCGTCGAGGATAACCCCGAATCATCGTAACTCAGTACGCGGATCATCAACCTTAACCTTTCACTTATATGTCCTAGTATAGGCACCTCTCCCCATGAGCTTGGCCTCCCGGTGAAAACCAACTGTTAACCCGGCTGCACAGCTTGGGTCGTACATTCGTCTCATATTCACCACATTTCTCATATACGGAGGCAGCCTCGGCGTAACCCCTATGATGCTTGTTTAGAGGGAACCCATACTAAAATACACAAGTTTCTAGTTAAGCCCTACCCATAATCAGGTATTGTGGGGGTACTTGTATAATTGGAAGGGTATCGCATTCAAACCCCATCATCAATTTTATCAAAAATCACTATCTTCTCTTGTTCACATCCATCTCCACTTTACTTTCTTTCAAAGTCATTTCACTTCACCATGTTCCCATCTAGAGTAGTCCATTTTTAATTGCTTAGCACTAGCAACTACATGAGGGATGCTATCTAGCTTTGAGTTATGTTAAACCCAAATCCAAGTATTGTTCTACTCTAGACCCAGTGAATCATAAATCAAAAAGTACTTTGAAATAAATAGGCCAAAGTAAAAGTAAGTAAAAACTTGGGATAGGTAATACATAAAAGTAAAGTGTGATGGTGCCTTTGCTCTTGTAGAGCTAAGCACTTGTGTTTAGCAAGGGTTAGCTTGCCTTGGGCTGAGTAGGTATCGAAGTGCTCTTCTTCTTCCTGAGAGTAGGCCTCCTCCTCTTGGTATTCCTCGTTACTAGCGTCTATATACGAATACGAGGTATAAATACTAAACCAAGCTCACATACTAAGCTAGAACACTCAAAAGATTGCACACACTAATCCTATTCTCAGTCAAAACATGGCATGGTGGATTTATTTGATGAGTTTATATTTAAGAGTGAAAATAATTTCCTCTCATGATTCTTATTTCTTAAATTTGGTATTTGGATCCTTAGAGACATTAAATTCCTCTCATTATCTCTTATTAAGATTTAATCTCTTCATATAATAATAAGGTATGAAATATAAGTTGACCCAAGTCAACATTCCATATCTATTATATGTGAGTATAATTTAATTGAATTGCTATACTTCACCAAGTTTTAATCCTATATTTAAATGAATTAAAATCTCTAAGTAATAATTATCAGAGGTTCATAAATCTAAGTCATTTCCCCTGGTTATATTACTTAGGATCAAGATTTAAATGAGAGAGTAGCTCTCATATGACTTATTGAATTTGAATTCAAGTTGAAAAGTACTAGAATTGACTACATAGCTATTTTATTTCATCTAGTCCATTATCATACAAATAACATGTCTATATTATTGCATAATCAATTAGAGGACATCATTTGTGATTTATCAGAATTGGAATCAACTCAAAATCATTTATAGATTATTTTTAATAATTATTTGAAGTTAGAAAAGGCCCTTCCTTGTTATTTTTGTCACTTAAAATTAAATACGAATTTGGATATGAGGCCAGTGGCATTATTTAGATAATTTCATGAGCTTTCTAAATATATAAAATTGGTTAAATTTGGTGTAGTAGATTTCGAGCTATTCAAATTTAAAGTGGGCAGCAGTATTGAATTTGAACTAAATCAATTAATTCCGATTTGAAAATCTGGGCCGCGCGGGAAAACTTAACGGGCCAAAACGGAAATTAAATTCACTGCGCAGCCCAACAAGCCACGGGTGCGAGTGGGCTGCCCTGACGAGGTGGGGTCCACCTGTCGGCGACGTTTTAAACAGCGAAACGGTGTGCCGCATCTAAGCCGTAGGATTAGAAAGGAGATCCACGGCTCACAGAGGCCGTCGTCTCCGGCGGGATTCCGACGAGCTCACGGCGTCAGTAGGGGTCGGAGAGCCTACCAGGCTGTTGCAGGTGTCTGGCAGGGTGCTCGAGGAAGTGGTCGTCGACGAGGAAGCCCCTGGTGCAGTGGTGGAGCTCGGCGAGGCTCCAGGCGTCGCAGAGCTTCCGCGGGCTCCGGCGGACTCGAGCTCGCAATTCGAGCAGCTCCGGCGACTATTGGTGAAATTGATTGGGGCGTGTTGCTCAGTGAAGGGAGGGGAGTGATTTGTGTGAAGAGAGGAGGAGCCGATCGTCGCTATTTATAGCAGCCGATGGTGGTCGTGAGGTGCTGTGGAGGAGCGGCCATGGCGCGGCTCCTGTGGCGAGCGAAAGGGCAAGGCGAGGACTGCTACGGCTAGCTGGTGTGCTGGCGATGCTCAACCTGTATCGAGGTAGAGAAAAGGGTGATGGGAGGGCTCGAGCGCTTGCAGGGTCTGTGGCGCGGCGTGCGGCCGAAAGTCGACGAGGACGACGGCGACGGAGCAGGGGCAGGCTAGGGATGGTGTCGGCGTGTAGAGGGCGGGGAGCGGCTGCGCGACGCAGGCGTAGCTTGGCCAGAGGAGGACGGAGGTGCTCGAGCGCGTGGTGTGCGGCGATGCCAGCGCGGTCACCGCGCGTGCTGGCACGTCCTAGCGAGTTTTGGGCGAGCGCGTTCCGGCCAATGCCGTGCGTTGGCGTTGCTGGGGCGTGTACCCTCGTCGTCCTTGAGTGTTGTAGATGCTCCAGGACAAGAGGATGAGTTGAAATGGTGGCCCGAGGTGGTGATGCCAAAGGTGGCCGTGTGTGCATGGTATGGAGCATCTCCTCTCACTTTCTCACTTTAATCAACCCAGGCAAGTACTTAGCTATGTGCAGGGATCATAGAGAGGCACTTATCATCTCAGTAGCAAAGGGGTTTAGGCCAAGAACCATTGGATAATAGCATGTAACACAAAATGGAAAACATGCCTGCCAAGTGTTTGATTAAATGGCCGCAAGAACTTTTTGTTTAAATTTTGAAATTCTTTTTGGTGGATCTCATTTATATAATTAATGTGTTGGATTGGTGGTGGTTTGGTTCAATTTGGAGTTGTTTTGCAAAATGTCAAAAGTGACATGATCTTCTCTTTATTTCAGCATCACTACTTGTCACCTTTTTACTGGTCAACCTAGTCAACTCTGGCCATGGTGGTCAACATCAAAGTTACTCACCTTGACATGATCTTGGATGACATGGCTTTGGTTGACCAAGTTTAGTTCAAGAGTTGAGAGAACCAGAGAGGTAAAGTAGTGAAGAAAATATTTTTGGGCCATATGACCATTATCATATGTATGAAGAAATCTTGATTTCTTTGGATTTGATTCTTGATCCAAGGATGCAATTGTGTTAGTTTATCATATTAAAGTATTTTAGAAGCAAGAGGGCAAGCAATTTTGGCCTAGGTTGAAGAATTGCAATTTGGCATTTTGTGTATGTAAGTGAAATATGGATTTTTCCCATTTTCTTTATTTCTTCTCAAATTAGGGTTTGATCATCTTTGTTAGGGTTCACATAGCAATTGATAAACATACTAACACTCATCATGGCAATAGCACATAAGAAAAGCACTCAAATGCATAAAACTATATGTGGCACTATATGCATATGAAAAGTTTTTGTTTGTTGCAAAATTTGAATAATTGAAACTCTCTCTTGATTTTTATTATTGTTGGAACTTGGGATGTTACAAACCCTTCCCCCTTACAAAAGATCTCGTCCCGAGATCTTAAAGAAAACTAGGTACTAAAGAGATCTGGGTACTCAGTCTTCATGAAATCTTCTCTCTCCCAAGTGGCTTCTTCTTCGGTGTGGTTACTCCATTGTATCTTCGAAACTTGATACTCCGGCAGGTGGTTCGAAGGCTTCTTCCAGGATGCGAATAGGTACTTCGCGGTATATCGAGATCTGAGTTGATATCCACGGCTCGATGGTCGATGTTCTTGAAAACTTCGGTCTTCTCCGGTACCTCTAAGCAGCAACGAGATGTGAAACACATTGTGCACCGCTGACATCTCTTCTGGTAGATCCAGTTGATAAGACACTTCTCCACGGCGACTTAGGACTTTGAAGGGTCCTACATATCGAGGTGCAAGCTTTCCTCTAAGCTGGAATCTCTGCATTCCTTTAAGGGGGGGACACTTTGAGATACACGAAATCTCCGATCTCGAAGGTCATCTCTCGGCGTCTCTTGTCGGCGTAGCTCTTCTGTCTTGATTGAGCGGTCTTGAGGTACTCGCGGATCTTGTGCACCTTCTCTTCGGCTCGGAGAATATCTGGTCCAAAGACTTGACTCTCTACGACTTGAGCCCAGTTCGGAGAAACTTCCTTCGGTGCTTCAAAGGGGGCCATCTGCTTTGGTAGGTTGTTGTATGAGAATTCGTACGGCAAGCAGTCTTCCCACTTAGATCCATACTCTAGCACACATGCTCTCAACATATCTTCCGATCTGGTTGACTCGTTCTGTCCATCATGCACGGATGATAGGCTGTCTGAAATCAGACGAGTTCCGAGTCCTTCATGTACTTTCTGCCCTGGAGTTGAATTGGGATCCTCTATCGGATACTATCGACTTCGGGGTTCCGTGCAGGCTGACTATTCTTGAGATGTATAACTCTGCAAGTCTTGGTCCTTGATAAGTGGTCTTGACGGGGATGAAGTGGGCGACTTTGGTCAACCTGTCAACCACTACCCAGATGGAATCATTTCCTTTACTAGATTTGGGCAATCCGGTGATGAAGTCCATTCCTACCGAATCCCACTTCCATTAGGATCTGTAAGGTTGCAGCAGTCTGCGGGGTTGATGTTCGCCTTGACTCTTTGACAGATGTCACACTTAGCGATGTAACTCCCGATTTCTCGCTTCATTCCATGCCACCAGAACTGTTCCTTCAAGTCCTGGTACATTTTGGTACCTCCAGGGTGAATGGAGTAAAGGGTGTCATGAGCTTCTTTCAGAATGACTTGCTTCAACTCTGAATCTGACGGCACACAAAGGCGTCCGTTGTACCATAGCACTCCTTCTTCATCTACAGTGAATCCCGGTGCTTTTCCTGCAGCTATTTGGCTCTTAATCCCGTCAATGCTTGCATTGCCCTTCTGGGCTTCCTTGATGTGACTAATAAGGGTGGGTTGAAGTTCAATGCTGAAATCCTTCACTCACCAGCTCCATTCTAAACTGTTCAAACTCTGAAACAGGCTAGGTTGCTCTTCTGCGATCATGGAGTTCAACTGGCACGGCAGTCTACTCAAAGCATCCGCTACCACATTGGCCTTGCCGGGGTGGTAGTGAATTTCCATATCGTAATCCTTGATTAGCTCTAACCATCTTCTCTGCCTCATGTTCAGCTCCTTCGAGTGAAGATATACTTCAAGCTCTTGTGATCTGAATAGATCTCGCATCGATTACCCATGAGGTAATGACGCCATACTTTCGTGCTAAAACCACGGGCTAGCTCTAAGTCATGGGTTGGATAGTTCTGCTCATGCTGCTTCAGTTGCCTTGACAGGTAAGATATCACTTTCCCTTCTTGCATCAACACACATCCCAGACCAATCTTGGAGGCATCACAATACACATCAAATGGTTTGGTGATGTCCGGCAATCAGTATTGGGGCTGAAGTCAGTCTGCTCTTGAGCTGTTGGAAACTCTCTTCACACTTGTCCGTCCATTCGAACTTCTTGTCCTTCTTCAGCAATTGGGTCATCGGTCTGGCTATGCTTGAGAATCCTTCAACGAATCGGCGGTAATATCCCGCCAATCCGAGAAATGCACGGACCTCAGTCTGAGTGGTTGGGGCTTTCCATTCTTCAACAGTCTTGATCTTCGAAGGGTCAACGGCAATTCCTCCGGTGGACAAGATGTGTCCTAGGAATCCTACTTCCTTCAACCAAAACTCGCATTTGCTGAACTTGGCGTACAGCTGATGCTCCCGAAGGGTATTTAAGACCGCTTCCAGGTGTTGCTCATGTTCTTCTTCGGATTTGGAGTAGATAAGGATGTCGTCGATCAAAACCACGACAAACTTATCCAGGAAGTTCATGAAGACCTTATTCATGAGATTCATGAAATAAGCGGGGGCGTTGGTCAATCCAAATGACATGACATTGTACTCATACAATCCATATCTGGTGGTGAAAGCAGTTTTGGGGATGTCGGTGGCACGAATCTTTAGTTGATGGTAACCAGTCCTCAGATCAATCTTCGAGAACACTTTGGCACCGGTCAGTTGGTCAAACAGATCTTCTATCTTTGGCAATGGATATTTGTTCTTGATGGTGACATCGTTAAGTTTACGGTAATCCGTACATAACCGATTTGCACCATCCTTCTTGTCCACAAACAAAACTGGTGATCTCCAAGGTGACGCACTTGGCCTAATCAGACCCTTGAATAGCATATCATCCAGTTGCTTCTTCAGTTCCACTAACTCGGTTCATACTATAGGCTCTCTGGGCTATAGGTCCGGTTCCAGGGATTAACTCAATGATAAACTCGATATCCCGATCTGGGGGCATACCGGGTAGATCATCGAAACACATCGGGGTATCGACAAACGACCCTGATCTGATCCAAGGTGGGTTTAGCTAGACTTTGGTTGCAAAATTCCTGGGCAGTCTTTCAGATATGTGCTCGACTAATATTCCAGTGCTACTAGTCATGGTGATGGCCTTCTTGGCACAATCAATCAGCCCATGATGTTTCGACATCCAGTCCATACCCAGTACTACTTCCAAACCTTTTGTTCCCAGAACAATTAAATTTGCATAAAATTCTATTTCATGAATTCTGATAGGAACATCTTTGCAAATTTTTCTAGCTTTAGTGGTTGATCCCGGTATTTGCACTATCATGACATGCTTCAAACTGATGGGTTGAATCTTACTAGTGCATGCAAAATCTTCCGTAACAAACGAATGCGATGCTCGGAATCAAACGACACTCTTGCAGTATTGAGTTAACGAGAGAACATACCACAACATGGGGCTTCCTGAGCTTCTTCGCACTCATGTGAAAGAGGCGGCCGCCACGGTTGTTCGGGTTGTTGGGGGTGAACTTCTTGTTGTTGGCGACACGGCGCTGCTGCTGAGCAGGGCCAGAGGTGTTGGCGGCAGTCTTGGCGAGTCACTTGGGACACTCGTTGGAGTAGTGCCCCACCACTCCGCACTCATAACAAGTGATGGTGGACTTGTCCTTGGTGGCGACAGGAATAGCATTGCTCCCAGTCCTCGGAGCATTGTTGGTGTTGTTGTTGTTGGCGGGGCTCTCATCGGAGCGGTTGAAGTTGTTGTTGTGGTGAACGAAGTTATTGTTGTTGTGGTGGTGTCCACCGATCCGGGGTTTCCTCCACTCCGGTTCGATAACCGGGTGCGATATCTGTGCCGGGGGCTGTTGTTTCGGGGTGAATCCTCCGCTTGAGCTAGGACGGAACTTGGGGGTATTGCTGGGCCCACTGGTGCACATGCGGCGCTTGCGGTTCTCATTGGCCAGTTCAACTTGCCCTCCATCCGGATGGCGGAGTCAACAAGAGCTTCGAGGTCAGCAAAGGGATGTTGACCAACACCGTTTGCATCTCATCGTGCAGTCCATTCAGGAACCTCTCCTTCCTTTTCTCGGTGGTATCGGTCTCCGGGCGTACCTTGACAGGGTGAGGAACCGTCGCGGTATTCTACCACGGTTAGACGGCCTTGCTTTTGGAACTCATCCCGCATCTTCTTGATGAGACCCGGTGGCACATGATACTTGCTAAACTTGAGCTTGAAATCTGCCCAAGTCATCATTTGCCCCGCATTCAATGCGCGAGCACTTGTCCACCGGGCACGTGCAGGTCTGCCAGGATAGTGGGTGGCAAACAGCACTTTGTCACCATCTTCTACTCCGGCAACCTCAAGATTGTTCTCCATGGTTTGGAGCCAATCATGCATCAAGGGGTTCCTCAGTCTTGCTAAACACCGGGGGTTGGTGTTGAAAGTTCTTCAGCTTGGAGCCCGGATGGTCATGGTTTCCGTGGCCTTGGTTGTTCTGTGCTAGCTGTTGCAGAGCGGTGATATTCGCCTGCCTTTCAGCGCGTTCAGCCTCTCTATCCTCCATCATGAGCTGCAGCATTTGCATCAGCGCATCCTGATTGGCGTTGCGAGCTGGAGGTGCCATCTGAACAGGGGTATGGATAATGAGATGAGAGGGAAATTTCTATGGCTCATTTTTGGGATAAAATCACACAATTTAAACTTGATTCATAAAAATAATAATATTACACACACGAACATAGTCATGAAAGTAGCAAATATTACAAGCCGACAATCAGGAGGGTTTGAAGAACCCTTTCAACAATCTACGATACATGGGGCGGGTACAAAGGACCGATACATATCACGAGACGCAAGTGCTTAGAGGGGGATGGAAACTATCCATCGATGCGGAGCGGGAAGGTGGTGTCCATCCCGGCGGGCAGGTGCTGGTGGAAGTCCAGGTCTCCCTCATCTTCCTCCTCGTAGTCATTGTCATTGCTGACATAGGAGTAGCCATCCCCTTGGATGTCTTCCCCTTCACCCTCTCCTTCCAGTAGCTGGAGCTGTTCCGCCTGAGTGGCGATAGTCTCCTTCAGGACGGCGAGCTTGGCCTTCAGGCGGTGGATAGTGGAGTCCCTCTTCGCGACCAGCTGGCGGAGAGTTCTACGCTCCTTTGCGATGACCTTTATGGTCTCCGCATACTGGTTCAGCTGACCCTGGGTGTGGATGGCGACGGAGCGGGAGTTGTCCAGCTCAGCACGAGTCTCAAACAACATGAAGTCCAAGTGATCCACGTGGTGCCTTAGCACGGGGTGGAACGGCAGGCTGAGGGGCAGTCCAAGAGAGGAGTGCCTTGCGAAGTGTGCAAAGCGTTCCCCTTCAATAGCCACCGAGTTTTGCCCGCACAGACGAGCGAGAGCCTCCTGTAGAGCGCGGGCGAGTCCATCCACCCAGTTGTTCTCTCGAAGAGAGAACTGAATCTGGCGGAACATGGGTGACTCCGGCTTCCCAGGGAGGTTAGCCATGATGAGCCATTGGAGTTGGCCATCAGCTGGTCAGCGATCTGGCCTCCGTAAAACACGGGAGGCGAGCGTCCGAGGAACTCTGAGAGGGCAAACAGATCCCTCTCAAAGATCAGATCCCCACCGTTCGCCAGGTCGTACACCTGGGTTTGAACGAAGGGCTCCATCGGGATGATAGGCTCCATCTGTAGAGGGATTGATAAGCAAGTTAGAACAGTGCAAGTGTTCAAAATTTTATGTACTTATACATAAGAACATGAATTTGGCTATTTTAAAAGATCACAGGTAAGGGTATGATTGTATTTTTCATAATTATTCAATTCATTATATTTAAAACTAAGTTTGTCAAACGTCCATTCTAACTAGGGTCTCCTAAGGTCAAACAATGGCTCTGATACCAACTTGTCAACACCCGGGTTTTTAAGTCCGGATGCCCTATTACATCATACATCGCAATCCCAGGAAGATTGTTTTTGCGAGACATAATAGTAAGTAGTTCAGAGTCATCATTTATTACACACATAATGTCTTACAACAAGGGATCACATGATCCAATATTACACAAATAGATTGTTCAACATCACAAATAAGTAGCGGGAGTAGTAGTAGTGGACTATCTATTCCACGAGGCAACGCTTGACGTTAGAAGACGATCTAGTTATCGTAGACGTCCATTGTCCGTCTTCATATTGCTCCTCTTCAAAGTCGGCATTTGAATAGCCAGGGCATAGCCATGAGTACTTTTAAAGTACTCGCAAACTAATACTCAGGTAAAACATATTAAGGGTAGTAAGGGGGTGCTAAGCTCTAGTTTTATTTGCATAAAGCCAAGTTTTAATTTGATAAACATCTAGTAAAAACCCATCATTGGCTAGACTAACTCAAGTGGGAACATTAGTGTCATTCCCACAATTCATTTGGAATCCAAGTCAATTCGCCATTCCCATTCACCATTTCAAAAATTCTGATAACGGAGATAGTATGGCCTTTCCAATCGTCCATAACCGCGGACATGGCTATTCGAATAGGTTTAACACTCTGCAGAGGTTGTACTCTTGTGCCACAACTTTTGATTACATCCGTCGAGGATAACCCCGAATCATCGTAACTCAGTACGCGGATCATCAACCTTAACCTTTCACTTATATGTCCTAGTATAGGCACCTCTCCCCATGAGCTTGGCCTCCCGGTGAAAACCAACTGTTAACCCGGGAACTGCACAGGGCTTGGGTCGTACATTCGTCTCATATTCACCACATTTCTCATATACGGAGGCAGCCTCGGCGTAACCCCTATGATGCTTGTTTAGAGGGAACCCATACTAAAATACACAAGTTTCTAGTTAAGCCCTACCCATAATCAGGTATTGTGGGGGTACTTGTATAATTGGAAGGGTATCGCATTCAAACCCCATCATCAATTTTATCAAAAATCACTATCTTCTCTTGTTCACATCCATCTCCACTTTACTTTCTTTCAAAGTCATTTCACTTCACCATGTTCCCATCTAGAGTAGTCCATTTTTAATTGCTTAGCACTAGCAACTACATGAGGGATGCTATCTAGCTTTGAGTTATGTTAAACCCAAATCCAAGTATTGTTCTACTCTAGACCCAGTGAATCATAAATCAAAAAGTACTTTGAAATAAATAGGCCAAAGTAAAAGTAAGTAAAAACTTGGGATAGGTAATACATAAAAGTAAAGTGTGATGGTGCCTTTGCTCTTGTAGAGCTAAGCACTTGTGTTTAGCAAGGGTTAGCTTGCCTTGAGCTGAGTAGGTATCGAAGTGCTCTTCTTCTTCCTGAGAGTAGGCCTCCTCCTCTTGGTATTCCTCGTTACTAGCGTCTATATACGAATACGAGGTATAAATACTAAACCAAGCTCACATACTAAGCTAGAACACTCAAAAGATTGCACACACTAATCCTATTCTCATTCAAAACATGGCATGGTGGATTTATTTGATGAGTTTATATTTAAGAGTGAAAATAATTTCCTCTCATGATTCTTATTTCTTAAATTTGGTATTTGGATCCTTAGAGACATTAAATGCCTCTCATTATCTCTTATTAAGATTTAATCTCTTCATATAATAATAAGGTATGAAATATAAGTTGACCCAAGTCAACATTCCATATCTATTATATGTGAGTATAATTTAATTGAATTGCTATACTTCACCAAGTTTTAATCCTATATTTAAATGAATTAAAATCTCTAAGTAATAATTATCAGAGGTTCATAAATCTAAGTCATTTCCCCTGGTTATATTACTTAGGATCAAGATTTAAATGAGAGAGTAGCTCTCATATGACTTATTGAATTTGAATTCAAGTTGAAAAGTACTAGAATTGACTACATAGCTATTTTATTTCATCTAGTCCATGATCATACAAATAACATGTCTATATTATTGCATAATCAATTAGAGGACATCATTTGTGATTTATCAGAATTGGAATCAACTCAAAATCATTTATAGATTATTTTTAATAATTATTTGAAGTTAGAAAAGGCCCTGCCTTTTTATTTTTGTCACTTAAAATTAAATACGAATTTGGATATGAGGCCAGTGGCATTATTTAGATAATTTCATGAGGTTTCTAAATATATAAAATTGGTTAAATTTGGTGTAGTAGATTTCGAGCTATCCAAATTTGAAGTGGGCAGCAGTATTGAATTTGAACTAAATCAATTAATTCCGATTTGAAAATCTGGGCCGCGCGGGAAAACTTAACGGGCCGAAACGGAAATTAAATTCACTGCGCAGCCCAACAAGCCACGGGTGCGAGTGGGCTGCCCTGACGAGGTGGGGTCCACCTGTCGGCGACGTTTTAACCAGAAACGGTGTGCCGCATCTAAGCCGTAGGATTAGAAAGGAGATCCACGGCTCACGAGGCCGTCGTCTCGGCGGGATTCCGACGAGCTCACGGCGTCGGGGGTCGGAGAGCCTACCAGGCCGTTGCGGTGTCGCAGGGTGCTCGAGGAAGTGGTCGTCGACGAGGAAGCCGGTGCTGGTGGAGCTCGGCGAGGCTCCAGGCCGCGAGCTTCCGCGGGCTCCGGCGGACTCGAGCTCGCAATTCGAGCAGCTCCGGCGACTATTGGTGAAATTGATTGGGGCGTGTTGCTCAGTGAAGGGAGGGGAGTGATTGGTGTGAAGAGAGGAGGAGCCGATCGTCGCTATTTATAGCAGCCGATGGTGGCCGTGAGGTGCTGTGGAGGAGCGGCGCGGCTCGTGGCGAGCGTGGCGAGGAAAGGGCTACGGCTAGCTGGTGTGCTGGCGATGCTCAACCTGTATCGAGGTAGAGAAAAGGGTGATGGGAGGGCTCGCGCTTGCGATGGTGGCGTGGCGGCGGCCGAAAGTCGACGAACGACGGCGGGGCAGGCTAGGGATGGTGTTTGGCGTGTAGAGGGCGGGGAGGCGGTGCTCGACGCAGGCGTAGCTTGGCCAGAGGAGGACGGAGGTGCTCGAGCGCGTGGTGTACTGGCGATGCCAAAGCGCGGTTACCGCGCGTGCTGGCACGTCCTGGCGAGTTTTGGGCGAGCGCGTTCCGGCCAATGTCGTGCGTTGGCGTTGCTGGGGCGTGTACCCTCGTCGTCCTTGAGTGTTGTAGATGCTCCAGGACAAGAGGATGAGTTGAAATGGTGGCCCGAGGTGGTGATGCCAAAGGTGGTCGGGTGTGCATGGTATGGAGCATCTCCTCTCACTTTCTCACTTTAATCAACCCAGGCAAGTACTTAGCTATGTGCAGGGATCATAGAGAGGCACTTATCATCTCAGTAGCAAAGGGGTTTAGGCCAAGAACCATTGGATAATAGCATGTAACACAAAATGGAAAACATGCCTGCCAAGTGTTTGATTAAATGGCCGCAAGAACTTTTTGTTTAAATTTTGAAATTCTTTTTGGTGGATCTCATTTATATAATTAATGTGTTGGATTGGTGGTGGTTTGGCTCAATTTGGAGTTGTTTTGCAAAATGTCAAAAGTGACATGATCTTCTCTTTATTTTAGCATCACTACTTGTCACCTTTTTACTGGTCAACCTAGTCAACTCTGGCCATGGTGGTCAACATCAAAGTTACTCACCTTGACATGATCTTGGATGACATGGCTTTGGTTGACCAAGTTTAGTTCAAGAGTTGAGAGAACCAGAGAGGTAAAGTAGTGAAGAAAATATTTTTGGGCCATATGACCATTATCATATGTATGAAGAAATCTTGATTTCTTTGGATTTGATTCTTGATCCAAGGATGCAATTGTGTTAGTTTATCATATTAAAGTATTTTAGAAGCAAGAGGGCAAGCAATTTTGGCCTAGGTTGAAGAATTGCAATTTGGCATTTTGTGTATGTAAGTGAAATATGGATTTTTCCCATTTTCTTTATTTCTTCTCAAATTAGGGTTTGATCATCTTTGTTAGGGTTCACATAGCAATTGATAAACATACTAACACTCATCATGGCAATAGCACATAAGAAAAGCACTCAAATGCATAAAACTATATGTGGCACTATATGCATATGAAAAGTTTTTGTTTGTTGCAAAATTTGAATAATTGAAACTCTCTCTTGATTTTTATTATTGTTGGAACTTGGGATGTTACAAGCGATGTCCCCCAAATGCTCGATCCGGTGCCGTTTGGGGTCGCTTTGGGGACGCGGCTGGAGATGCTCTTAGGGCGCGTTTGGTAGGGTGCATGCCCCTTGGCTCGCATGGGGCCAGCAATTTTCAGCCCGTTTGGATGCACTTGAAGAATGAGATCATAATGGGTCAATTGGATGATCCATTCATCATGGAAGAAATAAGAAGGATTGATGAGGGAAGACCATCAGAATTCAACCTGGGCGAGTCTGGATCATTATGGTATCAAAAGAGGATTTGTGTTCCAGATATCGCTGAAATCAAGGAAGTGATATTAACAGAAGCACATCAAACACCATATTCAATCCATCCTAGAAGTACCAAGATGTACATGGATCTAAAGGAATTGTTTTGGTGGAATAACATGAAGAGAGAAATTGCACAGTATGTGGCAGAATGCCATACTTGTCAAAGGGTGAAAGCAGAACACCAGAGTCCAGCAAGACCATTACAACCTTTACCAATCCCAGAATGGAAGTGGAAAGAGATAGGAATGGATTTTATCACCGGACTACCCATGACCAATAAAAATAAGGACATGATATGGGTAATCGTGGACTGGTTGACTAAAAGCGCGCATTTCTTAGTAGTATACCAGCAGGATAAAGGTGAGAAGCTCATAGATATCTATATCAAGGAGATTGTGAGCAAACACGGAGTTCCAAAAACGATAGCATCAGATCGAGGATCTGTGTTAACATCTACTTTTTGGAAACAACTACATCAAGCTTTAGGATCCAAGCTTGATTATAGCACCGCTTATCATCCTCAGACGGGAGGATACACCGAGAGAACGAACCAGATACTAGAGGACATGCTTAGGGCTTGTACCCTAGATTTCGGAGGATCATGGGAGGAACACTTACCTTTAGCAGAGTTTTGTTACAACAGTAGCTATCAAAGCAGTATCAAGATGGCACCGTTTGAAGCTTTGTGTGGAAGGAAGTGTAGATCACCTATTTGTTGGTATGAGGCAGGATCAAGCAAGGAGTTTGACCCAGATTATGTGAAGGAGAAACAACAGATCATTGGAGCCGACAAAAGAGTTATGCATATCAAAAGAGGAGAACATGGGAACCAAAAGTTGGAGACATGGTATACCTAAAGGTTAGTCTGAGGAAAGGTCTTCAGAGATTTGGAGTGAAGGGGAAACTCAGTCCCATATACATATGACCTTATCTTAGAGGGGAAATTTCGCGCTTTATTGAAAAATTGCATCTTAGAGGGGACAAGTTTCTCTCTCGACACTAGATAGGGTTAGGGTTTCGAGAGTGCGATAAACTTGGACCTTGTCTTTTCTAAACTTAGGGTTTCGAGAAGAGAGGGGAACATTTCATATCTCATCTTAAGTTGCATGATTGAATTGAAACGTACAAGTTGAGTTTGAAATTAAAATTCAAACCCATTTAGTCAAATTATAATTGAAATAAAGAATAATTCATATAACAACATTATAAATTGATAAAATGATAAATATAAAAGAATACAAATTTGAATAAGAAGCTCATTAGAGAAAGTTGAGCTTTATTGACTATCACACACAAATACATTGTCATTTACAATATTCAAAGGAATTTAATATTACAACACACATTTCAGAAATTTTATAATTGAAAAAGAAAATTGAAAAATTACAAAGAATAGTTCTTCAAGAATTTCTTGATCAACACTTGATGAAGAGCTCCTTGATCATTTCCTGGATCCCTGGAAAATAAAACAACAAGGCTAAGATACACATTATGCCACGTGGCAATGCCACTTGGCAGGTGATAAGGGATTAACTTATCAATGCCTACGGGTTGTAGACTAGGGTTTAGTTGGAAGTAGAGGGCAAGTAGATCTCGAAGGTTTCAGCCGGGAAAGTACTCGACTGCTTATGAAAACTAGGGTTACGTGAAACAATGAGTCGATCCTTTCTTTGTCCCTCGACTCCCCTTTATATAGGAGGCGGAGCCGAGGGTTTTCGCGATGTACAAGTTACAGAGTCCGGGAGGGTTTCTGATCCGTCTCGCAATAGTTACAAGTCAATATTCCTAATACAATTCTATCTTTCCAAACTATCTCCCGATTGGGCCTCAGGCTTTGTAAAACTTCGGGTCGTGGGCCTTCATAAACCCTGGGTATCTTCTTCGGCAGGCCCATTGGGGATGCCTATGTCAGTAGCCCCCGGGATTTTGCTTGAATCGAAGACTCAACGAAAATCTCCATCTTTACAATCTGCACATGATTTCTTCAACTCGACAAACAATATTTATAAAAGGAATTATATATTGTACAGGGATAGCGGTAATTGGGCCTGGTTCATCTGACGGATCAGGTACCAGTTAACTGCTCTTGTAGCAATCCGCAAAAACCTACTTCAAGATCACGTCCATGGACATGATCTCGGAATACTGGCGTAATTCGACATGTGCCGCTTAAGGTCTTACCAGATGCCGAATTCCAGTCATGTTTTATCGGGTACCTAACGCGTCCGTTAGGATTTTTCTTCGTATCTGTTGATATGGAAAAAGTAGCAAAGCTCCGTCAGAGGCGGTGCCACGCCGCGCGGATCCCGGGACTTACCTTCGCGAGTTTTGTGGCATTCAGAGATTATTTCGCGTGAGGCGCTCCGAGAATATATTGTCGAGTGCTTTTTCCGGCTGCTGGAGTAGCACATTTTTTCGAGTCAACGGATGACTTATATTGTTTTGAACTTATCCTCCCGATGGGAGTATATGAAGAGTTATTTTAATAACTCAAAATATGCTCACCGGGACGTATTTAATTTCATCGGTGTGGGGCCCCGGACTAGCTGTCCGAAACACCCGTTATGCATACACATTCACGATCCCATGATCAGTGTGTCGTGAAAGCATAACCGAACTGGTATCAAATACATCATCCATTACATTACCGAATAAATAGATTACAACAGGTCACATGACCAATACTTACATAAGAGGAATTAGGAGATCAACAATCACACAGCGGAAATACTTCAGACAGCGTTCGCATGGCCCAAGTCATGCCATAACCCTACGGCAACGGCGGGAAGACGTTCCTAGCTCGCACGTCGTCGCTTCCTGTCGGACTCCACCAAGTCTGGCCAAGTAAATAGCCAGGGACAAAGCCATGAGTACATTATGAATTGTACTCGCAAACCACCTTAGAGAGAAGTAAATGATATGCATATTTGGCAGTAGCAAGAAATAGGCACTATTCTAAGGTTACAAGGAGTGAGAGATTGATTCTCTCGAGAGTATGACATCTGTATATCTTTGTTGAAAACCTTTTTGAAAACAAGTTTATTTTAAGACTAATAGGTAAGGATGACCCATTTTCCTTTCCGGCCATCATAATGACAAAAACAAATTTACCAACTTTCCACCGTACCTCCCAGGTACATTTCCACCAGTCCCACTGGCATCATTTTCCCGAAACATTTTTGAGAAATCACTTTTATAAACCAAAACTTTCCTCTAATGCCACGTACCGCCATTCCCATGTCCATAACCGGACACGGCTATTCGAATAGATTTACACTCTGCAGAGGTTGTACACTTTCCCCACAAGATTCGATAAATCCGCCGGGATCATCCCTGGTTCGCCACAACGCGAGGCTCGGATAACCGATCGTAGTTTTTCGCTTGCTCGCCTTAGCCTAAGACATGCCGAATGAGTTGTACCTCCCAACACCAGAGTCCGGGATGCCGTTTACCCAGGAGTTGCAAAGTCCCCGACACCCGACCCTCCGGAATGCCATCCAACCACTTCGGCATCTTTCAATGGAGCTCATAAGTTGTACCCCGCGTACCTAAAAAGGCAAATGGGTTGCGTCCCTTCTCATGGGAAGAACCCCGGTCGAAGCGTCCATGGTCGGACTGCCACTACACTTGCAGGACTCAAACTAAGGCGAGACAAACTACTACGCTACGCCCCGTCCCACTAAAGGGTAATGTGGTTGTACTGGCTAGGTCCGGTTTCGTACTATGGTCACCAAGGTTTTTCGAAATCAACTTTTCATCTCCATTTGCCTCCAGCAATATTTTTCATAAACCTTTTTGTCTTTTATAAAACCACACTTGGGCTGGGCTACCCCATTCCAAGGTTTTTGGAAAACTTCTTTTCTTGAAAACAATATCACAACCATTTTTCCAGGGCTCCAAACCTATAGTCCAACTTCATTTGAAAAGCGGCGACAAAGAGAGGATAAGGTGTTAAGCACCAAATCGCTACCAGGATTGTCCAGTAGGTATCAATGAGGGCAGCACCCGTAAGGGTGGAATAATAAAACTCCGAGTGGCAATAACCACTCACATAAATAATAAAAGATATGCAATTTATAAAACCTGTAATAATGCAAGAGTAAGACAATTAGGACCAGAGATGCATCAAGAGGTGGCTTGCCTTTGTTGGCTATTTGTCCCTGGACTTCATCTTCACGAATCATCTGCTCTTCCTTCCTCTTCGAAATCCTCACCAAGATCCTCTCCTTTTTCTGGTAGCGTTCGCATTCTAACGTCGCAAAATAAAAGCAAACAATCAACACATAGTCATAGCATCAAACCACACAACAACACACAACAGCCAACCACTAAATCAAAGACACTAGACACACATCAACTAATAGCATCTAGGGCTAGATGGTTATTTTGCTAAAAAGGCTCTGCCTCACAACAAATCATAATCTACACAATAAAAAGTGGCTAATGACCTTTGGAAACCACCAGTAGGGTATGGTGCCAAAGTTCATTTAAAAATATTTTAAACAAAAACAACACAATTTCCCTATGAGTAAAAATAAGCACCAACATCTATTTAACAAGCCACTCCAGAATAATGCACACAAAATTTTGGTAAGATCATAGATAGTAAAGCTTGACTTTATAAAGCTACAGAAATAGGATTTACTAAATTTGGGTTTTCAAAGCAATAGTTATGATTTTTATAAAACCAGAAATGACTTAGGGACCAAATAATTGGCCTAAATCTTCCTGTGGGTCATAAAAATACATGAAGCATACCCACTGGAAGATATTAACATTTGGAACACACCTTCACTGGAATCACACACGAATAAATTTTTAAATAATTTTAAAGAATTAAACAACACATAAACTAGGCCAATCCAATTCCTAAGCACACAAGCACTAAAACACAATCAACCAGATACAACCATACCAATGGATAGGTACTACCAAATGTGATCTAACAAAACTGGTTTGGTATTTTTCTGAGGTGTAAAATAATTTACAAAATTAAAATACTAAAAAGGTACACTGTTTTACTTGTAAAATTCTCAGAAATAAACTACCACTCACAAAAATAATTCCTTTGACCCAAATATACCCTATCATTATATCTACCAGTAGCACTTCGGTTTGCTCCAAAACTATTTGTATTTTTCATAATAAAAATCAAGGAAGGGCTCTCTGGACAGATCTAGTTTTATTTATCGAGCAAGATCTAGGAGGCTCCTGCATGGGGGTACTATGCCAAAATAAATCTATTGAGTTTTACTGTGCAACAAAACTGGTTTCATTCCAAAAAGATACACACAGCTCCCATAATGAATTAATTACTGTAACAACATTATTTCAGAAGATTAATTACCTACAATGATCTACAACAGAAAAACACATGCATGCAACTGGAGATGGTCAAGATTTAGTTCAGGAGCATGAATTTTTTTGAATCAAGTCATTTGGATCTATGAGGAATTTACAGCGAATTAAAAACTGCAGCACACAAATCTGACAGAAAATACTGGAAAAGAGAAAAGGAGGGCCCGGGCTGATTCTGCCAGATCTGCCGGACTCCATCGTGGGCCGGCCCAGTTACTTGCCATGACCCTGCAGGAAAAAAAAATCAAGAGCCCAACATGGGGGCCCTTCCATACGTGGCCTAACGCTTCCAGGACGCGCACGCGTTCTCGTCTACGACGACCAGAACCGGCGGCGTTGCCGCTGCTACTGGAGACGGCGGCGAGACGAGGGATCACCTTGGGGATCGGGGCGACGGAGGGGAGGCAGCAGACGAGGTGGAGGGTCCGGGCTGTGCAGGGAATCCACGGGAGCATGCATGCAAGCTCCCGGTCGACCGTCGACGTAGACGGGGCGAGCGTCGGCCACGGACGGGCAGTGCTCCGTCGATGGTGAGCTCCTGGAGCGCTCCTGGCGAGGAAAAGAGGGGGGGCTGGTCAGGAGCGAACCATAAAAGGGAGTTCAGAGAGACAGAGGACGGCAGCGACCTCATGCACGGCGACATGCGAAGCGACGGGCGCGGCACGGCGTTGGCGTCCGCCTCACTGGCCGCCGGGATCTTCCGCTGCAGGGCTCCCTGGACAAGGTATAGAGGTTGCGTTAGATACAGCTCGACCAGGCGCATCCATAGAGAGAATACATAGGGGAAGAAGTGCCCTCCATCGACGGCAACCTTCACCATGCTGCGGGGGTGCTCACCGGCGAGCAGGAGCAGCAGGGAGAGAGACGGCCTCTTTCCGTCAGGTCGTGATCTGAGTAGTGGAGGGGAGTCTGATTCTGAAGGGAGAGCTATCAAGAGGGTCTGGAGGTTTATATCCACCGCGACGCGTCCATGGTGAGCCAGGAGCACGCGCGGACATGGGGATGGTGCAGCAGCTCGTGACTGGGCGATAGGGGCGGCAAGGGGTGGCGCTGCGGTGTCTCCAGACAATGCAGACCCTTTTTGGAGCGAGGTGAGTGTCGGGGCTGCGAGGGAAACGGCGTGCACTGAGGTGTCCCGTCTGCCTGCGAGCTGTTCGGGAAAATGACGTGACGGGGGCACGACCAGGACGGCCGCTAGGAGGGCGTAGGGTGGCTAGGCTGGTACTTAAAATACGCTGGAGTAGTGCCTTGCGACGGCTCATAGCTGCAACCGGCCGGGAACGGAGATGGGGTGCGAGACACCTAGGTGTACTGGGCGCTGGTCACCACGGCTGGGTGCACGGGCGTGCATGGGTGAGTTGGGCGGCGTACATGGCCAGCCATACGGCACGGTCGTGGGGTCTAGGTCTCCTCTCCTTCACAGCGAAGCCGTTGGTCACGCGACGTAGCCTTTGGGCGGTCGAGGCTGCCGTGACATCGGCGGCGTGCTCGACGCCGGTTGGGGGTCAGCTGGGCGTGGCAGAGCACATGCGTGAGAGAGGGGCGCCAGCGCCTGGGGAAACAACACTGCTACAGGGCCTCGCCGTCGCAGTCGCTTTAGCAGGGAAAAGAGCGGGGAGAAGGAGGGAGGGGTGCACAATCTTTGCATAAGATACTTGCTCCCTGTGGCATTACCTCTCCAAGCACTAACAAACAAGGCAACGCTGCAGCAAATCAGGCTTCCCAGAGAGTGGAGGAGTACGTGCAGGAAGGTGATCGATGCTACTCTCCTTGATTCCACAAGGTCACATGCGTGAGAGATATAGAAAGAGTGCAAGGGTGAGTACCTAGGATGGAGAGAGGTGCTTCACGTGATGGCCGGCCAAGGTGAGAGGGAGATGTTGGAGTGATTAGGGGATGGCTTAGTTGTGATCAAAGATAAGTGTGACAGAGATAAGACTACAGAGAGAGAGAGATAGATTAAGATGAAGGAGATGCAAATGCAGATTCATAAGGGAATGATCAAATGATCATTTAACTAGGTCATGTCTGGATAGATGGGGTGATGATGATAGATAAATAAGAGGGGTGTATTTGTTGTCCAAGTATTGCTACTCGAATTTGAACCCATTTCATATTCCTTTGGATAAATTCTTATGTCTAAGGAAAATTTTGAATGAAATATGAAGGGAATTAGATTTTAAAGATTTTGAAAATAGCAAGATGAGCCTTTGAGCTATAAAGGTCCTTACTTGCATAGAAGGTAGGGTTTTCTCACAACTAAAAATAATAATAGGAAGAAAGGATTGGCCTAAGTACCATAATATTACATTTTTGTAAAAATAAAATAGAATAAAGGAAATAATTTTCTAGAATTTTTATTTGAAGGAAAAAAAATGATGTGACAAAACATATCAGCAACATTTCCTATTTTTAAATGGAATACAAGAGGGGTTTTGAAAGTAGTTTGGCATAACCTGAAATAATTTCGAAGTAAAAAAAAATAAAATACACGGAGTTTTGGGTTCTAGGAAATGGGAGGGAACCTTCATGTTTGAAAAAATGTGGGGTTGAGGCCAAGTTGGTGATCTAAGGGAGATATGGGTGCAAACGGAGATTATTCTTTTGTTGGAAAGAGCGATCATCTACCAAGATCATAACTAGACAGAGTAGTGATGTTAAATGATGGATTATAGAGATGTATTAATGGCAACTACAATGCCATGGATATTTGATCACAGATCAAATAGTCTAAAATTTAGTTTGGTGTCTATGGCCTTTATTTGGTTTAAAATAAATAAGTAATCTCATTTGAAAAGTTTGAAAACAAGAGAGGGTTTTTAGAAAGGGTTGAGTGACCCATGGGTGAAGTGGAATAAGATATGGATCATCCCTTTTTTTTGAAACCAAAACTTCATATAAAAGGTTTGTGTAAAATTTTGAAGTCACACAAAGTAATGTTAAACCATTTGGCAACTGTTTTGTACCAAAAATAATTTTAGAAACCCCTTTTTTGTAAACTATGATCAGAGGTGACCATAGCCAAAGTGAAAAGAAAAGGTATTTGGCAGAATCTTTTGAATCAAAATCTAGAGTCATAGGGCAGAACAAAATATGTTTTGTAGTTTTTTTTTTCAAAATGTTCAGTTACCTTAGAAGAGAGGAGGTTAAGGTAATACAATAGTGGCCATAGCATGAGTGTTTTTCTTGAGACTTGAAGTTGTGGGTTGAAATATTTCACTTAACACTATTTAGCAAACATCACTCGTCAAACAAAGTCAGACATGCATTTCCAAACAAAAATAAAGCAATGCATGCAGAACATAAAAAGTTTTTGTTCCCCCTGATTTTTGCACTCTGGATAAACAAACAATGTTGCAAAAGTTGGGGCGTTACAAGCCTTCCACCCTTAAAATAATCTCGTCCCGAGATTACTAAGCGTAGGACTAGAGAGTTTGTTAGAAGTTAAATTAAGTTAGACTCCATCCTCCGGTAGACGTGTTGTTGTTGGAAAGCCGAAGCTTCAGCTTCCGAGGGAGTCGGTAGATTTTCCACCAAGGGCAAGCTTCATGAAGAGGTTGACTTCTCTATGCATGTGTTGGATTTGTAGCTCCCTAACAATCTTCGAGGGGTCCATGATTCTTGGAGGGTTAGAGAATCCAAACGGTGCTTTCGAAGAGTCGAAAGTTTTAGGGTTAGCTTCAAATTTTAGTGGAAGACGAAGTCTTCCACCCTTAAGATTGTTCAACGGGGGTTCAGGAAAAGTCAGAGCTTCTGCCATGGGGTCCTGTCGGGCGCTTTTGAAGAAGTCATCGATCTCCCGTCTTGGGTCGAAGAATCTTCAGGGGCGGAGTGTAGTCCTCAGCTTCAGGATGCACACACACAGTGTTCACCACTCAGTTAAGGAATAGGCGTAATCTTCATCCAGTCTTGAGTCTCGAAGAGTCTTCATGCGCTTCACTCGATGGGGACCCGATGATCGTGTAGGGTGACTTGGCTTCGATGATACCGCTCACCCAATTTGTTAGAACGTGAGTCAGGCTGAGGTTTTAAGAAGATAGCCTCAAGGTTAGCGCGATTATGCTCTACGGTTAGACAAAATTAGTATGGCTTCATCTTCTCGTGGAGTTGCAGCCGATCTTGAAGTACTGGCTTCTGCTTCATTGGCTTCGCAGGGTGTCTTTGGCGGAGTGTCGTACTGAAGTTGGAATTTCGGGAAAGCAGGGTTGCATCTAGCTGTTACCCAAGTTAGAGTTTCCCGTGATCTTTGTAAACTAACAGTTAGAATTTCTACTTGAATTTTGAATGGATGCGAGGAAAACATCTTAGGAAGGGTTTCCTAGACTGGGTTATCATACAAAAAGGGTTTTTCAGGCCGAAAGGCTAAAACAACATACACGCAACAAGCAATCGCAACAATCACAAGCACTCAAACAACAATCTTAGAAAACTACAAACAATCATGAGAACCACACGAGGTACTTACGTACCCAGAGATGCCTAATGCGCGGGGGTAGCTCAATCGAAGCAATTGAGTTTGTCCTATCCATCCTATAGTCTTGGGTTGTCAGAGATGCAGACGTCTTCATTTTGCTGATATTGACTTCAACAATGATTCTTGTAGCAGTTGGTGGTGAAGCAGACCTGATGTTGAGTCCTCGATACTGAGTTGGAGGCGGAAACTACATAGATCTTCTAGTCTCAACATCCTGGGGACGTGAGGTCTTAGGAGGGTAATTTCTGAAGTGCCAACGGTCAACAACTTCTGCGACGAACCTAAAAATTACTAGTCAAGAAACTGAGGACTTGATCCTAGATGACTGCAAAAGTGCAAGTCCATGGAGGAACAAGGTCAGCTCCATGACAGACTTT
The DNA here is from genome assembly GCA_030979885.1 of Lolium multiflorum. Taxonomy (NCBI): domain Eukaryota; kingdom Viridiplantae; phylum Streptophyta; class Magnoliopsida; order Poales; family Poaceae; genus Lolium; species Lolium multiflorum. The sequence continues at coordinate 105,344,624 of CM061749.1, forward strand.
GGTGACAACCAAAGACATGATCTCAAGATCCCTATACGCGTACTGCTAAGTCTGTTGAAATCTTCAATAGATTGCAGTCGGAGATACTTGAGACTTCCTGAAGGATTGATCCATCTTTGACTTTCAATCTCCGAGTCTGAGTGGGGGCATCGTCCAATATGTTGATTTGGAAGAGGATGAGATAGTAGAATCCGAAATTTCCAAAATCTTTCGAAATCAGAGAGGTGAGAATTATAAGTTTTTGAGGAGGTAAGAAAGATAGAAGCTAGGCTTCTAGTTACTTAGGAAAATAAGTTTCGTAAATAGTTTTACCAAAGTACTATTTTCCTAACTAACGTCCATGCTAACTAAGGTCTCCTACAGTCAGGATGGCTCTGATACCAGCTCTGTGGGGCCCCGGACTAGCTGTCCGAAACACCCGTTATGCATACACATTCACGATCCCATGATCAGTGTGTCGTGAAAGCATAACCGAACTGGTATCAAATACATCATCCATTACATTACCGAATAAATAGATTACAACAGGTCACATGACCAATACTTACATAAGGGCCGGAATTGCAGGAGATCAACAATCACACAGCGGAAATACTTCAGACGAAAGCGTTCGCATGGCCCAAGTCATGCCATAACCCTACAGGCAACTGACGGGAAGACGTTCCTAGCTCGCATAGACGTCGTCGACTCACCTTCGTCGTCGGACTCCACCAAGTCGGCCAAGTAAATAGCCGGGGACAAAGCCATGAGTACATTATGAATTGTACTCGCAAACCACCTTAGAGAGAAGTAAATGATATGCATATTTGGCAGTAGCAAGAAATAGGCACTATTCTAAGGTTACAAGGAGTGAGAGATTGATTCTCTCGAGAGTATGACATCTGTATATCTTTGTTGAAAACCTTTTTGAAAACAAGTTTATTTTAAGACTAATAGGTAAGGATGACCCATTTTCCTTTCCGGCCATCATAATGACAAAAACAAATTTACCAACTTTCCACCGTACCTCCCAGGTACATTTCCACCAGTCCCACTGGCATCATTTTCCCGAAACATTTTTGAGAAATCACTTTTATAAACCAAAACTTTCCTCTAATGCCACGTACCGCCATTCCCATGTCCATAACCGCGGACACGGCTATTCGAATAGATTTACACTCTGCAGAGGTTGTACACTTTCCCCACAAGATTCGATAAATCCGCCGGGATCATCCCTGGTTCGCCACAACGCGAGGCTCGGATAACCGATCGTAGTTTTTCGCTTGCTCGCCTTAGCCTAAGACATGCCGAATGAGTTGTACCTCCCAACACCAGAGTCCGGGATGCCGTTTACCCAGGAGTTGCAAAGTCCCCGACACCCGACCCTCCGGAATGCCATCCAACCACTTCGGCATCTTTCAATGGGAGCTCATAAGTTGTACCCCGCGTACCTAAAAAGGCAAATGGGTTGCGTCCCTTCTCATGGGAAGAACCCCGGTCGAAGCGTCCATGGTCGGGCCACTACACTTGCAGGACTCAAACTAAGGCGAGACAAACTACTACGCTACGCCCGTCCCACTAAAGGGTAATGTGGTTGTACTGGCTAGGTCCGGTTTCGTACTATGGTCACCAAGGTTTTTCGAAATCAACTTTTCATCTCCATTTGCCTCCAGCAATATTTTTCATAAACCTTTTTGTCTTTTATAAAACCACACTTGGGCTGGGCTACCCCATTCCAAGGTTTTTGGAAAACTTCTTTTCTTGAAAACAATATCACAACCATTTTTCCAGGGCTCCAAACCTATAGTCCAACTTCATTTGAAAAGCGGCGACAAAGAGAGGATAAGGTGTTAAGCACCAAATCGCTACCAGGATTGTCCAGTAGGTATCAATGAGGGCAGCACCCGTAAGGGTGGAATAATAAAACTCCGAGTGGCAATAACCACTCACATAAATAATAAAAGATATGCAATTTATAAAACCTGTAATAATGCAAGAGTAAGACAATTAGGACCAGAGATGCATCAAGAGGTGGCTTGCCTTTGTTGGCTATTTGTCCCTGGACTTCATCTTCACGAATCATCTGCTCTTCCTTCCTCTTCGAAATCCTCACCAAGATCCTCTCCTTTTTCTGGTAGCGTTCGCATTCTAACGTCGCAAAATAAAAGCAAACAATCAACACATAGTCATAGCATCAAACCACACAACAACACACAACAGCCAACCACTAAATCAAAGACACTAGACACACATCAACTAATAGCATCTAGGGCTAGATGGTTATTTTGCTAAAAAGGCTCTGCCTCACAACAAATCATAATCTACACAATAAAAAGTGGCTAATGACCTTTGGAAACCACCAGTAGGGTATGGTGCCAAAGTTCATTTAAAAATATTTTAAACAAAAACAACACAATTTCCCTATGAGTAAAAATAAGCACCAACATCTATTTAACAAGCCACTCCAGAATAATGCACACAAAATTTTGGTAAGATCATAGATAGTAAAGCTTGACTTTATAAAGCTACAGAAATAGGATTTACTAAATTTGGGTTTTCAAAGCAATAGTTATGATTTTTATAAAACCAGAAATGACTTAGGGACCAAATAATTGGCCTAAATCTTCCTGTGGGTCATAAAAATACATGAAGCATACCCACTGGAAGATATTAACATTTGGAACACACCTTCACTGGAATCACACACGAATAAATTTTTAAATAATTTTAAAGAATTAAACAACACATAAACTAGGCCAATCCAATTCCTAAGCACACAAGCACTAAAACACAATCAACCAGATACAACCATACCAATGGATAGGTACTACCAAATGTGATCTAACAAAACTGGTTTGGTATTTTTCTGAGGTGTAAAATAATTTACAAAATTAAAATACTAAAAAGGTACACTGTTTTACTTGTAAAATTCTCAGAAATAAACTACCACTCACAAAAATAATTCCTTTGACCCAAATATACCCTATCATTATATCTACCAGTAGCACTTCGGTTTGCTCCAAAACTATTTGTATTTTTCATAATAAAAATCAAGGAAGGGCTCTCTGGACAGATCTAGTTTTATTTATCGAGCAAGATCTAGGAGGCTCCTGCATGGGGGTACTATGCCAAAATAAATCTATTGAGTTTTACTGTGCAACAAAACTGGTTTCATTCCAAAAAGATACACACAGCTCCCATAATGAATTAATTACTGTAACAACATTATTTCAGAAGATTAATTACCTACAATGATCTACAACAGAAAAACACATGCATGCAACTGGAGATGGTCAAGATTTAGTTCAGGAGCATGAATTTTTTTGAATCAAGTCATTTGGATCTATGAGGAATTTACAGCGAATTAAAAACTGCAGCACACAAATCTGACAGAAAATACTGGAAAAGAGAAAAGGAGGGCCCGGGCTGATTCTGCCAGATCTGCCGGACTCCATCGTGGGCCGGCCCAGTTACTTGCCATGACCCTGCAGGAAAAAAAAATCAAGAGCCCAACATGGGGGCCCTTCCATACGTGGCCTAACGCTTCCAGGACGCGCACGCGTTCTCGTCTACGACGACCAGAACCGGCGGCGTTGCCGCTGCTACTGGAGACGGCGGCGAGACGAGGGATCACCTTGGGGATCGGGGCGACGGAGGGGAGGCAGCAGACGAGGTGGAGGGTCCGGGCTGTGCAGGGAATCCACGGGAGCATGCATGCAAGCTCCCGGTCGACCGTCGACGTAGACGGGGCGAGCGTCGGCCACGGACGGGCAGTGCTCCGTCGATGGTGAGCTCCTGGAGCGCTCCTGGCGAGGAAAAGAGGGGGGGCTGGTCAGGAGCGAACCATAAAAGGGAGTTCAGAGAGACAGAGGACGGCAGCGACCTCATGCACGGCGACATGCGAAGCGACGGGCGCGGCACGGCGTTGGCGTCCGCCTCACTGGCCGCCGGGATCTTCCGCTGCAGGGCTCCCTGGACAAGGTATAGAGGTTGCGTTAGATACAGCTCGACCAGGCGCATCCATAGAGAGAATACATAGGGGAAGAAGTGCCCTCCATCGACGGCAACCTTCACCATGCTGCGGGGGTGCTCACCGGCGAGCAGGAGCAGCAGGGAGAGAGACGGCCTCTTTCCGTCAGGTCGTGATCTGAGTAGTGGAGGGGAGTCTGATTCTGAAGGGAGAGCTATCAAGAGGGTCTGGAGGTTTATATCCACCGCGACGCGTCCATGGTGAGCCAGGAGCACGCGCGGACATGGGGATGGTGCAGCAGCTCGTGACTGGGCGATAGGGGCGGCAAGGGGTGGCGCTGCGGTGTCTCCAGACAATGCAGACCCTTTTTGGAGCGAGGTGAGTGTCGGGGCTGCGAGGGAAACGGCGTGCACTGAGGTGTCCCGTCTGCCTGCGAGCTGTTCGGGAAAATGACGTGACGGGGGCACGACCAGGACGGCCGCTAGGAGGGCGTAGGGTGGCTAGGCTGGTACTTAAAATACGCTGGAGTAGTGCCTTGCGACGGCTCATAGCTGCAACCGGCCGGGAACGGAGATGGGGTGCGAGACACCTAGGTGTACTGGGCGCTGGTCACCACGGCTGGGTGCACGGGCGTGCATGGGTGAGTTGGGCGGCGTACATGGCCAGCCATACGGCACGGTCGTGGGGTCTAGGTCTCCTCTCCTTCACAGCGAAGCCGTTGGTCACGCGACGTAGCCTTTGGGCGGTCGAGGCTGCCGTGACATCGGCGGCGTGCTCGACGCCGGTTGGGGGTCAGCTGGGCGTGGCAGAGCACATGCGTGAGAGAGGGGCGCCAGCGCCTGGGGAAACAACACTGCTACAGGGCCTCGCCGTCGCAGTCGCTTTAGCAGGGAAAAGAGCGGGGAGAAGGAGGGAGGGGTGCACAATCTTTGCATAAGATACTTGCTCCCTGTGGCATTACCTCTCCAAGCACTAACAAACAAGGCAACGCTGCAGCAAATCAGGCTTCCCAGAGAGTGGAGGAGTACGTGCAGGAAGGTGATCGATGCTACTCTCCTTGATTCCACAAGGTCACATGCGTGAGAGATATAGAAAGAGTGCAAGGGTGAGTACCTAGGATGGAGAGAGGTGCTTCACGTGATGGCCGGCCAAGGTGAGAGGGAGATGTTGGAGTGATTAGGGGATGGCTTAGTTGTGATCAAAGATAAGTGTGACAGAGATAAGACTACAGAGAGAGAGAGATAGATTAAGATGAAGGAGATGCAAATGCAGATTCATAAGGGAATGATCAAATGATCATTTAACTAGGTCATGTCTGGATAGATGGGGTGATGATGATAGATAAATAAGAGGGGTGTATTTGTTGTCCAAGTATTGCTACTCGAATTTGAACCCATTTCATATTCCTTTGGATAAATTCTTATGTCTAAGGAAAATTTTGAATGAAATATGAAGGGAATTAGATTTTAAAGATTTTGAAAATAGCAAGATGAGCCTTTGAGCTATAAAGGTCCTTACTTGCATAGAAGGTAGGGTTTTCTCACAACTAAAAATAATAATAGGAAGAAAGGATTGGCCTAAGTACCATAATATTACATTTTTGTAAAAATAAAATAGAATAAAGGAAATAATTTTCTAGAATTTTTATTTGAAGGAAAAAAAATGATGTGACAAAACATATCAGCAACATTTCCTATTTTTAAATGGAATACAAGAGGGGTTTTGAAAGTAGTTTGGCATAACCTGAAATAATTTCGAAGTAAAAAAAAATAAAATACACGGAGTTTTGGGTTCTAGGAAATGGGAGGGAACCTTCATGTTTGAAAAAATGTGGGGTTGAGGCCAAGTTGGTGATCTAAGGGAGATATGGGTGCAAACGGAGATTATTCTTTTGTTGGAAAGAGCGATCATCTACCAAGATCATAACTAGACAGAGTAGTGATGTTAAATGATGGATTATAGAGATGTATTAATGGCAACTACAATGCCATGGATATTTGATCACAGATCAAATAGTCTAAAATTTAGTTTGGTGTCTATGGCCTTTATTTGGTTTAAAATAAATAAGTAATCTCATTTGAAAAGTTTGAAAACAAGAGAGGGTTTTTAGAAAGGGTTGAGTGACCCATGGGTGAAGTGGAATAAGATATGGATCATCCCTTTTTTTTGAAACCAAAACTTCATATAAAAGGTTTGTGTAAAATTTTGAAGTCACACAAAGTAATGTTAAACCATTTGGCAACTGTTTTGTACCAAAAATAATTTTAGAAACCCCTTTTTTGTAAACTATGATCAGAGGTGACCATAGCCAAAGTGAAAAGAAAAGGTATTTGGCAGAATCTTTTGAATCAAAATCTAGAGTCATAGGGCAGAACAAAATATGTTTTGTAGTTTTTTTTTTCAAAATGTTCAGTTACCTTAGAAGAGAGGAGGTTAAGGTAATACAATAGTGGCCATAGCATGAGTGTTTTTCTTGAGACTTGAAGTTGTGGGTTGAAATATTTCACTTAACACTATTTAGCAAACATCACTCGTCAAACAAAGTCAGACATGCATTTCCAAACAAAAATAAAGCAATGCATGCAGAACATAAAAAGTTTTTGTTCCCCCTGATTTTTGCACTCTGGATAAACAAACAATGTTGCAAAAGTTGGGGCGTTACAATCGGGCACGCGAACAGCGGTCTCGATGGGAGTAGCCCCCGAGGCTACAGCCAAGTACTTGTACTTGGTTGTAGGCTCACCTTTTTAGCATTCTTGCCACTATATTGTCGTTTTTCATGCCCTTCTTCATATTTATCGGGTGCGCGAACAGCGCTCCCGATGGGAGTAGCCCCCGAGGCTACAATCGAGGATTTATACTTGGTTGTAGGCTCCAATTTGTCTCTGTCGCAATATTTTTGAAACGTTCCCTTCTGAATCATCTCCATCAAATTTCTCGAAACTTCTTTACAAAGTAGCCCCCGAGCATTTGAACAAAAACTTGTATCTGGTCAAAGGCTCTCGAGATTACCAGTCGTCCTTTCCTGTCGCCAATTTTCATATCACCACAGCTGATGTTTTTCCATTGGTAAGGTGACATCAGTGCTGACGATAGCCGCGATCACTGTATCGGGAAGACGCGAAGTCTATCCCTTCACTGACCTGCGGGCCCAAAATCTGCGACACGTTGACACGTTACGCAAGTGGGGGACGCACGTCCTCCTCTTTTTCTGGCGCGCGCTGTAGCGCCTGTACAGTTCCATCACAGTAAAAATATTGTTTTACCCCTTGAGCCACGTGTAAATCATCAAGTCCATTCATTCATCATCTGACGGTGCGACGTTTTGGCCGAACCCGCTATAAATAACCATCGTCTTCCTCGTTTATCCCCTTCGCCGCGCCATTGCTCTCATCTCCTCTGCTTTAATCCCCATTGCATCTACCAGAGCTCCAGCGCCCACGCACTCACCTACTTCCACAGCACCACTGCTGATGCCACCGCGGCCAAGACTCACCAGGCACAACACTCCCGAAGCATCCATGGCGGCGCAAGATCTGGGAAACCTGGAGTGGGAGAGATCCAAGATCTCACCCCAGGATGTGAACCTGCTGAAGAAACTCGGCCTGAGCAAGAAGAAGGAGGCGCTGCGCTTCCCCAGCGAGGAAAGCTACCCGACTCCTCCTATGGAATATCGGGTTAGTTTTGTCGACCATCTTATCCGTGGCCTCTCTGCACCCATCCACAATTTTCTTCGTGGATTGCTTTTTGTGTATGGGCTGCAGCTTCACCATCTTACTCCCAACTCAATCCTCCATATCTCTATTTTCATCACGCTTTGCGAGTGCTTCCTTGGAGTCCAGCCTAGTTGGGCTCTGTGGAAGCACATTTTCTTCCTTCGCCGTAATGGCTCCCACAATATCGCCTAGAACATAGGCGGTGTTGTTATCTGCGTCCGCCCTGATGTCGAATACTTTGACGTCAAATTCCCCGACTCGGTCCAAGGGTGGCGCAAAAGATGGATGTACGTCCGCGAGGGTTGCCCTGACTCGCTAGAATACAACATCGCACCTTTCGACGGCAGCGCCAAAATTCTCCGTCGCCGATCATGGGATGCAGAGGCGACTGAAGAAGAAAAAACGGCGACAGAGGCGCTGATGTCCCGTATTCACGAGCTCCAGAATACCCGCGGACAAGAACTGTCGGGTATCCAAATAACAGCGTACTTCCTTAGGATTAGGGTGCAGCCTCTACAGGCTCGCAAAAACCCCCTCTGGATGTATGATGGCGACAAGGACGTGGATCGCATGTCGACAGATCTTTCGGTCAAAGATTTAGAGAAACTTGTCCGAAAGATCTCATCGCTGAACAAGAAAGACGCCGTCCCTTCGTCTTGCCGCGTGGTACCATACAGCGGTACCAACGCCCTCCCCCGGGTAATCTATATGTTGTCGTCTACTTTTTGTTCACCTCTTTTGGACTGTTATTGTGCTTTTCACTTATGTCGACTACTATTTTGTTGTGCCTTGATACGATTTCTTGTCGATACATTCTTATCTTGTGTAGAACCACCAAACTGCATCATCGCTTCCTCCCCTTACCGAAGGTGGAGAGGTCGACGAACGAGCAATCGTTGCCGACGACGCCCAGGTTCCTTCTCAACCTGAGAGTGGAGTCGCGATTTCTCAGAAATCCGCGGCTCGTTCTGAAAAAGAAGTTGAATCCGAGGCTTCGGAGTCAACCGAGTCCATCCCTTCCGCTGTTTCTCCGAGAAACAAACGGAAAAGGGGTGACGCGGAAGGCTCTGGCACCTCCAAGCTGAGCAGTTCTCCTGTCGAGGAAACTGCTCTCGAAGAAACGCAACCCTTCGACGCCTACGCGTCCGCCTTTGTCAGCTCGTAAGTTGCCCTGTCGCTCTTTTTAATCATTATGTGCCGAATTATCTGATTCCATATCAAATAATCTCATTCTATTTTTGTACCCAGCGGCGAGGAAGAAGAAGAAGAACCAGCCGTCAATGTGACTGCTCCTATGAGTACGTCTCATACGCTGGCCTTGTCGGAGACACACCGCACGGCGGAGGAAACCTCGGCTCCTCATCCAGAGCTTCAAAGGTCGACTCCTGCCACTAGCCCCCGAGCCTCTTCGCTAAAGAGAGCGAGGATTGAGCTAGGCGAAGAATTCTTCCTAGCCGGAGTTTCAGCGACGCCAGCTTTGGACGATGTAAGTTTTGCTATCTTTGTTTTCCTATCTGTTGAGTTGTTCACTACTCTGAACCTTTCTTTCCTTTTTCTTTTCTACAGCCTTTGATGCAGCCTTTCATCAACCTTGGTGCCCAATTTATTGGGTACCGCAACACTGTTGAAGGGTTGAAGGTAAACTGTCGAATGATCCATCTTTTCTACTCCTCGAAAAATCATCATTGGCCTTTGTGCAATTTTAACTTCCGTCCTATGGCTTTTCAACAGAGTCTCTCCTTGCGGCGAACAAACGGGCTGACGACCTTGCCAACAAACTCAAGGCAAGTGAGGAGGCTCGCGAGAAAGCTGCAAAGGATGCCTCTTGCGTTGAAGATCTTCGAAAGAGGCTTCATGAAGCAGAAACTGCCCTGAGTGATAAAATCACTCAGCATGTTGCTCATGAAGGGAAAGTCGCTTCTCGCCTTGAATCACTGAATCGGCGTTTTGTCAGTAAGTTTACTAATCCATCTTCATCCTTTTGCCTTGATTTTCTGCCCCTTCTTTTTGTTGAAGACCCAAATTTTTGTTTCAGCAGGGAAGATGAGCCAAGATTTTGTGCTGGAAAAGCCTGAGGATGACCGTCTTCTTGACGCGTTGTCCCTTCTCGAGATTCATGCGGACCTAGTGCGCCGCAGCATCTTTGACGCCCAGGCTGCATTTTCACGCTTGTTCCCTTACTTCTTCCCGAAGAAAAAGGAACCCGACACCTTTGCTGCCCTCGCCAAAAGCTTCGTCCCCCAAGAAGATCTTGGGCTCGCTCTTCGCCAAGAAAACTTGAAGATTGGCGTGGAAGGCACCATAGCACTGGTTGCCGAGAGCCAGCAAAACGTCGACTGGGCGAAAGTTGGCGAAGCCACAAAGATGAAGCAGGATAAATGGCCAAACCTAATCAGGGCTGCGAAGCCCCACTCGAAGAAAATCCAGGCCTTCCTCGGGTACAAGCCAACGCCTTCCTCCAGTTCCGCCAAACCGGAGGTCAAGTAGATTACCCTGCCTGTCCTTTTTTTTCTTTTCTTTCTTTTGACGCATGTCGCGATAGATGTAGCTTGCGACAGCGTATGATTGTTTCACTAGGATCCAACCTTTTGTAAGGCCCATGTAAATATCTTGAAGATCAATGGAAATCTATTTTGCTTGATGATTGATGTCGAACTTTTATTTCCAGCTGGTATTTGATAACTACACTTCAACTCCTCGTCCTTCCGATGCTTTACCTGCTTCCTCCTACTCGAAGAAAACGCCTGTTGATGATGAATTCGTTGAAGATTCCTCGAGTATGGGTTCAGCACAAGACTTGGAAGAACTCCGTCAACAGCTTCAATCTATGAAGAAACAAGCACTCGTAATAATGGAGCAGTCTCGAAGATCATCTGAGAGGGAGCAAACTGCACGACAGCAAGCTCAGGAAGCAATAACTGCAAAGGAAGCTGCAGTTACTGAAGCTACACAAGCTACTTCCCGAGAAAATTTCATGCTTGAATTGTTGACTGATGCAAGCCTGGAAATGGCAGGTAAACTTCTTAGGTTGAAACTTTTTCCAGTTGTTTGCTTGGTTTCTGTCTAACTGGTGTGATGTCGTTAAATAGGTCCCTTTTTGGACGCTGCTGCCGAAGATCAACGGGTGGACACCAGGTCAAATTTCCTTGTTAATCTAGCGCTAGACCATGGCTCCCTCTTTTGGGCTACACCTGAACGCACCCGACAAATCGTCAGATTCCAAGATCGCGCGTGCCAAATTCGTGAGTTCCTTGAATTTTGTACCAAAACGTTGTCCATGGTCTACAACTCCATGTTCCCTCGAAACATTCAGCCTAAGACGCTTCCTGAATTGATGACCAAGTTTAAGGAGTCGCATCAAATCCATGGTTTTGTAAGAGCTCAACTAGTAGCTGGTGCCAGGTTTGCCCTCATTATGCTTCAGATCTGCCACTCAAAACTGGATATGACCAAAGTGGTTGAAACTGTCCACAACAAGCTGAGGCGACGACGGAGGGGTGTCGATAAAATTGACGAAATAGTTACGCCAGTGGCTGAAGAAATAATCGGTGACCTTCTTCGAATGGATGCCGACTTTTTTGTAGACGACCATTATGCCGATTTTCTGGGTGCCTCTGCCGAAGAAGATAGAATAAATATAGATGACTTGTTAGGTCGTGACTGAATCTATTTTTTTCAGTAGGTAACTATCTTGTCGAGAAACTTGTAACTTTGCTGTATATATTGTAGAACAAGAATATCTGTTTCTTTTTCCCTAGCCCCCGAGTGTTTTGGTGGATAGTGTCTTTATTTTTATTGTTCTTGCGAGGTATTGTAAACCAAAGCAAATATCTTTGTAAATTTATATGTTGTATGGATGTCTTGTGTAAGATGAACTTTGTCGGGTAAGAAACCCCGAGTCTATCAGAGAAAGAGCGGTTTCGATCTGTTTACCTCGATCCATCGCGTTGCTTGCTACCGAAGATGCTGATGATCTTGAACGTGCCATCGAGATCAAAACCTTGTCGCCTCTAATTCCCACAGACGGCGCCAATTGATAAGGGATTAACTTATCAATGCCTACGGGTTGTAGACTAGGGTTTAGTTGGAAGTAGAGGCAAGTAGATCTCGAAGGTTTCGGGGGAAAGTACTCGACGCTTATGAAAACTAGGGTTACGTGAAACAATGAGTCGATCCTTTCTTTGTCCCTCGACTCCCTTTATATAGGAGGCGGAGCCGAGGGTTTTCGCGATGTACAAGTTACAGAGTCCGGGAGGGTTTCTGATCCGTCCCGCAATAGTTACAAGTCAATATTCCTAATACAATTCTATCTTTCCAAACTATCTCGCGATTGGGCCTCTGGGCTTTGTAAAACTTCGGGTCGTGGGCCTTAAGTAAACCCTGGGTATCTTCTTCGGCAGGCCCATTGGGGATGCCTATGTCAGCAGGTTAGCAAATAAAGGGAATTGAGAGGATATTATCAAAGATCAGCCGAGTTGATCCACTCACATACACGTTCCATCCTTGGAACACACAGGCAGCTCACAGGGCTGTGTGCATGCCCAACAGCACACAGGCCAGGGGAGAGTCACCACCACAAACATCATTGCTGTTGACCAAGGGAGCATGGAGAGGAGCATATAAAACCTTTTCAGCAGCCAAACCCTAGCTTCCCATGATAGCACCTCCAAAGAGTAAGAACGGCAAGATCACTTAGAACAGGAAGAACAACAACCCACCAGAAACCACCAGAAACCATCCAGAAACAGTTCCACCAAGAACTGCTCTCTATTGATGAAGAAACTATGGAGTAGATAGAGCACCAACCAGCCAGAAGGAGCAGGGAAGGCACAGAAATCATCCATAAGAAAAACCACTACACCAACACCATTTTCTAGGAGAAGGAGTGAGGTATAAATAGAAATCCATGAGCAAGCATCAGTTTTGCTCATAATACTCACATATACATCACACACAAGCCAAAGGGTAGGATTACCCTACGAGTATCATCATTTGGTGTAAACCAATAGATGATGGCAAAATAGGGTTTAAACTAGAAGGATTTAATCCTAGGGACTGTTGGTTCAAGCCAAGTGTATCACCACTACAGCTAAACAAAGTATCCAGCATGGATTTGATTCCCATTTAGCCTAGACCAACTCACCTAGCACCTAATGGTTTATTAACCATTAGACATATAGACAAGCTCTTGTCTATTTAAATTTCAACATCAAAAGCTATTGGAAATCCAAAAGAGGATCAACCAGAAAGCATTCACAAGCCACAGCAAGCCACAGAGGGGGAGCTACCCTAGGACAGCAACTAAATGCTGTCAGGGCCACCTCAAACCCAAAACAGGTAAGCCAAGCCACCACATCATTACCCAGATGGGTTCAGAGTGAGCTAGGGTCCCCAACCAATGGTTGGCATCCCTCTAGCTCAAGTTAATCAATTAATAAAATCATCACTGTCACACAGTTCATCTCATTTATCCATTTAATCAAGCCAAGCTACACAGGTAAGTGAAATACATAAGCAACCAGTGACCTAGGCTCTTGCAAATGATCCAGAGGATCACTGCAAGCATCAGCAGATGCTTGATCAAGCAAGAGCATGCACCAGCACAAGATATGGTGTCACACAGACACAAGGATGAGCACCAGAGAGGCACAGAGAGTAAAATAGCAAGCACCCAGTAAGCAACTGATGATCATGTGATCATCAGAGCCTACTAGAGCATGCTAAAGCATGCTAGAGTCTAGCCTAGCAACAGATCATGGACCAGTTAATTAAATAACCTCATATATGCAACTACTGCATAACAGATAATCATATAAATCATTTATAATTGTATCCAGAAGCACATCATCCAGGAATGGAGGCATCTAGTCAATAGCCAAGCCCAATAGAGCTTTACCATGAACCAAAACCCAATAGGCATCACACAAGTGGCACTGGCTCTTGCACAAGCAAGGATTACTCACAGTAATCAAGCCAGGGCAAGATTTATGAATACACTTGAGCATCCAGTAGCAGCAGTAGAGGCTGGAGCAACATGGCAAGCCATGAGCATCACAACATGCTCATGAGCAATTGCACAAGACCTACACCAGCAGTAATAGCATGAACATAAGCACAGGCATGGACACAGAGAAATAGCATGGCAAGCAGACAGCAGCAGCACACAGCAGCAGCACATAAGCAGCAGCAGTAGCACAAGGCTATGGACGCCAGGGTACACAGAGGGAAAGAGAAGAGCTAGAACAAGCAATAGAAAGAGGGGAGGAGCACATACTGGGCAGGAGATGGTCGGCACGGCCATGGCGGCCACGGCGGCGCACACCAGGGCACACGGTGGCGCCAGGCCTGGCAAAGCCAAGCCACAGTGACCACCACAGCAACCCAGCAAGGCACCTCGTGCCCAGAGGAGCACTAGGAGGGGGTCCACAGCATCTCCAGCGTGCGGTGCCGACAGACGTCGAAACCCTAGACGCACAGGAGGGTCGGAGACGAGCAGCCGAGGGCGAGTTCACCAGATCGACACGGACCATCGTGTTCACCGTCGAGAGGCGAGTAAGATGCGACCCATCTGGTCGCCGGTGATGGCCGGAGACGGCCGGAATTAATCGGCGACGGCGGCGGTGACCACAACGTCGCAGGATCGTGGAGAGGCTAGGGTTAGGTCGAAGTGAGGACGACGAGCACGTCTGGGTCGGTTGGACCGAGCCCAACGGGCTGGTCCAACCTAACCAGCTCGGGCGGCCTGACAGGTGGGCCCGAGGGGCAATTTGGTCATTTCCAAATTCCATTTAAATTGAAACTTTGACAGAAAACTCTAAAAAAATAGAGAAAAATATGCAAACCACTTAAAATAAAATTCTCTATCATAATAAAATATGAAATACAATTTTTGAGACAAATAAATTTGAGCCATAAATAAATGCAAAGAATAAATATTTAATTATAATCCTTAAACATAAACTCCATATTTTTAATGATAAAATAAGTACATAAATTATTTGGACTTAAAAACATCTTGGAAATATTCCAAGATATTATTTTCACTCTTAAGGAGTATTCTTAAATTGTTCTTATTAGCCACCTCTAACATTAAATCATTAAGCATCGGGAAGGGGGGAACCAAACCCTAAAAATCAAATGCATGCATATTTGAATCTTTAACCATTGCCCTTATCGGACAATGGTGCTATCTTTCAGAAACAGAGGACCAGGGTCAGTCCAAACAATCCAACTGTACTACATTGCAGTTGCCAGGCAAGTTCATCGCTTGCTCATGTCACTTTGAGTATTTTTATCAAATTACTTGCAAAGTACTATACTTATCACTCTTGAATGAAAAGCAAAAATACTATTTTCATAACTATGAATATGACTATGTGGTGGGCAATGGAACCATGGTATGAGTATGGTGGAGGTTCCATTGCAAGGGTTTATATCCATCTAGGATTAACAACAAATGTCGTCCAGTGATTCTTGTGCCGTAATACCCGTGTTAACCATAAGATCTGGAGTGGGACGGAGTAGTCAAGTGTGTTTCCTCCTATCGTACATCAAAGGATGCGCTTACCATAGCAGTTGTGTCTTGCGAGAACAACCGGATGGGTTGGGAACCTTTAAGTCCCCATGGTAATGCGGTCTATGATGGGTTGCAACGACCGGCGAAGGAATCAGGTCAAGAACCTGATTGTTGTCGAGGTCGGAAGGTATCCAAGGGGTACGCTGACCGGCGAGGACCCAAGGTCGGAATTGCAACAAAGGGTGGGTGTGCGAGGTCACGGGGGAATGCATTATTGACTAGGACCTTATACCGGGCCTCACACCACGGAAGTGTGGACATGAAATGTTTTGGCACCAAGGTTAAGATCTCTTATGGGTAAAGCAACACACCTCAGAGTGTAATGAATCGTGACCTGTCACTCCTGCTCCGGTTATGGAACTGCGAACGCCGGAAAGGAACTCCATGAAGTTCTAATAAACCGGTGAAGGCTGACGGACATAGTTCTTCTGAATAAAAGCAACCTTTTGAAGAAATGATTATAAAAACATGCATTGGTGTTAGACTTTCTGGTCTCATACCGTAGCTAGTGCATTAAACACCTCTTTCCTATAATGAACTTGTTGAGTATGCTCGTACTCATACCTCTGATAATCGCATGCTTAGATTGTCTGAATCACCTTGAGGAGGCCAACGACGGACAAGACGGAGCAGATGGGATCTGCTACGAGGAACCAGACCTCTCTGGAGGTGTAGAGGGGGTCGACTATCTGATTGTCTATGGAACCGGGGTGGTTCCAGAAGGAGAACAAGCTTAGACCACAGGAGTAGTAGTAGTAGTAATCGAGTAGTGCGAACTCTATAGTACTTAGCTGCTCGAGTTGAATAATGATAAACCTGCTAAGACCTATATTATATAAGTTGTGTAAGGTTCACCTAGAACCTAGGAGTAAACCTCTATGGACCCAGGAGGAGCTCCAAGATGATGTAATTATATGGCTTGTAATATTATGTGTATGAAATAAAGACCAGCTATATATGGTTCTGTTGTACTATTCTAAGGGATGTAATATTTGCGGATTGGTACTTCGTACATGTTATGTCAACGACTGGCATACTACAACATGCAGTGGTATGCAGGGTCACCACAGTTGGTATCAGAGCAAAAGGTTTGACCTTAGGTTGGAACGTAGTTAATGGGACCAAACGATAGGAGTCAAATAGGATTAGTAAAGAATTCTCTAAAAATATGGTGTCTATTCACTTGAGAATAACACATTCATATCTTTCAGTGCGATAATTCTTTATTATCACTATTATGATGCATTATTACAAATATTATATTCTTTCTTATCTACTGCCAGTTATGGCCAATTCACGTACTGGACGCAATGTCAAGGTGAAGGAATCCACTTTGGATGACTATGACGGGGGGCTTGCCGATATACTCCAAGCTATGTTACTCGAGTTTGGGTGTGATACGTCTCCAACGTATCTATAATTTCTTATGCTACATGCTAGTTTTATGACAATACCTACATGTTTTATTCATACTTTATAATGTTTTTATGCATTTTCTGGGACTAACCTATTAACAAGATGCCACGGTGCCAGTTCCTGTGTTTTCTGCTGTTTTTTATTTCAGAAAAGTTGTTTTACAAATATTCTCGGAATTGGACGAAACAAAGCCCACGGCCCTATTTTCCACGGAGTGTTCCAGAACACCGAAGAGGAGTCGAGGAAGGCCAGCAGGGGGGCCACCCCATATGGCGACGCGGCAGTGCCCCCCCCGGCGTGACGTGGGGAGAGCCCCAGCTCCCCGCTGCCCTTCGCCTATTTATTCCTTCGTCGCGAAAACCCTACCGAGAGCCAAAATACCGAACAGTTCCAGAGACGCCGCCGTCCCCAACTCGGGGGGTTCGAAAGATCTCCTCGGCACCCTACCGGAGGGAATCATCACGGAGGGCTCTACATCACCATGCCCGCCCCGGGCTGATGCGTGAGTAGTTCATCCTTGGACTACGGGTCCATAGTAGCTAGATGGTTGTCTTCTCCTATTGTGCCATCATGTTTAGATCTTGTGAGCTGCCTATCATGATCAAGATCATCTATTTGCAATGCTACATGTTGTGTTTGTTGGGATCCGATGAATATGGAATACTATGTCAAGTTGATTATTGATCTATGATATATGTGTTATTTATGATCTTGCATGCTCTCCGTTGCTAGTAGAGGCTCTGGCCAAGTTTTGTAACTCCAAGAGGGAGTATTTATGCTAGATAGTGGGTTCATGAATCCATTGAATCTGGGGGAGTGACAGCAGCCCCTAAGGTTGTGGATGCGTTGTTGCCACTAGGGATAAAACATCAATGCTTTGTCTAAGGATATTTGTACTATTTACATTACGCACAGTACTTAATGCAATTGTCATTGTTTGCAACTTAATACTGGAAGGGGTGTGGATGCTAACCCGAAGGTGGACTTTTTAGGCATAGATGCATGCTGGATGGCGGTCTATGTTCTTTGTCGTAATGCCCTAAGTAAATGTCATAGCAGTCATCATGATATGTATGTGCATTGTTATGTCCTCTCTATTTGTCAATTGCCCAACTGTAATTTGTTTACCCAACATGCTATTTATCTTATTGGAGAGACACCACTAGTGAACTGTGGACCCCGGTCCATTCTTTTACATCTGAAATACAACCTACTGCAATCATTTTCTCTTTTGTTTTCTGCAAGCAAACATCATTTTCCACACCATACGTTTAATCCTTTGTTTTCAGCAAGCCGGTGAGATTGACAACCTCACCGTTAAGTTGGGGCAAAGTAGTTTGATTGTGTTGTGCGGGTTCCACGTTGGCCGGAATCCACGGTGTTGCGCCGCACTACACTCCTTCACCAACAACCTTCACGTGATCTTCATCTCCTCTTGGTTCAAAAACCTTGGTTTCTTGAGGGAAAACTCATGCTGTACTCATCATACCTTCCTCTTGGGGTTCCCAACGGACGTGTGCTTTACCGTCACAAGCAGGGTGCGATCCCCAAATCCGAGTAATGAAGTACATATACTATGATGGTACTGTAATGGTGGAGTGTAGGGTAGGACTCCAGTTACCTGAAGCCTTAGGTTTGAGTGCAGTTATGCCAGCAGGAGAGGGTAGGACAATCAGGACGGCCTACCACATAGCCATTATGAAAGCCATCACAGATATTCGCGAGCATAAGACCAAGGATCTTACAGGCTCCGAATTTGCACATATCCCACATATGGAGGAGGACGATGATCCGACTCTAAACCACTTTAAGTTTGCCAAGAGAAAACCTGCAGAAGCCGCAAAATACATGGATAACTGTAGGAACCTTCTGATTTTGTTCTTTCAGTTGAACCGACACTTGTCGGGGGCAATTGATACAATGTTAGAAGAGTTTATTGAGCCAAAGGAGGATTCTAAAGGTAAGGAGCCAATGGAGAGTGAGCCACCTACACCAGTTTTCTCAACTGGTGACTACATAGACATAGATACTCCAGAACCACAACCCACACCACAAACACCTAGGTACTTCCCTAGTAGTTCCTATGGTGGATATGACGGAGGAGAAGAATCTGGGAACAACCAACGCTCGGAGACACCAATTGAGAACTCCACTCGATGGCGTTGGGGATCATTCATGGGTAACTATGAAGATCCAGTAAGATGTGATCCGGAAATAGATCAGGATGATGTAGACTGATACGTCTCCAACGTATCGATAATTTCTTATGTTCCATGCTACTTTATTGATGATACCTACATGTTTTATACACATTATATGTCATATTTATGCATTTTGGAACTAACCTATTAACAAGATGCCGAAGTGCAGTTCTGTTTTCTGTTTTTTGGTTTCAGAATCCTAGTAACGAAATATTCTCGAATCGGACGAAATCAACGCCCGGTTCATATTTTTCCGGAACCATCCGAACACTCGAGAGCTGCAGATGGGCCGGGGGGGCCCCACACCACACCTGGGCGCGGGCCAGGCCCTGGCCGCCACCTGGTGGTGAGGGCACCCTGGTGACCCTCTGCGCCGCCTCTTCGCCTATATAAAGCCCCTGCATCGAAAACCCTACGGGGGCCACGATACGGAAAACCTTCCGAGCCGCCGTCATCACGAAGCCAAGATCGGGGGACAGAGTCTGTTCCGGCACCCGCCGGAGCGGGGAAGTGCCCGGAAGGCTCCTCCATCGACACCACCGCCATCTTCATCAACGCTGCTGCTCCCATGAGGAGGGGTAGTTCTCCATCGAGGCTCGGGGTGTACCGGTAGCTATGTGGTTAATCTCTCTCCTATGTGCTTCAATACAATAGTCTCATGAGTTGCCTTACATGATTGAGATTCATATGATGATGCTTGTAATCTAGATGTCATTATGCTAGTCAAGTGAGTTTTACTTATGTGATCTCCGGAGACTCCTTGTCCCACGTGTGTAAAGGTGACAGTGTGTGCACCGTGTGGGTCTCTTAGGCTATATTTCACGAAGTACTTATTCACTGTTGAAGAGCGTAGTGAAGTGCTTATTTATATCTCTTTATGATTGCAATGTGCATCGTATCACAATTTATCTATGTGCTACTCTAGTGATGTGTTATTAAAGTAGTTTTATTCCTCCTGCACGTGTGCAAAGGTGACAGTGTGCACCGTGTTAGTACTTGGTTTATGCTATGATCATGATCTCTTGTAGATTGCGAAGTTAACTATTGCTATGATAATATTGATGTGATCTATTCCTCCTACATATGCATGAAGGTGACAGTGTGCATGCTATGCTAGTACTTGGTTTAGTCTTTTGATCTATCTTACACTAAAGGTTACTTAAACATGAGCATTATTGTGGAGCTTGTTAACTCCGGCATTGAGGGTTCGTGTAATCCTACGCAATGTGTTCATCATCCAACAAAAGTGTAGAGTATGCATTTATCTATTCTTATGTGATCAATGTTGAGAGTGTCCACTAGTGAAAGTGTAATCCCTAGGCCTTGTTCCTAAATACGCTATCGCCTGCTTTTTTTTTACTCTTTGCTGCAATACTACCACCATCAACTACACGCCAACAAGCTATTTTCGCACTACTGCTTATATATATATATTCATACCACCCGTATTTCACTATCTCTTCGCCGAACTAGTGCACCTATTTGGTGTGTTGGGGACACAAGAGACTTCTTGCTTTGTGGTTGCGGGGTTGCATGAGAGGGATATCTTTGACCTCTTCCTCCTGAGTTCGATAAACCTTGGGTGATCCACTTAAGGAAAACTTGCTGCTGTTCTACAAACCTCTGCACTTGGAGGCCCAACACGTCTAGGAAAGGAGGGGAACGTAGACATCAAGCTATTTTAAGGCGCCGTTGCGGGGAGAAAGCTACACAAAGGGATTTCCTCCTCGTCAACCCCGCGCGATCTGGACAGCATCAAGTATTTGGCAGTTTTGGGAGGAAAGGTAAAAGGTACTCACACTCGGATCTTGGCTACTAAGCTATTTCCCGGCGCCGTAAGTACTCGAAGCTATTTCCTTTAGACTCTGTAATTGCGACATTTGGTTTCTTGTTTACACTAGTTAGGCATAATGGAAAACAACAAAAATATGAGAGATCTTTATGAACTTTATCTTGAATTAGGACATGATGTGTTTGAAGAGAGAATTAAAAAACCCATGGAACTTTATATGCATGCTAATGGGAATGTTATTAATATGAATGCTTTGAACACTATTGTTGCTAATGCTATGGAAAATTCTAAGCTTGGGGAAGCTGGCTTTGATGAGCATGATATTTTTAGTCCCCCAAGCATTGAGGAGAAAATTTTCTTTGATGATACTTTACCTCCTATATTTGATGATGAGAATAATAATGATAGCTACTTTGTTGAATTTGCTCCCGCTACAACTAATAAAATTGATTATGCCTATGTGGAGAGTAATAATTTTGTGCATGAGACTCATGATAAGAATGCTTTATGTGATAGTTATATTGTTGAGTTTGCTCATGTTGCTACTGAAAGTTATTATGAGAGAGGAAAATATGGTTGTAGAAATTTTCATGTTACTAAAACACCTCTCTATGTGCTGAAATTTTTGAAGCTACACTTGTTTTATCTTCCTATGCTTGTTACTTTGCTCTTCATGAACTTGTTTATTTACAAGATTCCTATGCATAGGAAGCATGTTAGACTTAAATGTGTTTTTAATTTGCCTCTTGATGCTCTCTTTTGCTTCAACTACTATTTATTGCGAGTGCATCATTAAAACTGCTGAGCCCATCTTAATGGCTATAAAGAAAGAACTTCTTGGGAGATAACCCATGTGTTTTTTTACTATAGTACTTTATTTTATATTTGTGTCTTGGAAGTTGTTTACTACTGTAGCAACCTCTCCTTATCATGTTTTTGTGCCAAGTAAAATCTCTATGGTAAGGTTCATACTAGATTTGGATTACTGCACAGAGACAGATTTCTTTGCTGTCACGAATCTGGGCCTAATTCTCTGTAGGTAACTCAGAAAATTATGCCAATTTACGTGAGTGATACTCAGATATGTACGCAACTTTCATTAGTTTTGAGTTTTTCCATTTGAGCAAGTCTGGTGCCATTTTAAAATTCGTCTTTACGGACTGTTCTGTTTTTGACAGATTCTGCTTTTTATTTCGCATTGCTTCTTTCGCTGTGTTGGGTGGATTTCTTTGTTCCATTACCTTCCAGTAGCTTTGAGCAATGTCCAGAAGTGTTAAGAATGATTGTGTCACCTCTGAACATGTGAATTTTTGATTATGCACTAACCCTCTAATGAGTTTGCTTAAAGTTTGGTGTGGAAGAAGTTTTCAAGGGTCAAGAGAGGAGGATGATATACTATGATCAAGAAGAGTGAAGAGTCTAAGCTTGGGGATGCCCCGTGGTTCATCCCTGCATATTTCAAGAAGACTCAAGCATCTAAGCTTGGGGATGCCCAAGGCATCCCCTTCTTCATCGACAAATTATCAGGTTCCTTCTCTTGAAACTATATTTTTATTCGGTCACATCTTATGTACTTTACTTGGAGCGTCTGTTTGCTCTTGTTTTTGTTTATGTTTGAATAAGTTCATCCTTGTGTGGGAGAGAGACACGCTCCGCTGGTTCGTATGAACACATGTGTTCTTGGCTCATAATATTCATGGCGAAGTTTCCTCTTCGTTAAATTGTTATATGGTTGGAATTGGAAAATGCTACATGTAGTAATTGCTATAATGTCTTGGGTAATGTGATACTTGGCAATTGTTGTGCTCATGTTTAAGCTCTTGCATCATATACTTTGCACCTATTAGTGAAGAAATACATAGAGCATGCTAAAATTTGGTTTGCATAATTGGTCTCTCTAAGGTCTAGATAATTTCTAGTATTGAGTTTTGAACAACAAGGAAGACGTGTGTAGAGTCTTATAATGTTTTCAATATGTCTTTTATGTGAGTTTTGCTGCACCGGTTCATCCTTGTGTTTGTTTCAAATAACTTTGCTAGCCTAAACCTTGTATCGAGAGGGAATACTTCTCATGCATCCAAAATCCTTGAGCCAACCACTATGCCATTTGTGTCCACCATACCTACCTACTACATGGTATTTTCCGCCATTCCAAAGTAAATTGCTTGAGTGCTACCTTTAAATTTCCATCATTCGCCTTTGCAATATATAGCTCATGGGACAAAATAGCCTTAAAAACTATTGTGGTATTGAATATGTACTTATGCACTTTATCTCTTATTAAGTTGCTTGTTGTGCGATAACCATGCTTGGGGACGCCATCAACTACTCTTTGTTGAATATCATGTGAGTTGCTATGCATGTTCGTCTTGTCTGAAGTAAGGGAGATCTACCACCTTATGATTAAGCATGCATATTGTTAGAGAAGAACATTGGGCCGCTAACTAAAACCATGAATCATGGTGGAAGTTTCAGTTTTGGACACATATCCTCAATCTCATGTGAGAATAATAATTGTTGCTACATGCTTATGCATTAAAGAGGAGTCCACTATCTGGTGTTCATGTTATCCCGGTATGGGTGTCTAAGTTGAAGAATGATCAAAAGCGAGAAATCCAATGCGAACTTTCTCCTTAGACCCTTGTACAGGCGGCATGGAGGTACCCCATTGTGACACTTGGTTAAAACATGTGCATTGTGATGATCCGGTAGTCCAAGCTAAGTAGGACAAGGTGCGGGCACTATTAGTATATTATGCATGAGGCTTGCAACTTGTAAGATATAATTTACATAACTCATATGCTTTATTACTACCGTTGACAAAATTGTTTCATGTTTTCAAAATAAAAGCTCTAGCACAAATATAGCAATCGATGCTTTCCTCTTTGAAGGATCATTCTTTTACTTTTATGTTGAGTCAGTTCACCTATTTCTCTCCACCTCAAGAAGCAAACACTTGTGTGAACTTTGCATTGATTCTTACATATTTGCATATTGCATTTGTTATATTGCTTTACATTGACAATATCCATGAGATATACATGTTATAAGTTGAAAGCAACCGCTGAAACTTAATCTTCCTTTGTGTTGCTTCAATACCTCTACTTTGAATTATTGCTTTATGAGTTAACTCTTATGCAAGACTTATTGATGCTTGTCTTGAAGGTGCTATTCATGAAAAGTCTTTGCTTTATGATTCAGTTGTTTACTCATGTCATTACCATTGTTTTGATCGCTGCATTCATTACATATGTTTACAATATGATCAAGTTTATGATGGCATGTCACTTAAGAAATTATCTTTGTTATCGTTTTACCTGCTCGGGACGAGCAACTAACTTGGGATGCGATACGTCTCCAACGTATCGATAATTTCTTATGTTCCATGCTACTTTATTGATGATACCTACATGTTTTATACACATTATATGTCATATTTATGCATTTTGGAACTAACCTATTAACAAGATGCGAAGTGCGTTCCTTTTCTGTTTTTTGGAGAAATCCTAGTAACGAAATATTCTCGGAATCGGACGAAATCAACGCCAGTTCCTATTTTTCCCGGAACCATCCGAACACTCGAGAGCTGCGGAGATGGGCCGGGGGCCCCACACCACACAGGGCGGGCCAGGCCCGGCCGCGCACGGTGGTGAGGGCACCACTGTGACCCTCTGCGCCGCCTCTTCGCCTATATAAAGCCCCCGCGAAACCCACGAGGGAGCCACGATACGGAAAACCTTCCGAGAGCCACCGTCATCGCGAAGCCAAGATGCGGGGACGGGAGTCTGTTCGGCACCCTGCCGGAGCGGGAAGTGCCCCCGGAAGGCTCCTCCATCGACACCACCGCCATCTTCATCAACGCTTGCTGCTCCCATGAGGAGGGAGTAGTTCTCCATCGAGGCTCGAGGCGGTAGCTATGTGGTTAATCTCTCTCCTATGTGCTTCAATACAATAGTCTCATGAGCTGCCTTACATGATTGAGATTCATATGATGATGCTTGTAATCTAGATGTCATTATGCTAGTCAAGTGAGTTTTACTTATGTGATCTCCGGAGACTCCTTGTCCCACGTGTGTAAAGGTGACAGTGTGTGCACCGTGTGGGTCTCTTAGGCTATATTTCACGAAGTACTTATTCACTGTTGAAGAGCGTAGTGAAGTGCTTATTTATATCTCTTTATGATTGCAATGTGCATCGTATCACAATTTATCTATGTGCTACTCTAGTGATGTGTTATTAAAGTAGTTTTATTGTGTGCAAAGGTGACAGTGTGTGCACCGTGTTAGTACTTGGTTTATGCTATGATCATGATCTCTTGTAGATTGCGAAGTTAACTATTGCTATGATAATATTGATGTGATCTATTCCTCCTACATATGCATGAAGGTGACAGTGTGCATGCTATGCTAGTACTTGGTTTAGTCTTTTGATCTATCTTACACTAAAGGTTACTTAAACATGAGCATTATTGTGGAGCTTGTTAACTCCGGCATTGAGGGTTCGTGTAATCCTACGCAATGTGTTCATCATCCAACAAAAGTGTAGAGTATGCATTTATCTATTACGTTATGTGATCAATGTTGAGAGTGTCCACTAGTGAAAGTGTAATCCCTAGGCCTTGTTCCTAAATACGCTATCGCTTGTTCTTTTTCTTGCGTTACTACTGCTGCAATACTACCACCATCAACTACACGCCAGCAAGCTATTTTCTGGCATGTTGCTCTGCTTATATATATATATATTCATACCACATGTATTTCACTATCTCTTCGCGAACTAGTGCACCTATTTGGTGTGTTGGGGACACAAGAGACTTCTTGCTTTGTGGTTGCGGGTTGCATGAGAGGGATATCTTTGACCTCTTCCTCTCGGAGTTCGATAAACCTTGGGTGATCCACTTAAAAACTTGCTGATGTTCTACAAACCTCTGCCCAACAACTGTGACAGGAAAGGAAGGATCATAGACCAGTACCAGAACCATCACTATGAGTTTGAAGATTACCAGGAGTATCCTATAGTGATAGAGTCCGATTCCGAAGGAGGGAAGGCACGTAAGGTGGTTATGGGGGGAGGTTCAGGAAGCAGAGGAAGGCATGGACCTTTGGACATGAACACCTCTGAGCACACCGGAAACGTGTCCGTTGAGGAGGAGTATCCCATGGGGGATGCTTATGCATCGCTGAATAATCATTTGATGATGACAGATTTCTCCTTGGGATCATCCTCAGACTCAGACTACCAGCCTACTGGGAGGCCATATGTTCCAAACACTATCAGGAGGACAACACGTTTGACTGGATGGGTGCCTGGGATGTATCAGGAGTGAAGCCACAAGTAGTTGACCACCAGCGGAGGCGATGATGCAATACAGATGTACCATATGTATTGTAGTGTGTACTAGTCTAATAAGTTGTAATTTTCATGCGATAAGTGAGTTTGCATACTAACACTACTTATGGGTATTGTAATAAACCACTTATGTGTGTATGTATATACATGGTATATGTTTTGTATGATTTGGATTTGCTTCTTGATTTCCATTGTGTGACTAGTTCTGTGCACAAAGTTGAGCTCAGAAAACTTGCGCATGGAGTAACTATGAGTACCACTTTGTGTTACAGAGCTAGGGGGTGATGTCGGGACTGACGGGCGAGGAGAGCGAAGCGCAACGCCTCGAGCGCGAGACCAAGCAGAAAGAGGAGGCAGATGAAGCCGCAAGGAACCAGTTTCCAACCACCACCACCGCCGATGACGCAACAAAACTTCCTCCAGTACATGCAAATGCTGGAGGAAAGGCAACTCCCTATGTCTGCCGTGTGAGCAAATGTATGAGGCCTTAGTAATGTTATCAATGTCCGTTTTCATCTAAACTACTTGTGAGCAGGCACACCTCTAATTGCTTGTGTTCTTCTGGCAGACTGAGAAGATCATACTTGGGTCACCTGCTGAGGTTCACGGCGAGGGACTGGCGAAGAAGCATCGTGGAAGGCCGGCTAAGGTCGGCCACTTCCACGAGGAGGCAGGGCCAGACCACTTCCTCAAAATCATCTTCAAGCCCACCTTCGGCCGGCTCATGATCCCTAAAGCGTTCGTCAAGTGGTTCGGAGAAGTCCCTTCCAACATCATCGTCACCACCAACACCGGATGCAACTGGAGGATGACTACGAGGAGAGAAGGCAATGACGCATTCATCGACCAGGGATGGACGACCTTCACCGTCGCCCATCAACTCAAGGTAGGCCAGTTCGTCACCTTCAGGAAGGTGGCCTCCTTGGAGTACAGTGTGGTCATTGACAAGGGATTAACTTGTCAATGCCTACAGATTGTAGACTAGGGTTTTGCTGGAAGTAGAGGGCAAGTAGATCTCGAAGGTTCAGGCGAAAAGTACTCGACGATTATGAAAACTAGGGTTATGTTGACAGTATATTCGATCCTCTCTTTGTCCCTCGACTCCCCTTATATAGGAGGCGGAGAGGGGTTTCGTGATACACAAGTTACGAGTTCGGGAGGGTTTCGTATCCAACCCGTAAGATTACAAATCTATCTTTCCTAATACAAACTATCTTTCCTAATCATTAAATGGGCTTCGAGTCTTCTTATTCTTCGAGTTCGGGCCTTCGATAAACCCCGGGTACCATCTTGGCAGGCCCATTGGGGATGCCTATGTCAGTAGCCCCGAGATTTTTCTTGAATCGAAGAATCGGGGAAAATCTCCAACTTTACTCATCACATAATCTTTCGATATGCAAACACTATTTTGTACGGGATAACGGTAGTTGGGGCTAGTTCATCTGACGGATCAGGTACTAGTTAACTGCTCTAGTGGCAATCCGCAAAAACCTACTTCAAGATCACGTCCCTGGACATGATCTCGGGATCTTGTGTAAACTTCGACAGTGCCGCTTAAGGTCTTACCATTCTGTCGAGTCCCAGTCATATTTTATCGGGTACCTAACGCGTCCGTTAGGATTTTTCTTCGTATCTGTTGATACGGAAAAAGTAGCAATCCGCCGTCGACGGTGCCACGCCGCTCGAACGGATCTGGGGTCTTACCTTCGCAAAGTTTTGCGGCATTCAGAGATTTATTCGCGACTTTTAGCGCTCGAGAATATATTGTCGAGTGCTTTTCGGCTGTTGGAATAGCACATTTTATCGAGTCATATTTGATGACTTATTTTGTCTTCCGATGGGAGTATATGTAGAGTTATCTGTATAACTCGAAATATATTTACTTCGAAATTTCATCGGGCACGCGAACAGCGTTCCCGATGGGAGTAGCCCGAGGCTACACCAAGAACTTGTGCTTGGGTGTAGGCTCCACAGATTAGTATCCTTTGCCGCTATATTTATAATCCTTCTCGATATTTTTATATCTATCGGGTGCGCGACCAGCGCTCCCGAGTAGCCCCGAGGCTATGAACAAATGCTTGCATTTGGTCATAGGCTCTCGCCATTTCTATATTGTCATACTCGAAATTTTCTATTTTTCCAAAGTAGCCCCCGAGCATTTGGGCAAAAACTTGTATTTGATCAAAGGCTCCAAAAGTATTCAAATGATTTGTCCTGTCGCCATTCTCTTTTTATTTTTCTTGTCGACATACTTTCCCTTGTCAATTTCTCTTCATCTCTATCAATAGTTGGGATTTTTCTTCCTTGTGGGTCCATTGTTCCCACCACGTTGACACGTCGTGTAAGTGGGGGACACACGTCCTCCGCTTTTCCTGGCGCACGTACAGTAACGCCTGTTCCATTCCATCCCAGTAAAAGTACCTTCTTACCCTTGTATCTACAAGATCCTTTTTCACCATACGATTTCTTCATCCAACGGTGCACTGCTTCGTTCGAATCCTATATAAACCTTTCTTCAACCTCGGTCCAGTCCTTCGTTTGCGCCGCACATCTGTTCCCCTCTGCAAAAACTTCCCTTGCGCCCAATCTCTGTTTGATCTTCCGCTCGCCCAAGCGTTGCTTTGTCCACGTTGATGCCACCGCGCACGCGTCTCATTACGCACACAGATTCATCAATGGCTGCCGCGGATCTAGGAACCGCGGAGTGGGAGAGGTCCAAGGTCACGAACCAGGATGTCAACCTGCTGAAAAGGCTTGGTTTGATGAAGAAAGAAAACGCCATCCGCTTCCCCAGATATGTGTAATGCGGCACTGCCATGAATCTAGCATACGCTGGTCGTCCCAACAAAGCGTGATATTGCGATGGGAAATCCACAACTTCGAACTCCAAATTCTCTATCCTGTAGTTTTCTCGGGTTCCAAACTGAACGTCGAGGTTGATTTTTCCCAATGGGTAACTTGGCTTCTCTGGTGTAATCCCATGGAAACGTGTGTCAGTTGGTTTCAAGTTTGCTAGGGATATGTTCATCTTCCTCAATGTGTCTGCATACATGAGGTTTGCCGCCATCTATGAAAACTGTCGACACGTCAAAACCAGCGATTCTGCGGGTAAGATAAGTGCCCTGGTCGAGGAACTTGTTGCGGGTGATCCGCGATTGTGAAGCCAATGTCTTGCCCGACCAATTTAAGTACTCGATGTTGGTGGAGGCATCTTCTCTGCCATGAACACTTGTCGTGAAATTACCTTTTGCGCCTTGGACGGCCTAGCTTTGAATCATCACTGCACCATTGGAATTGGGATCAACATATGGGGGTGGTTGTGGTGCTGCCGCTATTCTGAGCTGGTGTCGATTTTCATCGGTAATTGCGGGAGGAGGTGGGAGGTGGATCTCACTCCTTGGTCCTTGAGGATTTCTGTTCATGGCTTGGCTGTTTGCAATTCCTGCGGCTCTCAACATTGCTTGAAAATTTCGGCAATCTTTCTGGAGATGTCCTGACTGCCTCCTGCCGTTGCCGTCGAGATAAAAATGCATCTGACACGGTCCGTTCATCATTTCCTCGGGGGACAAATAAGGTCTTTGAAACCTTGGTCCACTATTTTGCCTTTGTCCGCGAGAGTCACCTCTATTGTCACCTTGTTGCTCATTGCTCCTTTGGTAGTCATCTCGATTGTTTCCTCCAGAATTTCCTCGAAAACCAGCCGATATATGGCCGGGAGCATCGTTGTTGTAGAACTGGCGGGAAAATCGCCTTCTATTTTGATAATTTCGACCACGATCTTCCTCTGGCGACCTGTGTCGCTTGTTGTATATTGCGTCTTCTCCATCTGCCCACTTGTTAGCTATTTCCATCAGTGCTGAAATTGTTTTTGGATTAGTTCTTCCCAAGTCCTCGACGAAATCTGCTCGTCGGATTCCTGCCACGAACGCATCTATGGCTCTCTCGTCAGATATGTCCTCTGCCGAGTTTTTAATAATGTTCCACCTCTATATACTTTCTCATCGACTCATCGTGTTTCGTCGGCACGCCCTCAGCTCTTCCAACGACGCAGGTTTCTTGCAGGTGGATCGGAAGTTTTTTACGAAGATGTCCTCAAAGTTGTCCCAGCTGTCGATGGAATTTATAGGTAGTTTCTTTATCCAAGATCTCGTGGCACCGCTCAGGTGAACTTGGATACTTTGCATAGCTGTTGCTCTGGTTCCTCCTACCAGCTTTACCATCTCGAGATAATCCACGAGCCAATCCTCGGGATCTTGCAGGCCATCGAATTTCTTGAAATGCTCGGGTAACTTGAATCCTTTTGGGACTCGAGTTTTTCGAACTCTTCTCGTAAAGCACGGGAGCCCACACATATCTTCGTCGGCAAGTTCTGGTGAGTGCTGACGTTCCCTTCTTTCTTGTCGCGCTCTGTCCACCCTTACTTGGGCTGCTGTGTCTCTTGCCCCACTTGTTCTTGGTGGGTCTTGAACTGCTGTGTTGTGTCGTGGACTATTTTGCCTAGGATTTTCTTCGGGAGGCGTTGTTGCAAACGTTGTTCCCATTACTCCTACTCCAGCCATCGCCATATTGAACAATGGTTCTCTCGGGTCCCCAGGGGGTGGTCTAGACGCTAGGATGTAAGCTTGCGTCGCCATGTATCCTGCTTCTTGCGTTTTCGGGATGATATTTCCCCTTGTATCAATCGACATAAAGGACATGTCGAGATTTTGAATTATATTTCCTCTTTCTGCTTCGGGTATGTTTTGTAGCCGAGACATTGCTCTCCTTCGAGCTTCTCTGACTATCTCCCGTATTTCTGATTGTCGGTGAGTTCGCTCGCCTTTGACGCGGATCTGCCTATTTTCTTCTATTCAAGTCAGTATCTGTTTTTCCTCCTTACGCGAGCAAGTTTATACGATAAGCTTGTAACTCTGCGACAGTGGCGGTGGTGGTCATTGGTTCTGATCCATCCAAGGCTTTTGCAGCCCTATCCCACGCTTCTTGCGGGAGTTGGACTCTGTTGCGAGGTGGATTCCCGATATATTTGGTGCCTAGACCTCTTCTGAGATCAGCGGGATCGACGTATGGATTTCCCAAATCGTCGAAAGCCTCCGACGTCTCTGGCTCTGATCGGCTTGCCTCTCCTATCGCATAAATCTGATGATGTTTTGCGTATTGATTTTTGTCAGGATTGGTGACACCATCATATAGAGTGGTGAAGACCTTTCCGATGGCAGCAGATTGTCGATGAAGTTGAAGTGTCGATGTCGGAGTCGCTGCTTATAAAGGAGTCCGCAGACGACTCGAAGGATGTGTTGCTGAAGATCTTGGCGAGCTTTCCGCTTGCCTTGTGTCGACGAAGCGTGGCGACGAAAACTCCTCGTCACTCGACGAAAAGTTAGAATCGACCGCTGAAAATTCCGACGAGATCGGAACTTCGAGACGGTAGGATCCTTCCTTGTTGACGCCAAATCGGAATTCTCCGAACGTCATGATGATGGGCTCCTCCAGATAGGCACATGCATCCATACGGGAGGGCGGGTGAGGAATAAAATTGAATAGATCAGTTTTTCCCTTGTTACCTCGATCCATCGCGTTGCTTGCTGTCGACGAAGTCGAAGATCTTGAACGTGCCATCGAGATCAGTTCCTTGCAACCTCTAATTCCCACAGACGGCGCCAATTGACAAGGGATTAACTTGTCAATGCCTACGGATTGTAGGCTAGGGTTTTGTTGGAAGTAGAGGGCAAGTAGATCTCGAAGGTTCAGGCGAAAAGTACTCGACGATTATGAAAACTAGGGTTATGTTGACAGTAGATTCGATCCTCTCTTTGTCCCTCGACTCCCCCTTATATAGGAGGCGGAGCCGTGGGTTTCGTGATACACAAGTTACAGAGTTCGGGAGGGTTTCGTATCCAACCCGTAAGATTACAAATCTATCTTTCCTAATACAAACTATCTTTCCTAATCATTAAATGGGCTTCCGAGTCTTCTTATTCTTCGAGTTCTGGGCCTTCGATAAACCCCGGGTACCATCTTCGGCAGGCCCATTGGGGATGCCTATGTCAGTCATCTTCGACCACACCTGCACTGAGGTGGTGAGCAGGTGCACGTACCATGGCGATGATACCAGGTGGGTCGTCTCCGAGCATCATGTCTGAAGCTAACCTGGTACCATGTCGTGTCTAGTTGTTGTTCGTGTCTAGTGTGTTGAACTATGATCATGACTTCCGTGTCCAGAACTATGATCGTGTCTGCAAAATGTTGTGTCGTGAACTTGTGGCGTCTATGATCATTGCTAAGTTCTCTGTCGTCTATGATTGTGTTCTTACTTGTGTTGTTGATCGCTGGTAACCTCACCACTGAAGGGAAGAAGTTACCAGAACCGGATTATGGGTTGCAACCAAACAACAGGGGCGCCGTTCTAGGCTGGTACAAGGCCTGAAAACCGACCTACCAAACGGCCAGAGCCCAAATCTCCACGGGGCCGAAAATTCTCTGTGCAAGCCACCAAACAAAGTCGTTTTTATGGTCCATGGCCCGTGTTGAACGCGCAAGGGGATCCTTCCCGCTGCGCCAGTGGTGCAGGAATTAGCTGCAGGCAACCAAACGCGCCCTTAGTTTTTTGTTATGAGCCTTGATCATCTTAAGTCAAGACACCTCGAGAACCGTATAAAATATGCTATTTTCATGTACCATGCCGGATTATATTTTGTCATATTCTGTTGTGTTACTTCTCTGTTATTGATGAAGAGCAGAGTGCTTTACGTAACAGCTAGATGTGGTTCCTTCTTTTTTGCAAATTAAGGAGTAGTTTTCTTTTTGCGAACTAAATAAGAATGGTGGTGTGAAATTAATCCACAAACCCCTTCTATCTGAACTATCCTTTTCTAACACATTATAGGTTGCTTCATTACCGAACCTCGCAACATTATAAGATTAGTAACACTAAGCAACTTGTTTTCTTGGCATATGCTAACCGTTTCAAATCTGACGGGTCTTCCATCAGGTTGATTACCTGCATCAGTTTCAATTTCCACCACTTAACTCCGTCTCAAATTGAAGAGACTGTGCTTCGATGATTAGCAAATTAGCTGCATTGTCGTATCACAAGCTTGGCCTCTAACGTCTGATGTCATTGAAGCGAATCTATATCTATATTCTATATTTATTTATCTCTATATCTATATCTATCTCTCCATATATATACTCTACTTTAAAAGAATGTAATTGCTCCGGTTCCTGGCAACCGTGGTCTGTTTGGTTGAGCGTTCTGCCCCAGGTTTCGTCGCACCCCCTCGCTCTGCCCCCAGGTTTCATGTTGTAGGATTGGTGGTTTCCGAAGTGTGCTCACACCTTGCTCAGGGAAGACAGCCCACGCCGATCCTGCCGCCGGGCCTGGCTTTGCCAGTCTGTGCGCCCAGAGGAGGGGGATAGGCGGAGGCTAGGGTTTTTCCCTCCCGTCGCCTCGCGGGGGCGAGAGGATTGAGAGCCAGAAGGCAAGTCTGATAATGGAGGAAGCACTATATTTAGACTGCGGCATTTTCTTTTCCATGTTTGTGTTGAATTTCATCAGTATTTGGGCAATCCAATGCCACAGCTTGTTCTGCCTGCAGCAACATAGCAGTGTACATAATAGCCTGCAGAATGTAGAAGACGACGGGATTAGGTTCGAAATTCTACTAACACTGAGCATATTAGTAGCAACGGTTGCCAAAAAAATATCCCTACATGCTTGGCACTGACAAGAAAGAACCAAGAATCTTCATCAGAAGACCTTGTCAGGAATTTATTTATTTTGCATCTATGCTCAACAATGATTTACATCACTATGCAGAGCAGAAGTTCCTAACAGTTGCTAGAATACAGATGAAACAACACTGAACGAAATTGAAATCTGGCAGTGATTCAACCCTCAGGTGTTACATAAATTAACCACAGAAAATCCAGATCCAGAATTAAAAGGAAGTTGATAACAGCATAAGGATTAAATCAATTGTATATATACATCTGCTATAGTTCACTCTGAACTATGAAGTTGGTTTCAGGTGCTAAATATATCCTGCAGCCCAGGTTGGTTAGTAGCTGTAGCACTGTCTGCCATTTTGTTAACCAGCTGAAAGACAGCGAGAGTAACGCCTTCGACAGTCTAGATTCAGTGTGCAACATGATTTCTCGCACATGGGATCCTTGGTTAGGGCTATTTACCATATGACTCGGATGTGGGATAAGCCCTTCCATGAAGAGGCAAAAGTGGCTCACAAGCTGAATCTGTTATGAAGCGAACGGGGAGGATTCTTCGATTGATTTCTGGTCTGTGGGCTTTAGCTCCCAATTACGAAGACTGCTAGTTGGTGAATCAGACTTTGAAATGTACAAGACCTTGTTGTGGAACCTATGAAGTGTTTTCCGGTGACCGACGCTTATGTATGTTATTCCTGCAGCTTCGATCTGACTGTATAGATGAACCTGTGCCAGAGGCGAAAATAGTCAAAGTGGTATTGAAGTAAAACTGTCTGTGCAATTAATTCAGTACATGCTAACTGCAGACTTGGCATTTTTCGACAGTTCGTGGTAGGAAGTAACTCACAAGAATAAAACAACTACAACAGCAGTATATGGATTGTTACCTCGTTTGTATCATCTAGTGCACTTGTGGACTCGTCCAGAAGGACAAGAGTTGGTTTTGCGAGTAACAGCCGAGCAAATGCAAGACGCTGCTGCTCTCCCAACGAAAGAACACTGGCCCAGTCATGCATAGAATCCAAGCCATTGAAACGAGGTAATATATATCCCAGCCTAACAACCTCAAGTACTCTGATCAGTTCATCAGTTGAGGGCATCTCAGGCTTGGCACCGACTCCATCTGACGTGGACACTTCAGACAAGAACGGAAGAGCATCTGGTTTTCATAAAAATGCACAACTTCAGGGAAAAAACAATAAAGGAGTTTTTATTGACACAAATGTCACATCAAGGCGATATAAGCGCATAGACTTCGCACCCTACCTCTGCATGACAAGAAGCACATAGCCCAAGAACTGAAAACAAAGTACCAGAGGGAAAACTAAACAACATTAATTAGATAGCCTAAGGTACTGGAGGCCCAATCCGAAGACGCGCCATCCATGCTGAGTAAAAACTCCTTGGCCGCAGGCTGAAGAAGAGACCAGCTTTTTTTTTTTTGCGAATGAAGAAGAGACCAGCTATACATGAATGTCTCAGAATGTGGTATTCGCAAACGATTCGTAGGTTTGTACAGTTGTTCCACATCTAACAACAAAAATTAAAGAACTGTAGTACTCCTGCATCACTGTTAAGAACAGCATGATGCAACTACAATGATCAGATAAAGGTAAACAGAAGCAACTACTACAACTTTTGCATTTTACTTAACACTGCCACAAACTTCGCTAAAATACAGAACTTACACATGGTTAGTCCTTGAAATTTTTCTAAATGCGTAGATATTTTGGTGAATTATGTTAGTTTAGACACCATAATACCTATCTAAGGCATAAGCTGTAACACCTCAAGGTCCAAAATTTGATAAAGCCAACGCCATCATGCAACGGACCACGGTATTTGGCTAGGGGCCTCCCCTCCCGACTTTGTCAAGAAAAACGTATACGTTGTAAGTGCCAAAATTTTAAATGCATGAATAAGTACATGCACACAAGTCACACATCAATCGAATAATCTTAACCTTCACGACATAAAAAGCATAGTGGCAAAGAACCAGCCATGCAGTACAGAGAATGTGTGGCCATTCAACCAACATGAAGTGTTTATACTTAACAGATTGTATTAATTTCAATTCAAAAACAAATTCAAGTTAGCAAAAAGAAAAAAAAGAAGATCAGTGTGATCATATTAGTAATGTTTCCACCTTTCCTTCTTTTCGTACATGTGCATATTCTTCTCCAAAATATTAAAATTTTCATGTTGTGGTTACTTTTAGGATTACCATTATACAATTTGTTCAGAATTTTCATGTTGACTGAATAGCCACACATTCTCTAGGGTTTTTTGCACCTAGATGGTAGTTTGCATGTACTCAATACCTCCCAATTAAACAAATTACCTTTTTTCTGAGCATCATTAGTTGGTGATAGAAGAATATCTTCAGTCCATGTAGGATACAGCAGTTGCTGACGAAGAGTGCCCAAAACCATATATGGTCTTTGTGGGACAAAGAATATGCCATTATCTCTTCTTTGCTTGGAACTTTGTAGTAGCTCTTCACCCCTTGGATTTATGTTGGATGGCTCGCTAGAACTGAAATTTTCAGTTTGAAGCTGCGGAGAATCTCTTGTATGGTACACAATATTCCCCGAACCACTAGTCCAAAGGCCAGCGAAAGCACGCAGCAATGAGGTCTTTCCACTTCCGCTCGGTCCCATGACCTAAAAGTAAAGATAAGATCATCATACTAGCCAGATGTCACCAGTACTATTTATGTTGCTGATTGGGTACTAAAGCAATGAAATACCAGCAGGTGATCCTTTTCTTTTAATTCCATACTGAAGTCGGTAATAAGAATATTTCCGCCCCTGGGTGTTAACAATGTCAAATTACAAATCTCTAGAACGATGCCTCGATCAGAATGCACTTGTGATCCATTAGAACTAAGAACCGAAGGACTGCCACTCTTGAAAACAATGTTGATCCCTTCAATGCTATCACGTCGGGATGATAGAGAAGGCTCATTTGCATCCAAGAGGTCGTCAAATTCACCTGAAGTTTTAAGTTTGATTAGGTTAATCTAGATGTCTTAACGAGTAATCCACACACACACACACACACACACACACACACACACACACACACACACACACAGAGAGAGAGAGAGAGAGAGAGATGTGACCTAAACGATCAATGACTGCTGAGAATGCACTAATTGACTGAAATCGGAAAACAATGAGAGAAAAATCACTGAGGATGTGATTAAAAGCAGACACTGATTGGTTTATTACTCCAAACTCAATTTTTCCTGCGAAGAACATTGGAGCAACAACTGCAGCTGGCAGGATTTGAATTAAATATTGGTAACCATTGGTGAAGAACTCCAGATTCCGGGATGCTAGCAGTAATTCCTGCAGACATAACATACAAAATCAAACATTGGCATGTAAGCGAATATAAATTGCAGGATAAGTTTCTGGATGTACATAAACAATGTAGAGAGAGAGAGACATAGACACAGAGACACACACAGAGAGAAGCTGTTTTCAAGAACGGTAGTGCATTCTCTCACGAGAGCATTACTGTATAACCATGGAACAGTTTTGGGATTCAAAAGTTATCTTATTTTCGATAATGATTACTAGCATAGTATTAGTACAGTGGCAGTACAACTGTACAAGATGCGACTGCCCATGCAATGTCAATATGTTATTACAGCCTAATTAAAAAACGTAGTAATGATAAGTTTACTTAATAAACATATAAAGCGGCATATTTATGTTGAAACATAACTTATGTAATATCACATCCAGAGGGATGCACATTTTAAGATGTTCAACATGCTTTTATCGCTGCTAGTTACTTGCTAGCATGCCATCTTGTTTTGGTCGCAAATTTTGCTGACACTCAGGAAATCATAGCAGCACCTCAACTTGTGGCAGAGACATGGAAGTGACCACCTCTCGGATTCCTATTTAGAATTTCGTCTTAGGCTCTTTTGTACAGCTATGTGGCAGCTTCAGGCAGCAGTTTTCCTAGTTAATTGTCAGGTTTTTGGTCATCTTTTGGGAATTTGGGTCATCGTCACCTTGTGGCTTTGTATCTTTTGCGCTTTATCAGTGTATTCTTCAAATGCATAAACATGTGCTCATTGCGGTAGTATGGAAAGAATGTCGAAGATATATAAGATACGGAAAATGATGGAGATAATAAGGAGGATGTGAGAGAAGATTGAAGAAAAATAAAGTGAACAAAAAGAGTATAAAGAGATGGAAAGGTATATGAAAAAAAAAAGATAATGTACGAAGATGTAAAGAAAAAATATAAATTATCTTTCTTCTATTTCTTTTATCTTTTATCTATTCTTCATCATTTCTACTTTTTTTTCCGCCGCAGTATCATCATAGTTAACAATCTTTTGGGGAAATCAGCAAATCTGGTATCTGTGTGTTACAAAACTATATTCAACATGATTCACTAACATGAGTTGCATTTTGCAGGAGATTATCAAAGACAAACAAAGCTCGACTTTTAAACTACTAGTATCCTGCTTTCTAGTGAAATGCATTATAAAGGAACATTAAGGATTTTTGAGAAAACCATCCCGATTGTCATAATATTCTTCTTTGGCAAAATATAATTAGGGTTTAAAATAAACAAGCTAGTGGATGGATGTAGTTTATTTGCAGGCTCAAAGATCTATCCTTGGCATGTTAACCTAGTGTAAATGGTCCAACAGTAATGTTGGATCAGAGCAAAATAAACAGGACAGCTTATGCATGAAATGCTTACACTTAGGTTTTGGTAAGCCCTCCTGAACCGGTCCAACAAAAGTTGCAATTCATTTTCCTCACCACCATAAAAGGCAATTGATTCAGCATTTTCTCTAACACGGACAAGCCCATAACGAAAATCAGCTTCTTTCTTTTCTTGCATGAAGTTCAGGTTGACCAAATTCTGTCAACACAAGCATGGCAATTATTTGAATGGGGAAAGAGTGAACAATTATATTTACTTTGATTCAAGTTAGAGACGGTAAAGCCTTACCTTACCAAGGAAGACACTAATAACGGTCCCTCCAAAAGAATACACAATAAGAACAATGAATAATGGTGGATAAATTCCATAAAGGATGTTGCTGAATGATACCAAATCCACAACAGCATTGAGAAGTGTCAAAGAAAACGCGAGCGCTGTTCCAGTGAATGAACTTAGATCATCATTAATCCGCTGGTCTGGATTGTCTATTAGTGATTGAGACTGAATCTTATAGAATGTTCTGTTCTTAAAGTAGCGCTTCATGTAATAACTTGTCATCCAAGATCGCCATCTTAAAGAAAGGACTTCTCTTGCATAGTCCCTCAAGACAAAGAACTGTAACAGTTCAAGCAGGAAATTGCAAAATCAGAACATATAAATCTATTAAGAGGTACACCAGTTGCTAGCTCTGCAACAAAAAAAAGTGAAGCCGCGAGTACATTTCCTCTAATGATGAATGGCAATAGGAACATAACACTTCCAGACAATGCTGGAAACCAGGAACAAGAGTAAGATCCTGACAGTTTAGTCCTCTGGTGCAGAAATGACTAAGCCAATGTGTATTAATTTTACCAAGATATTTTGTTAAGAAGAGATAATTTGGTGGATTTTAGGCATCAGTCCGTTCCGAATTGCAAGATGTTCTAGATTTTTCTGAATTGTATGTATCAAGATGCATTTCAGTGTGTCCGTTCACTCATTTCAGACTATATATATTTCATATTGAAATATCCAAAACATCTTATAATTTGGAACGGAGGGAGTAGAATATAAAAACTGAAGATTCTGAGAAAGCTGGAAAATATGAAACTGTGACCTAGACACACTTGGAAAGGATACCTATCATGATACACAAATCACTGATACTTACATAGGATACCACAAGTTCACAACTGTGTTCTTTTTTTAATGTTAGTAGTGCGCTGATACAGAAAATATTGCTCCTAATTACATCATCTGATATTTTCACTAATCATGTGTCAAATATTCATAAACATGCTAACAGCTTGAAGAGCAATACCTACAAAGTAGCAGCAATATGCTCACCGGAATTCCTACAGCGAAACCTCCCAGGTAGTACAGCAGTTGCTTGGTAAACTGTTCCTGGTCCTTGTCTTGCAAGAAAAAACACTAAGATGTATTAACAAATAAAAATATAAGATGGCGTGCAACCACTTCGAATGCTATGAAACGCCACCTTCAATTACACCTGTGCCGAACACTGAAATGCAAATTCTTCTCTACTTTGGTACTGCAAATGGTACCCAAAGATTGAACGGAGGCATGTTATTTTTAGTAAAACTCTGAGAATGTTAATATGAAGCAAAAAAGAGTTAATCTCCCCCTCTCCTGCCCCTTCATCTTATCACATGCACTGGCAATTCTGCGTATATGCATATTTTTATTCAGAACGCTAACATTTAATCTAAAAGATCATTACAGTTTTTGGCAGAACACGAGACATACCGGCAAGGGCATTGTAGAAGTCGCGGCCAAGGAAGTTGAATCCAACACTAATCCCTGTGGTTGCCAATGTGAGAGCAAATACAGCAGCAAGCTGCAGCCTTGCTTGGACTTTGTCCTCCGACCACCAGTAAGGGGCAGCAACTTTCCAAAATCTTCTAGCTAGTGTTTTGAGGTCGGTACCATCTCTCTGTCAGCAAAGGAAATATGCATTCATTAGCAACACAATAAACGGCAAACCAGCAAAAGAGGCACCAGCATTAACAGAGTGATATGCACGGTCTCCAAAATGCCATTAGCTGCAATGACATGGAATGTTGAACATTAGAATCCGGGTCAAAGCAAATCTAGGGCCAGTGACCACAACATAGCATTAACCTAAAAAGTATGATAAACGAACTTGAATTTTGACCTCCTTTCCCTAAAAGAAACTGCGGATAATCGTTCGCAGTGCTGAAGTGTGGAAACTCGTGCAAAAAAACTAGAGTTGCATACATCCCAAAGCTCATACCCATTTTTTTTTTTTTGCGAGAAATCCACCGATCTATTAATAATCATCAACAGTAGTACAAATAATCCAAAAGGTAAAGAAAATTACAAATTGGTACTCGGACCACCTAGCGACGACTACAAACACTAGCACGAGCCGAAGCGCGCCGCTGTCCTCGCCCCTCCATCGCCGGAGTCAGCAAAGCTTGTCGTAGTAGAGCTTGTTGTAGTAGACATACGGGAAGTCGTCGTGCTAAGGTCCCAAAGAACCAGCGCACCAGAGCAGCAACCATCGCCAATGATGACAACCGTAGATCGGAAGAGACTATCATGAAACCACACCAATAAACACGAAAACCGACCGGATCCCAGGAGATCCGACGGGCATACAACTCCACGCGCCCTCCGTCAGCGCTAGATGCACCACCGGAGCGAGGATAGGGCGGGAGGACCTTATTCTTCAGGATGTAGCCGCCGCCTCATCATCCCAAAAAAGAGACTGAAAAACAAACTAAATTAAGAACGGAAACTCCCCGCCGGCGAGGGACCGTGGTCCGCCACACCTCCAAGGCCCCAAGGCCACCGGAGGTGGAGCGGACCGGCGGTATCGCCGGCGAGGAGGACGGAACCCTAGATGGGACAAGTTGACCTTGAAAAATCCACCAAGTTGGAGCATATTACGGCGACATCACGACAAGAGAGCAGACAGGCTGGCGCTCTGCTTGTGCATGAGCAAACACTGTTTTGGGATCTTATCGCTCAGAACTTCAGAAGCCATCTGCTGAACTGCAAACCCACCGTTGCAGATTGCACCAGTCTGTAACACTGTATGCTTGTAATCTAAGTTTTGTTCAGACAACGTGTGTAATCTACACAAGCCGGTAGCATGACAGACCAAAACCTCAGAAGTCAGAGCACAAAATTTGTACTCCGATAGGGACTGTAAAACAATACTCCTAGTTACGACTAGTATAAGCTCGAAGCAAAACCCCGAGCAGAGCAGATCACACCCAGGAAGCCACAGCTGCAGCGAACCATAATCACCTTGTCCTCGCCTCCTGGAGGGCCAGGGGCGTCGCTGGAGGCCTCCCCCGCGGCAGCGGCAGCGGCCGGAGGAAGGGGAGCAGCCCCGCGTCTCCCGCGGTGGCGCATGGAGGATGCCGCCACGACCCGGGGGAAAGAGAAGGGGAGGACGGCGCGCGGCGACGGTGAGCAGAGGCGGCGAGACGGCGGCCGCGGAAGGGGAAGTGGTGGTAGCTGCGGGGATGAAGTGGAGGGGAAGCAGCATATGGGCACGAGTAGGTGCATCTTTCCCTCCCACCTTTTAAAATCCTTTTACTCCCCAGTAGTTTCTCTGCTGCCCCGTGAGACGCCGACAACTCCACTAGGCCGGAGAAGCTTTGGGTGCTCGTCGTGGCGAGTAATGGCGGCCCGCCGCTGCGGTGGAGGTGGGAGAGGCGTGCTGGCGAAGCAGAGAGACGTTGCGGTTTATGCTGCGTCAACCTGTAAGACAGGCTGATGGGGTCACTGACATTCTGGTCCCGGGCATACTTGGTCCCACCTTCAGTGAGAGGATCATGGTGGACAGTATTCACGCCGGTGGAAGTGGCAAGCAGAACCACACGTATCCTATCTGAACAGAAAACAAGAATAGAGTTCCCAGAGGAGAAACAATTCTCAACAGAAGACAAGTCACAGGAAATGGATGCGTTCCAACCAACAACAGACTATTTCTATTTTCTTTCTTATTTCATAGAGAAATCATCAAATTTATTACAGCAATGAAGAATTTACAACAGATGGCTGGCTGTGGCTGCCAGTTATGACGTTTTTTATCTAGCCTGGTGAATGAACCCTACC
Source organism: Lolium multiflorum (assembly GCA_030979885.1). Lineage (NCBI taxonomy): Eukaryota > Viridiplantae > Streptophyta > Magnoliopsida > Poales > Poaceae > Lolium > Lolium multiflorum. Next base: position 105,387,138 of record CM061749.1, read on the forward strand.
TCGCTATGTCTAACAAAATTTGTGAACTAAAAACACAAACTTGTTGCACTACTATGTTGACAGCCACGCATGAGAAGATGATCAAAGAATCTGGATGAATCTGTGAATGCGGCCCTTTGGCACGGTAATTGGGGTTAGTCCTTGTGAGCGGTTTAGTTCATGTATCCACGGCAGTTAGGAGCTTTACACAGACAAGGGACCTTGCGATCCTCCGCCTCGTCCTGGTCAAATTTGTAGTCATACCTGCGCATCACAAGGTGAAATGGACGCATGAGAAGATGATAAACATAAGTTTCATCGATATCAGTTATACGTGTAAATCAAAGGAACACTGAGTTAAGAAACAGTACGTCAGTTCTTCTCCTGCGGAGACATCTCTTCTGGCAATAAGGATGATCTGGCTCTTGTCATCGCTCACACTCATGATCCTAGCATAGCAGTTAGGCACGCACTGCAAGCGCGAGCAGTGTACTTAGTTTACCATTTTACTGGCTATTAAGAATGCAAAAAGATGCAGGTGTGGAAGCCTGGAGGATTACCGAGTGATTAATTAGACGGGCTATGTTTCCTCTCTCCGTAGCATCAATCACAACATCTTCGCTTATCTTGAACAGCTGCGCCACAACAACATGAGAAAATCAATATGCTATGCTAGAAAACCAAAATGCAGTACTTCATGTAGTCTGATCTATGAGTAACAACTTTGGTTAGCTATGAGTAATTGCCATCTTGAAAGGATTGCCTGACCATGAAAAGTACACCAGTAAAAGTTGAAAGTAGAACGCTATATAAAATGAAAGTAAAAAAAAATGACTCACATAGCAATCTTTATTTTCCCTGTGATATCGTGCTTCCCTCAAATCAGCAACACTCCGTCTAACTTGGTCCCCACGATATTCGATAACCTGCACAAGTCTTGTTAGCTGAAAAACTGCAAATAAAACCCTCATGTACAGATGTACAATGAATTATGAATAAGTAATTAATAAAATGAGCAATCGCATTTTCATGGTAAAACATTAAGCTCTATTGCAGGACAAAGACTGAAAATGATCTACCAAAATGTTCATGCTGGCAATTTAGGTAAAGCATGAATTTGTTACAGCAATGAGAATTTATGATGGTTATGGAGGTCAAGAAATGCAAACCAAAAGGTGTCTGCTGTAGTTTAGACAGTAATAAGCATTTAATCAAATTGTTGCCAAAGACAAACTGCAGCTGTCCTACTTATGCTTTGCGGCCAGATCAACATGGCGTGCCAGTGCCAGTGCCTAAGGTCATCAATATGAGCTATATTTAAAAGTAAGTAGCCTGAAGTGATATACCATTTGCCCCTCTTGAATTTTCTTAGCAGCAAAGAGCCCCCATCCATGTACTCCAGATCGACCATAACAGACCCTCTTATTTTCAGTTTTCTGAAATAATTAACATGGAGTTTATCAGTATGATCACATAAATAGCCTTTTAAGAACTGGAATCGCTCAAAAACTAAACCTGTAAATAGTGAAGCCGTTCTTTGAATGTAGAAAAAGGTTGGTCATCCTTTTGATCCTGTTAGCAAAGGAACACGATGCTAATTATTCTAGCACTCAAACGTAACTTCAGAAAAGGAAAATGGCAATGCTCAGAATACGGTAATTACCATGCATGCATTCAAATCCGCAATCAAATCCTGGGAGTGGTGTCGGGGTCCCATTACTCGATGGGGAATTGCCTTTCCTTGTCCTTTCTGGAAAATGCAGACAAATTAGTACTAAAGTTTTTCTGACAAAAAAACAGCAACAAACACTACAAAATCCTGATAACTTCACGTGAAACGGTGAAACTAATAGTAATCTAAGTTTGGCATAACATAATGCAGCTGAAATTTGAAATTCAACACAAAGACCAAAGAAACTGTACATGAAACATGTAAACATGGTCAAAGTATAAATGAACTAGAAAAGAAAAATGATAAGTAGATGCAAATGGTTGTATAGAAGCTTACAAATTTATGCACGAAACACAATCAGAAATATATTTTCTCTAATCCTGTGACTCTGATGGGGGAGTAAGGGTGGGGCGCACATAAACAAGATGACTGAAAATACCTTGTTTCTCAACATATCATAAGGTAGGCACCTTGCAGCTGGGCAGTCAGAAAATGTAGCAGGAACCTGGTGGTTTTCGTTACTGGTCAATCGTGCAGGGGACTGCTTCTCATTGTTTTGGATGAAAAATTTGGTACAGAAAACTCCTTCAGGTGTCTTCACTATCAACACATTATCTGGGTCGGGAGTACTAAAATGCAAAAGAAAAGTATAGCATGCATCAGTAACAAAAGTTTGTGATAATTCATCCTTTCAGGTAAATTTACACTTCTGCAAATAATATTGTTCCAAGATCATGCCAGCTCCATGGATCACATTGGTCATTGTTTTTTTCTTAAAACAGGTTTGATGCTAGTATTTGAAATCAACACCAACAGAGATAGAGAACAAACAAAAGGAAGCCTATATAAGGATCATGAAGCTAAGTTAGAATTGTTCTTTAGAAAAACAGAAACAACTCATGAAACTTACGTGAACTTGATAAAAAAGGACTAAGCTGGGAGAATAATATTACCTGTGAGATGCACAGAAGGAAACCATTTTTGTCACTTGCCTACCATTTCTTTCAGTGTATTGCAACTACAAGCACACAGAAAAAATGACAATTTAATCAGTTTTTCAGTTAAAATGGGTTGATAAAAAAAGGCTACGCGTCAAATGAGGCACATCTTAATCGCTGTAACAAGTTATGCTTAAAAACAACTTATAAAGATGCTTTAGGCATCAGCTCCAATGGAAGTACTTGAGCAATGATGCAAACAAATTAGCCACAAAGGAGAACTTTTCCAGAAGATAGTTTAAATACACAAGGTGGTGATCCACAGTAACACTGCATAGCAGCCCAAATTATAAGGCTGCTATGTGGTACGTGATGAAAAACTAATCTTCCAGCAGAGCATTATATAGCTGATAACATGCATTTTTGTTTTCATATAATAGAAGATTGTGCAGGTTGCAATAAAAAAATACGTAAACATAATAGTATGATCATAATTGCCACTACAAATGGCAGTCTACCTCCATGCGATATCCTGCTCTCGACGCACACATTGCATGATAAGAAGTAGAGCACTTGTAGCACTGGGTGCAGGCCCCATGCATCTGCTTGCATATTACACATGTCTGGAGTTTCAAAGAAAACATAAACAAAAAGTAAGGTGAGATTTGAACACATAAGCACATACGGTAATTTCCTACAGGTAACCTTGCAAAAAAAATATCAAATCAAAATCCTAACCTTCTTAAAGTACTCAGAAGGAACGCTCAATACGCCCATAGCTGGCTCCATTGTCTCGTCAATAGGAAAAGAGACTTTAGGCTGGTACCAGGCACATGTGACATGAACCCACAGTTGGTCAACATCAGTTGGCTTGAGAGCACCACCTGGAGGGGGTCCAAAAAAGTTACAGGTTAACACCATTAACAATCCATAAGCAACATGATATCAGATACCACAAGACAAGAGAAAATTATAATATCAGATACCATTGTGCACCAAACAAAACTTATCACATAAAAGGTAGACAGCTAAACATGACTGTGAGACACACTAAAAACCTCAATACTTTAGGCTACTAGTAACCATGCATGCGCAAAGCACATTTGAGAAATATAATTGAAACTTGGAAAAGGTACATTCTCCACTTCCAGATATTCACTAGTATAGATGTGGAAGAAAACATTCATTTTATGAAAGCTCATTACAAAATTTTAAAGATCATCGCATAGTTTGATGTTAAATTCGTAAACATTGGTTGAAATCTAAGATAAATTCACATCTTCAAAAGGCATGATAATTTTATTAATTAGAGCGTATATTTAAGAGGTTGTAACCTCTTAACTCTTATAAGTATATAATAAAGACAATAAAGATACCAGGCAGCTCAGATCAAAAGTATCCAAGCCTAACTCCTGCTTTTTATACTGGTAGACATAGACATAGATTACTAAAATTCCCAATAATTCCATGTTAACTATGTAGCATATACAATGTGACCCTGTTTGGGATGCAACAATTTCACAAGAATTGTTTCTTGTGGAAACTATGAAAAGAACAAGGATTTCAAACAATGTATTGTATGATAGTCATCAGGACAAAAATACCTTTTACAGGACATAAGCAGCATTCTCTTTTTTGTTGGGGCAATTCACATGCTCGACAAACCCAATTGGTAAGATCCTCTAGGGCACGTGCTCCATAGCACTCCTGATGGACAGCTATTTGACATCTGAAGTAACAATTTTGGGGAGAAACTTTTGTGAGCTACTAATCGTAGCAATTTACATACAAGGTAGTCTTAAAACATCAAAGGAACTCTTGAATGAAAGTGGCGAACAAAAATCCAAATGATTGCAGGAAATACCTGTTACAAATGATAATTTTGTTGTAGTCCCAATCCTCAACCCACCGACAGACAGCACAACGTTCAGTTGTCCATTTAGCGTAGACTGGACTATAAGAGTTTGCTGCAGATATTGGAAAAAATCAATCACATGAAGTCATGTTGCAACCATCACCTACACGAGCCAAGAAAAAAATAAAGAGCCAGCATACCTTGTAATGAAAGCAACTCTTCTTTCTTAATACCTGGGGCAAAAGACTTGAAATTCCCACCAGGAATGTCTTCAAGCTGGAGACAACGACAAAAAAGGAACCTTGTCAGTTTTGTACATCTAGGGCATGCATATTGCTGTAGATATCCACATATTATGCTGGCGAATGTTTGAGTTGATAAAGATCTTGAGAGCTTACCAAGTTGATTAATGGCTCCCCGGTGCTCTTGAGTTTAATACTCGTCTTCCATTTCTTCTTCCTTGAGCCAGTATGTCTCTCCCACTCATTCAGAGTCATCAGCCTTTTCTTGCAAGACTTGCATGGACATAATATCCTGCCGGAACCAACAAGTCAAATATCAATAGTGGTTCGAACACACATAAGGAAATCAATGTACTAGCAGCTTCAGAATGGTTTACAGTACTTCTGGTCGCGGTGCAACATTTCAGCTGCCATCACAACAAGTGACCTACCAAATAATCCTAAAGGTGGCTTCTACAGCAGTGAGAACTAAGAACCTAAGAAACACTTGATTATGCACCAATCTTTACTATTAAAAAGGGGAGTTGGTGAATGTCATCACTTGCAATATTATGCACTCGTCAGCTTACATGAAAAGCGGAACAATCCTTCCTTCAAACTTCTCTCATATGCTAATTAACAACCGATCCATCAATCCCTACTCATCTTGTTGGAGCGAGAAGAATTAAGGCTTCCTTCTGCTCATGGTTGCTTCCTTAGTCAGAAGTAGTAAATGGGCAGTTATATTTGGCCAGGGATTAGCTTCGTGGTTGCACCCATGTCGAGAGGACTATATCATTTTACTGAAAGATGATGGCTTGCCGGCCCAGCAGCTACTGCCCGGCACAACAATCATATATACCATATTAAATTATGCACAATCACTTAGCAGAACTGAGCCAGGGTGGTCAGAGAAAGATTGAGAGAAAGGAGGTAGCAGTATTTATCTTTTAGATCTACAGGCAACCACAGGCAATTAGCCAGTTGAGAATTAAAGGACCAGTTGCGAATATACAGCAGCCACTTCAGTTTCCATAGAAGTGGGTGGTAATTTAGGCCTCAGGTAATATTCAAGCTCAAAATATTAACGAAAAGAGAAAACTTAATGCTCCAACAAAATAAAAATGGCATGTATATAATTTTCTTATTACTTTCTGAAAAGTTGGCTTCTTCAATTTGGGAAATTGACCAAAATAATATACATTATATTCAGATATACAGTATTGGTAAATAAGCGCATTTAAAGAAAAATGTAAACTGAAGATTCGGTACAAGATATGCTAAATGCTTACATGTGCTTCTCAGTTAAGTACAATGCTTCCATCCCAGCGCAGCAAACAGGTATGGACTCAGGCAATTTTTCCTTTGAAGTGCTAGCAAATCTGTGCCAAGACATGTTAGAAACTGGCACTCTTATATATGAAGCAGTCAAACATCAGTAGGTTTGAGAGAGAAAGAGACAACTCACTCTGAACTGTTCGACATGCTCACTTGTTCAACTTTCAATGTCTTTTTGCGTTTTGACTTGCAATCAGGACAGAAATACTCTGCATTTTCCAAATCCTGCAAAATAATGCAGTCAGTAAATTCTATACATGGAAGCATTGCAAATATATCAAACACTATGACGCTAAACTGTCAACAGCGAACAAAAATGAACAAACAACCTCCAGTTCGTTGCATGTCCGATCGCATTCTACATGAACCCAAATCTCGCACTCATCGCAACACACCTGGCAAGAAGTGCATTGCAGGTCAGCGCCTATATTAATCAAGAGAAGATAATCTATAACATCACCAAAGCACATATCTTTCTAGGCTTACCCAGTTTCCACCATCTGTGTGGTGCCAAATTTTCTTGCATATGCCGCAGTATTGCTTCGACTGCAATAGCTGCAGAAATGGTAATGTTTACACATGTAAGGAACTAAATAGAAAGAAACAAGTTTATAAAACAAACAAAACACGTGGTTCACAGTCACACGCCAGATACATACCTTTTCGCAATGCCTACAAAGTAATTGCTCTGCTTCTTGCTTCTTTTTCTTTGAAATCTTGAAGGATGGAAGACGATTACCACAACTATCACAACATGCTGCTGGTTTCGGAACAGCCTGCAACACGGTATATTAGATAGCAGCCTAGCTGAGGAGTCGTAATTAATGAGGCGGCTAAGCTCGATTATAACAACTTCACACCGCAAGTTACCTCAGATTGGCACTCTTGCTCGGTATTAGAACCAGTCACTTCATGTGTGCCATCGGCGACAGACTGCTCGTTGACAGACTTCTCCAGAGAGCCGACCCCGTCTATTTGGAGGTCAAAGAAACCGCGCTCGGCAAGGAAAGCCTCCTCGATTGCTGCGCGGAATTTGCTTGGCCTGAGCTTATACAGGGATTGTCCCTGAAACCTGGTAGAAAGAGGGAGGAACGTCAGACATGGGCAAGTATAGGGTAAAGCTTACATATGCCAGAAGTTCACCTGTCGAGATACTCCACAAAGGGGAAGAGCATCCCCTGCTTGACCCATCCATAGTCCTGCGATAGAAGATGGAAAACGCTTAGGAAAAGCAACTGAACGAATGGCCGAGCGGCAGCATGGCCGAGTCCCGGAACCGCGAGGGCACGACGCGCTCGCGGCGGCGCTTGGCGGGCGGCGCGCCGTCGGGGGCGGCGGGGGGCTCCATCGCGCGCGGGCCCGCGGCGGTGCAGCGCTTGAGCGGGGCGAGCATGGCCGTGGCGGCTAGGGCATCGGGGGCGGAGCGGGCGCGCGGAGCCCTAGAATCGCGAATCGGATTGGCGGAGTTGGGGGGGACGGAGGAGGCTTAGGGTTCCGGCGGCGTGGAGTTGCGATTTAAGGTCGGGGGATTGTTGGGGGCCGAGATTGGGATTTGGGGGCGGATTAGGACGAATGCGCGCCGACTCGGGGCGGAAAATTTGGGGTTCCCTCCGAGTCCGAGGCGAGGCTCCGGGGGGATTTGGGTGCGGGTTTTTGAATGAAAATTTGGAACGCGATGTCGGGGTCGGGGCAGGGGATGCGAGGAGAGAGGGGCTGCCTCTGGCTGCTGGGGGAGTGAGGTGGTGGGGAAGACGACCCGCCCGACGTCGCGACGCGAGTTGGTCCGGTGGGGGCGGGCGTCGTGAGTTTTCGCGCGGATCTGGGCTCTGGCTGATGCCGTGTGGCAGGCTCTGACGTGGGTGCTTTGTAGGCTCGGATCTGGGACTGGGAGACGAAACCGACAGGAACTCCAGGTCGTCAGGCTACCACGCCAGCGAGCGTCGCCTCTGCCTTTCATCGACACTTCAACACGACCGCCTCCACCGGCTCGACACAAAACGAACCCAAAAGCATCCTCCTCTATCTGTCTGTGTCCGTCTATGTTTGTTTGAATCAGATCACGAATAGCAAAAATGGCTGCCCGGTCACGATCGACCGTTTGCGCCGGGTAGACTAGCGGCCTCACGCCGGGACATTTTAATACTACTACTAGTTGAATGCACGTGCGTTGCCACGGCTATTTTTATTTCCACGGTTGCAACAATCTTAAATGAAAAAATTCATATCCATACTTTGAAAGTGTTGTGTGTTCCTTCAACGGGGATGGAGTATGTCAAAAGCTACCATCTTTTCTATGCGTGTTCCCTTTGTTCGCTCAACAAGAATTAGCATGTTCCCATCACAACACACACACACACACACACATAGTCATTAATGGAAGCTTAAACAATAGTATATATTGTATTGGAATCCTCTTTCAAATAGTCCCAAGAGAGAAAATTTGAAAAGAACAACACATAAATAAAAAGTCGTATATGTAACATCTCACACACGCACATTCGTTGTTGGGAAAAGCTACGGAGAAGCGCCGCATTGGATGGTCTCATGTGCGGCGGAAAAAAAGTCGCACGGCCCCCTTAATAACCGATGTACCTTATCCCCTCGTCATCTCTGTGAACCACACGTTTCTTTCCCTTCTCTCTTTCCAGACCAAAGCGGCGACGGAAATTTTGAGGAGTACCGCGCCGGAGAGGCTGCCGCCGTCGCTGCACACGCGACCTGTATGGGAGGCTGCCTCCGTCAAGCACCCGGCCGCATGGGAGGCCGCCTCCGTAAAGTACGCATCGTGTGGCTGCCTCCACAAGAGCACATGGTTGCAGGGGAGGCCGCCGCCGGGCATGCTCCGGCAAGGGGAGGCCGTCGCCGTCAAGCACGGACTGGAGGAGGCCACAGACACTGAGCACGCACCAGGGGAGGCTGCCGTCGACGAGCGAGCAAAGGGAAGGTCACCGTCGTCGAGCACGGAGGTGGCCTCCGCCGTCGAGCAGCCAGTAGGGAGGCTTCCGTCGACAAGCGCGCGAGGAGGAGAAGTTCGGTTGGTAGCTGGGAGGCCGCCGCCAAGCACGCGACGGGGAGGCGCGCCGACGTTCCCGTGGAGCCAAGCGTGAGTGAAGGTGGCTTCTCGCGTCACCGCTGTCGAGCATGCAGCAGGGAGGCCCGCGCCATGAGGATGAGGAACTCCTCGCTGGGAAGCACGCCGGGATGGGTCTCCGCTTCCGAGCAACGGGGGAGGATCTGGTTGCCAGATTAATTTAGTGCTAATTGCCATATTAGTTGATCCTAGTTTCCATATTACTATACTAATTCACACAGTAATTAGGTCCTGATTACCGGATTAATTGGGAGTAATTGCCAAGTTCAAATGAGATTAGCTGCCTGTTTTCTCCCCTGACAACTACACATTTTTGTAAAAATCTGGCAAATTAGGCAACCAGGTAAATTTTATGTGGCAATCATTAATACTTAACCCGGCAATTAGCAAGTGTATTACTCCAGTAATTAGTAGGCAAGCAAAAGGCCCATGTTTTTAAGAGGGCTAATGGTGTAACGAGGAAGTACTCTTGTTCATAAAAAACGTCTAGTCACGAGTGTTTTGTTTACCTGCCCATGTGTTTGATTGTTCAGGCAAAGGAAAAGGTTGTTTTGGCTTTCTGTTAAACACTAGTATACTGCACATGAGTGATACGTCGCAAACGTATCTATAATTTCTTATGTTCCATGCTACTTTTATTACAATATTTGAGTGTTTTACACATACTTTACAGCGTTATTTTACATTTTCCGGCACTAACCTATTAACAAGATGCCGAAGTGCCTTCTGTTTTCTGCTGTTTTTGGTTAAAGAAATCCTAGTAAGGAAATATTCTCGGTGGACGAAATCAACGCCCGGGGGCCTATTTTTGCACGAAGCTTCCAGTCGAAGAGGGACGAAGTGGGGCCACGAGGTGGCGGACACGGCGGCGCGCCTGGCCGCGCGCCGTGGTGTCGGCCCCTCGTGACGCCCTTTGACCTACCCTTCTGTAACATCCCAAAAATTTGAAACAAAGAGAAAATGAATTCCCTTTTTCCAAAAATGAGAACCAACAAAAAAAATTATTAAATTAAGTTTGGTACATAGTGAGCATGCTTATATGTTGTGATATGGCCAGGATTGTTTATTTACTGCATTGAACCTAAAACCCAAAACCCTAAACCCTAATCTTCTCACAACAAAATAGTATCAAATAAGAAGGAACTAAAATAAAATAAAAATATGTGGGCATATAACCCTAGTAGGCAAATCTTGACTAATAACCATCTTACTTGTCTAAATAGTGATGAACCATTACTAGACCTCCATTAAACCCTAAACCTCACTCCCTTGTCACCATCCTTTATACACAAAATAAAAAGAAATGAAATTAATTAAGAAAAGGGACTATGTGCCTATGACTATTTTGGTAAGACTCCTACCTAGACCTTTCTACTTGATTAGATGCTTTGAAAACCTCAACCAAACTAATCAAGTACTTCCCCAACCAAAACCAAGGTGAAATAAAAAGAAAGAAAAAGAAATTAAACCTATGCATAGGAGCATATGTGGCACATAGCCATTTTTCCAAAACTTGACCTAAGCACCTCTACCTTGCCCAAATGGTTTGAAAACTTTACCAAACCCAATCTAACATTAAATAAACCCTAAACCATGACCTTTGATCATAAATAAAGAAATGGAAATAAAAATATGAAATACACATATGTGCATATGGCCCAAAAATACAAATTTGAGCCAAAGACCACCAAACTTGTTTCCATTTGCTTGGATTGCCTTCTTATATCCTTGTAAACCTCAACCACATCAATGAGATCAAGAAAAACCAAATCAAATTGAAAATCAGAGGATTTCCCAATACACATATGTGGATATGGCCATTTTTGCAAATCTTTGAACAAGACCTTTTTAAATGGACTCAATGGTTTGGAAATGTTTCTAAACTAATAAGAATCACCTTAGAGTCAACAAAAGTCAAATTAAATGGAGAGAAATTAAATAGGGAGAAAATCCCAATTTCACTCACATACACATTATGCCAAATTACAAATCTTCACTCTAGGCCATAATTGCTTGCTCTCTTGCTTGTAGAATACCTAAATATGATAAACTAACACAATTGCATCAATGAAACCAGAATTAAACCAAAGGAAATCTCAAAATCTTCACACATATGATAATGGTCATATGTCACCAAAATATTTTCTTCACTACTTTACCCCTCTGGTTTTCTCTATTCTTAAACTAAAATTGGTAAACCAAAGACATGTCATCCAAGACCATGTCAAGGTGAGTCACTTTCATGTTGACCACCATGGCCAGAGTTGACTAGGTTGACCAGTATGAATGTGACAAGTAGTGATGTTAAAACAAAGAGAAGATCATCTCACTTTTGCCATTTTGCAAATCCACTCTAAAATGGACACCACCACCACCAATCTACTGCAAATATTATAGGATTACACTCCACCAAAATTCACTGAAAAATTTCAAAATATAGTTCTTGCGGCCATTGTGTCGAACAGGTTATGTGCACCCTTCTACCAACTACATACATGCTATAGTCCAGTGTTTTCTTGCCCTAACCATCCATCCTAGCTCAGCACTGGTACTCTCCTACCCCCCTTGCATCATTGAAGTACCAGAGACATCACATTTTGGACAAAACTGTGCTCAACAAGGTCATGCCGTGGCATGATGACACACCACCATGCCATCTCTCCATCCACCCTCCTCCTCTCTGCCAAACAATGTCAACGAGGTAGCCCACACTCCCCTCGTCACCCTCGTACCCTCCCTGGCCCAAGACGCGCACGAGACTGGCCAAACGACGCGTGCCCAGACACACCCATGCCGGCTACGTCGCGCCAGGACGCGCACCGACACGCCCGGAGCACGCCAGTACATGACGTCGCCCCGCTGACCCAGACCACCTCTCGCCCTCTCCTCGCGCCAGTAGCATCGCCGTGACACCAGCTAGCCGCCAGACACGCTCACCTGCGCCGAAGAGGACAGTGGACGACGCCATCCTCGATGACTTTCCGCCACGGTACTGCCCACCTCCGTCACGCTCCAGCTCGCCACAGGCCACCATTCTCTGCGTCAGCACGCTCATCGTGATCACCTTGACGTCGTCAACAACCCCCGCCCATGCCTTGCCCCTTCGTCGCCCCAGAACGACGAGCTCGTCGCCGACCCGCCGGTGACCTTCGCAGCACCTCGCGCCCCTATAAATAGAGGTCGCCCCAACCCTTCTCAAGCACACCAACACACTCTCCTCACATCTCTGATCCTCCTCCACCTCTTCTCCACATCTATTACGCCCTAGACCACCCCAATTTCTCCGTCGATCGCCGGAGTCCGCCACCTTGCAATCCCGTGACTCCGTCCACCTCCGCTCCTCCCGCGACTACCAGTGGAATCATCGTCCTCGACAACCCCATCTAGCACCCGCGCCGCCCCTCGCCGGAGCTCCAGCACGCCGCCGACCCCCTACCTCCGCCGCTGCAGCGAGGTCTTCTCCCCGTCAACGACGACGACTGCCAGCCGCCCGATCTACATCTAATCCAACGGCCGACGCTGCGCACCGTTTCGGTAAGGAAACCAACCACTGACGGGTGGCCCCTCACTTGTCAGCTGGCCCGCGTGCACCGTGGGCGTAGCTGGGCCGGCCCACCTCCCTCGTTCCTCCCCTGGCCCGTTTATTTTCCCGCCAAGCCCACCATTCAAATAAAGAAATTTCGAAATTAATAATTTTCTTCTCAGATGCTGTTTTGAAAATTGAATAGAGTAAAATCTACCAAACCAAATTAAAAAAAATTTATATATTTGGAAACCTTGATAAATTATCTACAATACTACCCTGGTCCCAACCCTAGATCATTTGTAGAATAAATATGACAAAATAAACAAGGCAGGGCCTTTTTCCACTTCAATTAATTATTAAAAATTAAATAAAAATGCTATGGAGTTGATTCCAACTCTCATAATTCACCATTCAAATACTCTATTTGTTTCTGTAAAAATATGATAGTGGTACTGTATATGATCATGGGATAGATTCAAATAATTGCTTTATGGCCATTTCTAGCTCATTTAAACTATTTCAAAGATAGTATTTAAATTATATGAGGTATAGCTTCTCACTTAAATCATTACTCCAAGTGATTCAATATGAGTTGATAACACATGTATTAATGACCCATATGTTCTTATTGGAAAATATCAAATCATTCCCATAGTAGTAATAAAATTGTTCAAAATTACTTATTAAATCATATGAGATGTTTTGGTCTCATTTAAATCTTGTCTCAACTAAGTTAATATGGGGTAGAGACTCTGGTCAATTTTAAACTCATATTAAATTAGTTGATGATATTAAATCATTAATCATGAGTATTAAAAAGGCATGAGGTGGTGTACCTCATTTAAATCACTTCCCAATTGATACTTATGAAGAGGTTGACTTTGGTCAACCTAGGTCATATGACATTAATTGAGGAAATTAAATCTTAATAATAGTCAATGAGAGGAAATTATTTTCTCTCAAGAAATAAAGAGAAACTCTAATTAATATTTATAATGAGAGGAAATTATCTTTCTTAAGAATAGAATTAAATCAACTCACCTAATAAGCAGGTTGATTGATAGCTTAGTAGGAGTGATTTATGTGTGTGCTTAGTCTAGTACTTAGGCTTTGTGTGGTAATTGTGTGTATTATACTCGTATTTAGACGCTAGTACCGAGGAGTACACCGAGAGGAGGAGGTCTACTTCCGGGAAGAAGAAGACCACTTTGATCAGTACACCACTCAAGGCAAGCTAATACTGTAAAGTGCAAAGCTCTACAAGAGCAAGGCACCACCACTTTTTTACTTTATGCTTAATGATCCCATCCCAAGTTTTACTTTACAAGCTTTATTGCTTTTGGTTTATCAAGGTTACTTTTTGATTCATGATTCACTTGGTCTAGAGTAGAACAAGATCATCAAATTTAGCCTAGCGCAATGAAAGCTAGATAGCACCCCTCATGATTAGTTGCTAGTGCTAACAAATAGAATGGACTACTTTAGATGGGAACATATGAAATGACATGACTTTGAAAACCTTGGAATGAGAAGTCATTCTATTGAAAGATTTTGAAGGTAAATATGACTTGTGAATGACATGGTGAACTTTACAAAACTGATGGTTGGGTTCGGATGCGATACCATTCCAATTTTACAAGTACCCCCACAATACCCGATATGGGTAGGGCTTAACTAGAAGTTTATGTATCTTAGTATGGGTTCCCTCTAAACAAGCGTCATCGGGGTTATGCCAAGGGCTGCCTCCAAAGAAATATGAATTGATGTGAAATGACGTGAATGAGGTGAACTGTCCGGCCCAAGCCCTGTGCAGTTCCCAGGCTAACTGTCTGTCTTCACGGGAGGCCAAGCTCATGGGGAGAGGTGCCTATACTAGGGTATGTAAGTGAAAGGTTATGGTTGGTAGTCCGCACACGGAGTGTGATAAATCAGGGCCAGTTAACCCTGACGGATTATTGCAAATGTTGTGGCACAAGTGTACGACCTCTGCAGAGTGTAGAACTATTCGAATAGCCGTGTCCACGGTTACGGACGATTGGAAAGGCCATACTGTTCCGTCATCAGAACTTTTCAAAAATGTGACATGTGAAGGGTGACTTGTGATTTGAATTTGAAATGGTGACTTTGACTTGAATAACAACAGAGTTGTGGGAATGACACTAAGGTTCCCACTTGAGTTAGTCTAGCGATTCAAGCATCTTTACTAAATGTTTATGAAATAAACTTGGCTTTATGCAAATAAACCTAGAGCTTAGCATCCCCCTTACTATAGTTGATAGTGCTTACATTAGTAGTAGTTTGCGAGTACTTTAAAGTACTCATGGCTTTGTCCCTGGCTATTCAAATGGCCAGACTATGAAGGAGAACAACATACGAGGAAGATGGATGGGATGTCTACGACAACTAGGATCGCTCCGACGTCAACGGTTGCTGTGGAATAGATGGACCTCAACCGTTACTTCGCTTCCGCTATGTGTTTTGTAATAGGATCTCTAGATCCACTATGATGTATTAAGACTGGATCATGTGATCTCTCTATGTAAGACAATTATGGGTTGTAATGAATGATGTGTTGTGATATCAATCTATTATGTCTCGCAAAAACAATATTCCTGGGATTGCGATGGATGGCATAATAGGCATCCGGACTTAAAAATCCGGGTGTTGACAAGTTGGTATCAGAGCCATTGTTGACCTTAGGAGACCCTAGTTAGAATGGACGTCCTGAAAAATTTAGTTTCAAAAACAAATGAAGTGAATATTTATGAAAAATTATTCTCACTCTTATCCTTGAGATCTTTTTCGAAGAAAGAAATCCATACTCTACTTTTCCTAGTAAAATTACATAAAATTTTGCACACTTGATCACTTCTCTAACTTACTTATCCTAATTGCTCACAGATGGAATACCAATGGGAATGCTACCAGCTTGGTCACGGAGGAGAACGAGGTTCGAAAAGGAATTGAAGCAACTAGTGGAATATCTAGGACACCGTACCCGAGTTCTTCGGAACATCCTTCAATAATCAGTTGGGAGGATCACCCCGGTGGGAAGTTTCCGCTGATCTAGGAAGAAAGCTTGGAGCCCGGTATGGGAAACCATATGGTTTTCTGTAAGGAAACACCTAGAAGGAAGGACTAGTCAAAGCTATGCAAGAAGCAATCGCCCGTCTGTGTGGACAAAATGAGAACAAGATCCGGAACACTCGTTTCATCTACTACCCAAGACAGGACTCCATGGGAAGATCGATGACCATGCCACCACACACGGAGATGAACCACTATGTAGCACACCAGGACTTCAGGCTGTACAAAACCCGCAGGGATTTGGACAACGCCCTCGCCCTTCGCCAAACACCTTAACCGTGAAGACGAAGAATTTCCCCCTGAAGAGTAGTATCATTAAGGCACTATCGTAGGTGTGAGTTGTATCTGTCCCTTTGTATCGTAGAGCGATGAATGGTTCTTAAAACCAACGGTGTGTAGCTTTGTAATGTGTGATGCTTGGTATGAATGAAAAAGTGTTGTTGGTTTTTACCCCCTCAGCACTACTCAAGTTTTGAAACTTTGTGAACTTTAACTCAATCAAACCATAGAAATTTCCCTCTTATCTTATCATCTATCTCAATCTTCAGATGGCCCCACCAAACCGCAACGCCAACCAGGATGCCATGATGCAACTGCTGCAGACTGATGACCGATAGGGAAGATCAAAGAGCTGAACGACAAGCCAACATAGCGGCACTGCAACAGATAGCTCAAAACAATCAAGGCCACGGAAACCATGATCACCCAGGATCAAAGCTGAAGAACTTTCAGAACACCAACCCTCCAATGTTTAGCAAGACCGAAGAGCCCCTTGATGCCGATGACTGGCTCCAAACAATGGAGAACAACCTAGAAGTTGCGGGAGTAGAGCCGAGAAAGAATCTTTTGCCACCCACACGTCGGGACCTGCGAACCTGGTGGACGAGTGCCCGCGCAATGAATGCCGGACAAATGATGACTTGGGAAGACTTCAAACTGAAGTTCAGCAAATACCATGTGCCCCAAGGACTGATTAAGAAGATGAGAGACGAGTTCCGCGAACTCAAGCAAGGAAGAATGTCCGTAGTGGAATACCGCGACAGGTTTCTTACACTGTCAAGGTACGCCCCGGATGAGACCGACACCAATGAGAAGAGGAAGGAAAGATTTCTGAATGGACTGCATGATGAAATGCAAACGGTGCTAGTGAACATTCCGTTCGCTGAAGCCCTGGTAGACTCAGCCATACAAATGGAAGGAAAGCTGCATCAGGCCAATGAGAACCGCAAGCGCAGGATGATGAACCAGAATGGACCCCACCATGCACGAAGCACCGCAACAACTCGGAGGATTCACCCCAAGACACAACAAGCCCCCTGCTCAGAATTATCGCCCCAACTACACCAACAACAACGGAGGACCCCCGAAGCCCGGAGGCAACCACAACCACAGCCACCATAACAACAACAACCCCAACAGCAACAACAACAATGGGAACAACAACAACCCCAACACTGGCCCGAGGAATGGAAGCAATGCCACCCCCGTCACCCCGAAGGACAAGTCAACAATAAACTGCTATGAATGTGGAGTTGTGGGTCACTACTCCAATGAGTGCCCCAAGAAGCTTGCCAAGATTGCCGCCAACACTCATCGCCGCCAACGCCGCTTCAGGTAGAAAGAACCGAACAACAATAACGGCCGCCTCTACCACATGAATGCAGAAGCACAGGAAGCACCTCAGGCCATGCCAAGTATGTTTTTCTGTTAATCAAATTGCTCAATCTTTCTTAGGAACCTAACTTTTCTTAAAATCTCGGGACGAGATTTGTTTAAGGGGGAAGGGTTTGTAACATCCCAAAAATTTGAAACAAAGAGAAAATGAATTCCCTTTTTCCAAAAATGAGAACCAACAAAAACTTTTATTAAATTAAGTTTGGTACATAGTGAGCATGCTTATATGTTGTGATATGGCCAGGATTGTTTATTTACTGCATTGAACCTAAAACCCAAAACCCTAAACCCTAATCTTCTCACAACAAAATAGTATCAAATAAGAAGGAACTAAAATAAAATAAAAATATGTGGGCATATAACCCTAGTAGGCAAATCTTGACTAATAACCATCTTACTTGTCTAAATAGTGATGAACCATTACTAGACCTCCATTAAACCCTAAACCTCACTCCCTTCTCACCATCCTTTATACACAAAATAAAAAGAAATGAAATTAATTAAGAAAAGGGCCTATGTGCCTATGACTATTTTGGTAAGACTCCTACCTAGACCTTTCTACTTGATTAGATGCTTTGAAAACCTCAACCAAACTAATCAAGTACTTCCCCAACCAAAACCAAGGTGAAATAAAAAGAAAGAAAAAGAAATTAAACCTATGCATAGGAGCATATGTGGCACATAGCCATTTTTCCAAAACTTGACCTAAGCACCTCTACCTTGCCCAAATGGTTTGAAAACTTTACCAAACCCAATCTAACATTAAATAAACCCTAAACCATGACCTTTGATCATAAATAAAGAAATGGAAATAAAAATATGAAATACACATATGTGCATATGGCCCAAAAATACAAATTTGAGCCAAAGACCACCAAACTTGTTTCCATTTGCTTGGATTGCCTTCTTATATCCTTGTAAACCTCAACCACATCAATGAGATCAAGAAAAACCAAATCAAATTGAAAATCAGAGGATTTCCCAATACACATATGTGGATATGGCCATTTTTGCAAATCTTTGAACAAGACCTTTTTAAATGGACTCAATGGTTTGGAAATGTTTCTAAACTAATAAGAATCACCTTAGAGTCAACAAAAGTCAAATTAAATGGAGAGAAATTAAATAGGGAGAAAATCCCAATTTCACTCACATACACATTATGCCAAATTACAAATCTTCACTCTAGGCCATAATTGCTTGCTCTCTTGCTTGTAGAATACCTAAATATGATAAACTAACACAATTGCATCAATGAAACCAGAATTAAACCAAAGGAAATCTCAAAATCTTCACACATATGATAATGGTCATATGTCACCAAAATATTTTCTTCACTACTTTACCCCTCTGGTTTTCTCTATTCTTAAACTAAAATTGGTAAACCAAAGACATGTCATCCAAGACCATGTCAAGGTGAGTCACTTTCATGTTGACCACCATGGCCAGAGTTGACTAGGTTGACCAGTATGAATGTGACAAGTAGTGATGTTAAAACAAAGAGAAGATCATCTCACTTTTGCCATTTTGCAAATCCACTCTAAAATGGACACCACCACCACCAATCTACTGCAAATATTATAGGATTACACTCCACCAAAATTCACTGAAAAATTTCAAAATATAGTTCTTGCGGCCATTGTGTCGAACAGGTTATGTGCACCCTTCTACCAACTACATACATGCTATAGTCCAGTGTTTTCTTGCCCTAACCATCCATCCTAGCTCAGCACTGGTACTCTCCTACCCCCCTTGCATCATTGAAGTACCAGAGACATCACATTTTGGACAAAACTGTGCTCAACAAGGTCATGCCGTGGCATGATGACACACCACCATGCCATCTCTCCATCCACCCTCCTCCTCTCTGCCAAACAATGTCAACGAGGTAGCCCACACTCCCCTCGTCACCCTCGTACCCTCCCTGGCCCAAGACGCGCACGAGACTGGCCAAACGACGCGTGCCCAGACCACACCCATGCCGGCTACGTCGCGCCAGGACGCGCACCGACACGCCCGGAGCACGCCAGTACATGACGTCGCCCCGCTGACCCAGACCACCTCTCGCCCTCTCCTCGCGCCAGTAGCATCGCCGTGACACCAGCTAGCCGCCAGACACGCTCACCTGCGCTGAAGAGGACAGTGGATGACGCCATCGTCGATGACTTTCCGCCACGGTACTGCCCACCTCCGTCACGCTCCAGCTCGCCACAGGCCACCATTCTCTGCGTCAGCACGCTCATCGTGATCGCCTTGACGTCGTCAACAACCCCCGCCCATGCCTTGCCCCTTCGTCGCCCCAGAACGACGAGCTCGTCGCCGACCCGCCGGTGACCTTCGCAGCACCTCGCGCCCCTATAAATAGAGGTCGCCCCAACCCTTCTCAAGCACACCAACACACTCTCCTCACATCTCTGATCTTCCTCCACCTCTTCTCCACATCTATTACGCCCTAGACCACCCCAATTTCTCCGTCGATCGCCGGAGTCCGCCACCTTGCAATCCCGTGACTCCGTCCACCTCCGCTCCTCCCGCGACTACCAGTGGAATCATCGTCCTCGACAACCCCATCTAGCACCCGCGCCGCCCTTCGCCGGAGCTCAAGCACGCCGCCGACCCCCTACCTCCGCCGCTGCAGCGAGGTCTTCTCCCCGTCAACGACGACGACTGCCAGCCGCCCGATCTACATCTAATCCAACGGCCGACGCTGCGCACCGTTTCGGTAAGGAAACCAACCACTGACGGGTGGCCCCTCACTTGTCAGCTGGCCCGCGTTTAATACTTGACTTATATTTCTTGTATCCTTGGTTAGTATCAACAAGTACCTCCATTGGATAAGGTTTAAATAGTAATCTAGGTTCTATTCAATGGATAGAATAAGCATATGAATGATTCTCTCTTTTCTCTAGGTTTAATGGAATGAGTTGGGAAACAAGGTTGGAATGGTCAAGGGTTAATGAAGAATGAATATGAATGTCCTTGGCTTGGATTCAAGCATTGTAGTTGAAAAGATGTACCATGTGACTCATGGTAGAAATGTTTATTAAGTAAATACATGGAAAAGATAAGTATAGAATAGTTTCTTAGTTAATTGAGTTCTTGGTTTTATAGTTGAATAATTATTCATATGTTCTTGTAAGGAATGTCATGTTGAGATCTTTTATAAGATCTTGTAGTTGACCCTTACTTAAGGTGTTGTTTGTTGTAAAACTAATCTCATTTGATCTAGACCATAGATCAAATCATCTCTACCCAAAACAAGGTTTTAGCAAAGATCACAGTGAAGTTTATAGCGCTTGACTTGATGATCTACTTCAATTCCAGCAAGTCAAGTGAAACTTCAATTACTGTGGTAAGTTTTATTTGAAAGCGCGAAAATTCCCCGGATTTTCTATGCATGAATGCAATGCACACTTTGGTGTTCTCTCATTTTATAGCCTCTAAACCTGGGATATTACAGCCTCTCCCCCTTAAACTGAACTTCGTCCCGAAGTTCGAACGCTCTCACGTTTCGGAATGTGGAACGAACTTGAACAGATCACAATCCTTTCAAACTCCCTAGTGATCTCATTAGATATAATTGAATATATCCCTTGTCTCAATCTTTCATGAAGTCTTCTAATGTCTGGAACTGATACTTTCTTCAATTCTATGATTTCTTCCAACTCTCTAGGCTTATAGGCTTACTCTCCAAAGATTCTTGGATTAGGACATCTTATTATGTTAATAACTTTACTAATGGTTGTGGTGATAGCTTCCTATCTGGGTACTCAAAGCTTGGTTATACCAGCTGCGATAATCCAGCTGCAGTGCCCAAACCTTAAGTCTAAAGGATTTGTTTAAGGTAAGGTATTGTTGTCCCTTACTACCATAACGAAAGTAATGGTACTTCGTAAAGTATTTACAATAGGCATGGTCCTGGTTGTTTAGTCCTACGAATGGATTAGACTCATTTAGTCCATCCAATCATGGCTTCTAGTTCATACTAGTTATCTTCCTTTTGGTTTCTTTAGGTTCCATGAAAGGAATCTTTCTAATAGGCTTATGTTTTGGTATGGTCAAACTCCTTCGGTCTTTAGTTTTCTTAGGCTTTGATTGTCCTCCGACATCTACTTCATCCAACTTCCTTATCTTAGAGTTACTTGAGCTCTTCTACTTCGGAGTAATTATTAATTACCCACTCAAGTTAGGGTCTAACCCTTACTTCCTCGAGATATGAACCTCGGCTTCTGGTCTGACAACCTCCTGAGAGTACTATTATATGGATACTTCCACCAATCTTATGAAAATAGGATCGGACTTCCTCTCAGTTCAGACCTTCTTCTTCGTCTTTCATACTCCAAATCATATCTTAATACTTCTCCTTCAATCTTCCTCTCCCCCTTGGAGTTTACTAATGATCTTCAAACTCCTTTTCTTCTAATCATTAAACTCCAAGGTAGAAGATTGGTTTAAGTCTGGTTTATATTTTGTACCTTTCTAAAGTCTCACGAAGAATTCTTTGCGGTGTATCCACACAGTTGTGGGTATCCGATGTGAATCCTCCGACTAAATATTTATTAGCTACGGAATACCAGCTGTGAAATACTAGCTGCGGAATCCCCCTTGTTCAAGCTATGGGCTGTCTGGTACCAGCTGCAGACTACCTAGTACCAGATGTGGCTTATTGGATACCAGCTGTGGCTATGTTATGGTTCTAGTCAATATCTACCTACCAGCTGTGGCTACTTACATAGTTCTAGTTGAGATATACCTCACTTTACATTCTTTCTCTTCATTATCCTATATTAGCTGTGGTATTATTATACCAGCTATGACTTCACTTGTCTATTTTCCTTCTTCCAGGGTTTGTTTTGCAAGAAAACCACTTGTTGACACTATGAAAATAGTATTGTAAGTGACTTCACTTGCATTCCCTTCTTCCATAATGAATATGGCTCCACTTCTACTGCTCCATATTCACAATTTTTCTCACTTTCATGGTACCTTCATGTTGAAGGACTCCTTGATTGAGGATAAGAGTGAGTTTTGATTGGTCCTTCCTTCAGATTATTGTGGTTGCTTCCCACAATTTGACTTCTTTCTTCCAGTGAACCTTCACCTTGTCCTCAAAATCTTCAGAATTCGTCACTTCCTCACACGAATACCTTTACCCTCTAGACCTATGACATCAAGTAAGATCTTGATATTGTAACATGCATTTGCATATCAAAGTCAAACTTCATGTATGGATCTAGTCAATCAATGAAAATCCAATAAAATCCAAGAAAATCCAGCTTTGTGCTTATAATACACACCTTATATGCCTGAATATAATAGTTGGGTAAGACATCCCTAAACATCAGGCTCAGATGTGTAGTATATAACACCACATAAGATAGGTTTAGGTTGTGATACTTAGCACGAATACGTGAATTTCTACTATTTGTCTCAACATTTATCTTAATTGCACATTTGCAATGAGACAAACTTGAAACAAAATGGCCTGGGATAGTTGAAGTTAACCTAGTTTTCTTTGGAAGTACTAACAAAATAGTATACCATATATATGTGCTATTGAGGACTACTTCCTATAATACAATTAGTTCTAACATGTCTACTCTAAACACATGATTGTTTAGAATATACCACCTATAACTCTAGGTTTTCTCTATGTGATATGCTCTAAATAAACCTTCTTTAAATTAAGGACTATGGTTTTAACATACTTGGTACAGTTATTAGGATTTTAAGGCCTAAGCTTTCGAACTATTCCCTAAATCCTACTCCTTATCATTCTTTTGTTATTGTACTTATGATGGTCTACTCCATCACATCATGACCCTCAAGTGAATCATATATGATTACCAACTCTACCATGAAAAGTAGTCTTATATAACTCCTATCACTCTTCCTTACTTCCTATGATTGACTCATCATAGACATATACTACCTTATATAACTTATCTCTCTTACTTAACATCAGTCATTTGACATTTTAAATGACTCTTACTTAACCATAACTTGCGTTGGTATACTTCTTCCAATAGGATATCTTCCTTATGGTTGTATCCTCTCTTTGGACTACCATGTGTTGTATACCAACTGTGGTCTACTACCACCCTTTATCTTAAGCTCCAATGGTGTTCTAATTATTGGGAATGAAGCAAGATAACTAATCAACTATACTTAAGAAAGATAGATAAGAAAAATTGACTCAAGTGTGTCAGGATTATTCTCAAGTGAATACCCATCTCAAGTCAAAAGAATAGTTGGTTTAAGCATAGTTGACTTAGCTAAGACTACTTCCTATAGACACTACCAAACCTATAGGTCTCCTTTAAAAGGTTTTAATCCTAGGGTCAAAGCATTTGCTCTGATACCAGCTGTGGTGACCCAGCGTACCACTGCATGGTGTAGTACACAAGTCGTTGACATAACACAAGTGAAACACCGTTCCACTCATATTACATCCCTCGAGTGGTACAACAGAAACATATGCGAGTCCAAGGCATGTCTATAGAAGGATACACAAGCTGTTTACAGAAGATCAACACAGCCTCCTACTTTACAGTGAGGTAAAACTTCAAATAAAGCTCCAGAAGAACGACTCGTAGTCTAACTTATTGCTAACTCAAGCTTAAGAGCTACTAGGCTTGCTATAGAAATCTAGCTACTTAGGTGCTAGGATTAGGGAAAGACTCCCTTCTATTACTAGTCTAAGTTTCCACTTAAGTTGCTGCAGCAGTTGACTTCATTGACTTCTTTGCTTGGATTCTCCATCTTGTTGCAGTTGACTCCTTTGTCTTCGAGTTCCACAGTAGTTCCTCCTCCGGTGCCTCCATAGCTAAGCAGGGGATTTAAGAGTGGGATGAGTACGAGCGTACTCAGCAAGTTCATATTAGGGAAATAGGTGTATCATGCACTAGCTACAGCCACAGACCAGAAAGTCATAGGCAATGCAAGTTTTCATAAACATTTCTTCAAAAGGTTTATTTTATTGAAAACTATGCCCGTCAGTCTTCACAGGTTGACTAGAACTTCATGAGTTCCTTTCTTCCCTTCCGAACAGGGAGTGACAGTCACAATTCTTGATACCCTCTGCAGAGGTGCGTTACTTTTCCCATAAGAGAACTTGTTGTTGCCAACTGCAGGCTCCGTCCACACTTCCTTGGTGTGAGGCCAGGTATAAGAACCAAGCCAATCAGCCTTCTCCGCGACCTCGCAGCCACCCTTTTGTAAGTCTGTCCTCTCCTATATCTATGGGTAGACTAACACAGGCACTTGTTCTCTCCTATACCGTTAAGGTAGACTGATCCGAACAACTTATGTGCCCTGTCATATACACCATAGATAGACGATCCGGACAACCCTTACAATCCTTCATAGACCAATAATAAGTCTACCCTCTCCTGTATCTAATGGTAGACTATGCAGGACCACATGTCCCCACCTTTACCAAAGATAGACTGATCCGGGCAACCCTTATTACCAGTCCGTTGGCATGCGAGAGGGAAAAGATACAGCTGGCTTCCCAGAGCCATTATAGATCTTATGGTCAACGCGATATGTACGGCGCTAGAATCACTGGACGGCATTGGTACTTAATCCTAGATGAATAGTACCCGTGCAATGGAACCTCCACCAATCAACACATACCATGGTTCCAATGCCCACCACATAGTCATATTCATAATTGTAAAGTAGTATTTGCTTTTCAATGCAAGAGTGATAAGTATAGTACTTTGCATATAATTTGATAAAAATAATCAAATGACATGAGCAAGCGATGAACTTGCCTTTCTTGACTGCAAGATTATGCAGGCAAAAGCTTCGATACGTGAGAAGTCCAAATGCTGAAATACCATCATCGTCCGGGACAATGTTTAAAGAACTGGCAAAGATGCTATAATGCATAGTATGAGATGCAATCGTCCCGAGCGTAACCTAACCTCGATGATTTAAGATGTATGAGTTGTAAAGATTTCTTTAGGGTTTGTTGCACTTTTAGAATGGTTCTCAAACAAGGTTTTTATTAAGGTTTGGTTATATTAGCATCATAATCAAGTGATATAATACATCATAACAATCATACACACTAATAATAGTGGTGGAGTAATATGTAAAGAACAGTTGTCAATTTTAAGTTCTACATGACATGGTTGATGATTACTTAGATTATACTTCAAAAGAATAACTTTTGAAGAACAGGTTAATTAAGAAACAATAAGCATAAATAAGAACTATGGCTTCTTTGGTTGGATTGACATATGTACTTCAAAAGAATAACTTTTGAAGAACATGTTAATTAGGTATAAGAATTACTTCAAATAGGAGCTATGGCTTCTAGGGTTTACAATTTGATTCTTTTAGTTTTCTAATAGGTACTAGTTGGTTCTTAAATATAATGGGTTTATATGTAGCAAGTATTGGTAGGTTTATTAATATGGTTTGTCATAAGCATCATATCAAAGGATGGTTATCAAGGTGGTTCCATAAGTTAGCCACTAGGGTTTACTATGGCTTCACATTTGCTTTTCTAAGTGATCACTAATGGTTCCTAAGCTAGGTGTCTTATTATTTTCTAAGAAGGGTTTAGTTGAATAGGAGCATGTGATGTGAATTACTACACAAGGTTGGTACTAGGGTTCATCATTATGGTTCTACTAGGGTTTGATAGTTGAGATTGAATTCCATGGTGTGGTATAGTGATCAATGGTGCTAATATGTGGATAACCAATTAACAAGTTAGGGTTTATACCTAGGTGGTACTAATTGGATCATATAGGTGTTAAGCAAAAATAAAGACATGAGATGATGGTCTCAGGTGAATTGATTTTATTTTAGTGGATCATGAGCATGCATTCAATTGTTGCTTATTAGGGTTCTATATGTCAGGTACATCTCACATGATCACATGTGACACATAACTAGGGTTTTAGAATATAACTAAAGTGGAATGATCACATAAAATAATGGGATCCAAGTCTTGCTCAAATTAAAACTAGTTTCTAATTTATGGTACAACTCTTAAATTGATATTTGACAATATAGGTGTGGTTGCTAATTGTTTTGAAACACAATTAATAATGGTTTGCCTTTTATTTATTTTTAAGTGATTTAATAGTTAAGAGAAACATTACTCAGGGTTTAATCTAGAATTAGGATTTCCAAATTATTGTTACGTTTTAAAATAATAACTTGCTAATTAAATATGTTTGAGTTCACAATATTTAAGCTACCAAATTAATATTGTTTTTTTTAGTATTTTCTTGATTTATTATTATAGAAAATTAGAATTTTCAAATTAGGGTTTATGAATTACCACCAATCATTAAGTTAATACAAATATGATAAATAAAGCTAATATTAATATTTTACTTAGTTACCTAAATAGTTACAATTTAATTTTGAAACTTAATTATTTATTAAATTCAATTTGTTTTTAAAACAATCAGAAAGACATAATTAATAAAGATAAAAAAATAAGTGAATTTTTATTTTGACACACATTTTTATTTTATATTTTATTTGACTAGAGTTTATTTTTGTGAGCATTTTGATATCTTATTTATATTTTTCTGAGTTGAAATGAATTTTATATGATTTTTCCAAGTTTCAGCAATTTACTGGTTTTTAAAATTAAGGAGAAATACTAACTGTACCGATTCACACCATAGCTACAGAGACTGACCCATGGGGTCAGGTCCAGCGTGGCAGCCACGTGAGCACGACCGAGTCAAAATGTTTGACTAGCCCGGGACTCAACTCCGGCGAGTTGACTCACAGCGACGGCGGCGCTAGAGGGTTCCCGCGAACGCGCGAATAGGCTCATTAGACGCAGCACTACACGCTGAATCGAATGGTGGTGATGCCACCTCCGAATGGTCATCGGAGTTACTCCGGCGAGCATCAACTGCGGTGGCGCACGGCGGCGATGATCTAATCGGAGGCTAGAGGTGATGCCGAGACGAAATGAAGAGTCCCTGAGATGCGCACGCTCACCCTGAGGCTTGTAGACTGCTCTACGAGATGGATGGAAGACGGAGACGAGCTCCAAATCGCCATTTCCGACGGACTGCTGCGGAAGGGAAGCTTCAAATTCTCCTCACCGCGGCCTCCCCTGGATGCTACCTTCCTAGTGGAGATCCTACGCGTCGAGGCGCTCCTCCTCGACTCCTTCCTGAGCTCCAACATGCTCTCAATCGACGGCGTGGTGAAGGTCGCCGGCGACAGAAGGTGATGGCGTATGGGAGATAGAGAGAGTTTGAGAGAGAACGGTGAGGTGCTTCGGGTAGCTAGGGTTCTGGAGATCTTCCTGGTGGCTTTATAGCTCAAGCAGAGCTCTGGTCGACGGCAATTCCTCGTCGAGGGCCGGGATGCTGTGGAGGTGATACTAGGGTTTCGGCACGAATCTCAGCGAGTTTGGATCAGACTGACGCAGAGGAGCTTTGATCTAGCTTTGGCGTGGTTGAGGCGTCCGGCGGCGTCCTTATCCAGGTCGAGGACGTGGCGGAGCCGCGTCGGCTCGCTGTCGACCGTGGAGAGGAGGAAGAAGACGACGACCTCCAGCTTGTTTGATGCCAGCGACGAAGAGATACGTGTTGCTGGTGGGCTTGGTTGGTTCGTGGACTGGGCCAGTTGCTGGGCTTGGCTGTTGGGCTGCTGCGGTCCATCAGGTTAGCTCCTCTCTCTCTTTTCTATTTTATTATTCTGTTTTCTATTTTTCATTTGAATTCAAATTGAATTCTGTTTTGTTTTTGCAGGTTATAAAGTATTTGAATTTCAATATAACTTGATACTATTGCTTACTGCCTAGTGTTGATGTTTAAACAAATATTTGTTTGATGATTAAATTGATATTTTGTGAAGTCCTTCTAAATTAAAATAGATAGGGTTTAAGTGTTTATCTCCATTATTATTATTTTAGACCATAGATCAAATCATCTCTACCCAAAACAAGGTTTTAGCAAAGATCACAGTGAAGTTTATAGCGCTTGACTTGATGATCTACTTCAATTCCAGCAAGTCAAGTGAAACTTCAATTACTGTGGTAAGTTTTATTTGAAAGCGCGAAAATTCCCCGGATTTTCTATGCATGAATGCAATGCACACTTTGGTGTTCTCTCATTTTATAGCCTCTAAACCTGGGATATTACAAACAAGATCATCAAATTTAGCCTAGCGCAATGAAAGCTAGATAGCACCCCTCATGATTAGTTGCTAGTGCTAACAAATAGAATGGACTACTTTAGATGGGAACATGTGAAATGGCATGACTTTGAAAACCTTGGAATGAGAAGTCATTCTATTGAAAGATTTTGAAGGTAAATATGACTTGTGAATGACATGGTGAACTTTACAAAAACTGATGGTTGGGTTCGGATGCGATACCATTCCAATTTTACAAGTACCCCCACAATACGATATGGGTAGGGCTTAACTAGAAGTTTATGTATCTTAGTATGGGTTCCCTCTAAACAAGCGTCATCGGGGTTATGCCAAGGGCTGCCTCCAAAGAAATATGAATTGATGTGAAATGACGTGAATGAGGTGAACTGTCCGGCCCAAGCCCTGTGCAGTTCCCAGGCTGACTGTCTGTCTTCACTGGGAGGCCAAGCTCATGGGGAGAGGTGCCTATACTAGGGTATGTAAGTGAAAGGTTATGGTTGGTAGTCCGCACACGGAGTGTGATAAATCAGGGCCAGTTAACCCTGACGGATTATTGCAAATGTTGTGGCACAAGTGTACGACCTCTGCAGAGTGTAGAACTATTCGAATAGCCGTGTCCACGGTTACGGACGATTGGAAAGGCCATACTGTTCCGTCATCAGAACTTTTCAAAAATGTGACATGTGAAGGGTGACTTGTGATTTGAATTTGAAATGGTGACTTTGACTTGAATAACAACAGAGTTGTGGGAATGACACTAAGGTTCCCACTTGAGTTAGTCTAGCGATTCAAGCATCTTTACTAAATGTTTATGAAATAAACTTGGCTTTATGCAAACTAGCATAGTGGCCCGCGCACATGCGCGGGCAACGACTTGATTTTTCTTTTTTAGATAGATAATACTAATCAGCTGTTTGCATAATGATTTAGATTTACATTTTTTAAATAGATTGAAGTATTTTAAATTATGAAAGCAATGTTATTAATCGTAATTTTTCTCTTAGTGATAAATATATCCCAATGCTGTTGAAGTGTATTTCTTATTATTACTTCAACTATCAAGGGTGTTTCCTGAAATAAAAATTCAAACCAACCCAGGGCAATCATGTGTAATATCGACATGTAAATTTAAGTAACGCAAGCACAAAATTAGCATACATTTTTGTCATCTATATTTATTTTAATATTTCTCCATTTATAAAATCAATTAAGATCTAAAATTATTGTTTCTCAAAATGATCTTGATATTGCCTAGTCGACCAAAAGGTTAACATTCAGTGAACCATACCATGCCCGTGGACTTGGATTTAAGTATTTGTTCATCAGCAATCGGCAACACCTTTACGGTAATTTGTTTTCTTAATCCTTTTTAACCTCACATATATTTTTATTAGTGTTTCACTATATGAGAGAAAACTTGTGTGCGGACATAAAATGTCTAGATGTACATGCGAAATATTGTTCCAATTTTTTTAAACATTTTCAAATGTGTTTTCACACGATAGATTGCTATGCACTCGTGAGCCAAATTAGATTTCCATTAACAATTGTTTTCAACTATTTGTTATATGTGCCTAGTTTTATTGTCACATACTATGCATAGTTCTTGATAATTTTTAAAAATAGATAATAGAAACACACACATATATATATATAAATATATGTACTGATATCTTTTGTTGTGTAATTTCCTAAGTTGTGAAAGTTCATCCTTGGAACTAAGAAACATATTGAAGTCCGGGATCTATATCTTTTGTATTTCTCTTCTTATTTTCTTCTTGAGAGTTCTCATATTCGTCTCTCTGCAACCCCTTGAGCACATGCTTTGAACTTATTTTAAAAAAAGCATCATAAACTTAATTATAATTTTTATAACAATATAAGTTAAAATACATATATTTCAGTTTAAAAAATGGTATTGACACGTGACCTCATCATCACTATCTAGTATTGGTGTGTGTATTTTTAAAATTAACATATTTTAAACAAACTAATAGGGTTGTACTTACCAGCTCTTGTAAAAAGATATTTCTTAATATTATAAGTGATGTTCCAACCAAGATTCGATATGAAAATATTGTAGGTGATGGCATGCTTGTACATAAGACTTCCGAGTCACCAATTTCACATGCCTTACCAACATACAAGTTGAGCTAAAGTAAGAGGAAAATAGAGTAGAGGTTGATTTATTTTAGAGGAAAGCAGATTGGAAGCTGCATGGAAATTATGATTTGAGGTTTGTTCCAATATGGTATAGTTTCTGAGACTAACATGGTTCTACATACATTGCGACATACCAAACTATGCACCATAAGACAAACAATTCTGGAATGACTCTGTTTGGCAAGAATAGTTACCTCCAGATATGGAGACATACAATATCCAACTGTAGTTTCTATGGGACAAAGTGTTAAATTAGGAATATGAGACCTATTCAGAAATATGCATACATGCTGTCAGAAAAGAATATATGAACTATATCTTAATTAACTAAGCCATAAAACGGACTTGATCTAAATGGTCTTCAAGGTGATTTGACTTACAATTATGTGCATGTGAAAATGTCGCGTTGACATTATTTTATTTTACCCAAGAGAAATTTAGGTGGTTCAGTCTTCTATTATATATTTACATGGTTTTGTTTATTATATGGAAAAAGGCTCACATTGATATAATCGAAAGGGATCTAATATTAGGTACACCAGGTTACTTACCACGCAAAACTATTACATAGCTTACGGATGAAAAAATGCATGGTGAAATTTAGCAATGGAAATTTTGTTTCGCTACTCCTCGACCCCTTATTGCTGCATAATCTCAAGGACGAAAAAAATTATGTTGGCTATTGTTTAATAGAAACGACAGTAGACCAAAATAGAAATAAATATGTGTTCATCCGCTTAAGCTTATATGCAGTGTCTGAGTCTAAGGTATATATAGACATATTGATGATAAAGTCAAAAGAATTTCAAATATATTAATGTTGTTGATCAATAAATGAACTAAGTAATGTTTGAAAAAATATCTTAAACAAATTATACCAGTTTAAACAGTGTTGTTGTCAAAAACTTCAAGGCGACTAAATTAACTGCACAGACGTAAAGCATATATAAACATGTAACATCCAAGATAATATAATGATTTTTATAATATTATAATCGAGTTCACCAGTAATCATGTCGAAGCTTTCTCAATCAGTTTTCTTCCTGAAGTTATGCATATTTTGCATCGTTCATGAGTCCAATGCCCTGATAGTTAAGTAGGCAGTTAAGAACCAACAATAAGCATCTTTACCTTGCATTTTCCCGATCCGATCCATCGGCCATCGCGATACTAATGGGCCAAGAAAACTGATCGAGATCCTACTGTTTATCCAAATACTTAGGTATTGTGTTGCAAACAAATCATTGGTTAACTCAAGATGCGATCAGAAAGGAGAAATATAACATGAGGCCTCGATAAAACCTATTAAAAACATACTTTGTCCTGATCACTGCAACTGTTAGATAGTTTGTATATTAGTTAGCTTCTGATATTTACGATCATAATTCTAAATCCTAAACATGTACTGTAACTCTTCAAACTACCTATATTTATACATGATCGGCAATGGTTTAGGTTTTACCGATGTCCAAAAAATCGAACCATTGGTCCATGAATCAATAATGAAGTTAATACGAATATGCAGCATGAAACTAACAAATAATAAAAGGGCATAGGGAAAGAACTGCATTTCCAACAACTTCGTTACCATCCTGAACGCTGCTTCATTCACCTAAGCTAGGACCGTGGTGGGCTATTAGGCTGGAGTTCTACCATGTGCAAAGGCAAAGTACATCGATATATATTGTCTCCCTGTTCAGCTAAAAAGAAAAGAAAAATTGTCTCCCTGCTAGAGTCTTAATATATGTCTAGTATGTTCGTGGTTCCCCTATGTAGTTTCTGGGCATGCATAATAATCTTGATTAATCTGAAAAGAGAGATGACATGCATGATGCTAGAGGTAATTACTTGCAAGAAATCACAATCAACTTACAAGAGTGCATACACATAGGCAGCCAATGTATCGTAGGGTAGTTCTACCTGCAGACCAGCGGCCGCCGCCTGTGTACGACTAAGAGGCAAGGTCGAGATCTAAGAAAGAGGAGGTTGCACCGGTTCAAGGAACTCTTGATTGACCAGACCGGTCGGTTATCTCCTTGCTGCCGCGGGTCCAGCCTCAATATGTCGTCGAGTACCTTCCAACAACTACGAAGATGAACTCTGGCGAGGCGCGGTGCACATGATCGACAATCCGCTCGAGTACGTCCCGGTCGGTTATCTCCGGCCGGGTCGGTTATCTCCTTGCTGCCGCCGGTTCAGCCCCAATATGTCACCGAGTACCTTCCAACGACTGTGAAGATGAACTCCGGTGAGGTGCAGCGTACATGATTGATAATCCGCTCGAGTACGGCTCCGGTCGGCTACCTCCTTGCTGCCGCCGGTCCAGCCCCAATATGTCTTGAGTAACTTCGAACGACTGCGAAGATGAACTCGGACGAGGCGCAGCGTACATGATCGCCAATCCGCTCGAGTACATTCCGGTCGGTTATCTCCTTGCTGCCGCCGATTCAGCCCTAATATGTCGCCGAGTATGTTCCAACGACTGCGAAGATGAACTGTGGTGAGGCGCAGCGTACATGGTCGATAATCCGCTCGAGTACGTCTCCGGTCGGCTACCTCCTTGCTGCCGCCTGTCCAGCACCAATATGTCTTGAGTACCTTCGAACGACTGCGAAGATGAACTCGGACGAGGCGCAGCGTACATGATCGCCAATCCGCTCGAGTACGTTCGGACGATCGTGACGATGAACTCCGGCGAGACGTACAAGATCACCAATCCACCTAGATAGGCACGTATTGCAAATCAGCTAAGCATCCAGGGTATCAGCTAGATGAATTTAGCTAGCACTCAAACCGTACGCAACGCAAAACAGATTGATTGTCAAAGTTCCGTATCAAGCCTTTCTTTATTCTTTCAACTACTGTGGGGTCACGTCCGAATCTCCCCGATCTTGTTTTTGGCTTCTTTCAGCGTCTAGGTATTGCCCCTTGACACGATGAAGTGGTGCAGCTCCAGATCGGGAAAAAAAACTGAAGAGGCTGCATGCATCCACCTCTCGAGAGTAGGGTCCCAGGTTAAGCTTCGCCGTCAAGAACGCCTCATGCGACAGCCATGCTAGGGATTAAATAGTTGCGGCGGCCATGCTGGTGATTAAAGAGGAAAACGGTAAAGGGATATAAGATGTTGTAATGGCAATGGTGGGTAATATTTTTACTTTAGTCTAATCTAATGGCTACAGATTTTGCTTCAATTAAATTAAGGGTCGGATGTTTCTGATTATTGTGGTAATTTCTAGATAATTCTCTTTTTTCTGGTTAACCCGTAATGTACTTTTAATATATAATAGATAAACCTAGAGCTTAGCATCCCCCTTACTATAGTTGATAGTGCTTACATTAGTAGTAGTTTGCGAGTACTTTAAAGTACTCATGGCTTTGTCCCTGGCTATTCAAATGGCCAGACTATGAAGGAGAACAACAGACGAGGAAGATGGACAGAGGATGTCTACGACAACTAGGATCGCTCCTGACGTCAACAGTTGCCTGTGGAATAGATGGACCTCAACCGTTACTTCGCTTCCGCTATGTGTTTTGTAATAGGATCTCTAGATCCACTATGATGTATTAAGACTGGATCATGTGATCTCTCTATGTAAGACAATTATGGGTTGTAATGAATGATGTGTTGTGATATCAATCTATTATGTCTCGCAAAAACAATATTCCTGGGATTGCGATGGATGGCATAATAGGCATCTGGACTTAAAAATCCGGGTGTTGACAAGTTGGTATCAGAGCCATTGTTGACCTTAGGAGACCCTAGTTAGAATGGACGTCCTGAAAAATTTAGTTTCAAAAACAAATGAAGTGAATATTTATGAAAAATTATTCTCACTCTTATTCTTGAGATCTTTTCGAAGAAAGAAATCCATACTCTACTTTTCCTGGTAAAATTACATAAAATTTTGCACACTTGATCACTTCTCTAACTTACTTATCCTAATTGCTCACAGATGGAATACCAATGGGAATGCTACCAGCTTGGTCACGGAGGAGAACTGAGGTTCGAAAAGGAATTGAAGCAACTAGTGGAATATCTAGGACACCCGTACCCCGAGTTCTTCGGAACATCCTTCAATAATCAGTTGGGAGGATCACCCCGGTGGGAAGTTTCCGCTGATCTAGGAAGAAAGCTTGGAGCCCCGGTATGGGAAACCATATGGTTTTCTGTAACGGGAAACACCTGGAAGGAAGGACTAGTCAAAGCTATGCAAGAAGCAATCGCCCGTCTGTGTGGACAAAATGAGAACAAAATCCGGAACACTCGTTTCATCTACTACCCAAGACAGGACTCCATGGGAAGATCGATGACCATGCCACCACACACGAAGATGAACCACTATGTAGCACACCAGGTGACATAGGCATCCCAAATGGGCCTGCCAAAGATAGTACCCGGGGTTTACTGAAGGCTCACTACCCGAAGTTTAAGAAGATTCGAGAGTCCAAGATATATTAAGGAAAGTTAGAGTTGTAATAGAAAGTGTTATCTGTAATCTGGCGGGATGAGTTAGAAACCGTCCCGGACTCTGTAACTTGTACAAAACGAAACCCTCGGCTCCACCTCCTATATAAGGGGGAGTCGAGGACAAAGAAAGGATCGAATCTATTGTCAACATAACCCTAGTTTTCATAATCGTCGAGTACTTTTCGCCTAAACCTTCGAGATCTACTTGCCCTCTACTTCTAGCAAAACCCTAGTCTACAATCTGTAGGCATTGACAAGTTAATCCTTTGTCAATTGGCGCCGTCTGTGGGAATTAGAGGTTGCAAGGAGCTGATCTCGATGGCACGTTCAAGATCTTCGACATCGTCAACAGCAAGCAACGCGATGGATCGAGGTAACAAGGAAAAACTGATCTATTCAATTTTATTCCTCACCCGCCCTCCCGTATGGATGCATGTGCCTATCTGGAGGAGCCCATCATCATGACGTTCGGAGAATTCCGATTTGGCGTCAACAAGGAAGGATCCTACCGTCTCGAAGTTCCGATCTCGCCGGAATTTTCAGCGGTCGATTCTAACTTTTCGTCGAGTGACGAGGAGTTTTCGTCGCCATACTTCGTCGACAACAAGGCAAGCGGAAAGCTCGCCAAGATCTTCAGCAACACATCCTTCGAGTCGTCTGCGGACTCCTTTATAAGCAGCGACTCCGACAGCGTCGACTTCAACTTCATCGACAAGTCTGCTGCCATCGGAAAGGTCTTCACCACTCTATATGATGGTGTCACCAATCCCGATAAAAATCAATGCGCAAAATATCATCAGATCTATGTGGTAGAAGGGGCAGGCACATCAGAGCCGCAAACGTCAGAGGCTTTCGACGAATTGGGAAATCCATACGTCGATCCCGCGATCTCAGACATGGCTTAGGCACTAAATATCCTGGATCCTCAACTCGCGCAAGAGTACAGCTCCCGCAAGAAGCGTGGGATAGAGCTGCGAAAGCCATGGATGGTTCAGAACCTATGACCACCACTGCTACTGTACAGGAACTTCAAGCATATCAATATAGACTTGCTCGAGTAAGCGAGAGAATTAGAAAAACGACAGCATCCCTGAATAGGAGGAAAGAAGCGCTTCGCATCGAGCAGACGCCGAGCGAGTTAAGTCGCCTTTCAGAACTACGGAGATAGTCGAAGCTCGGAGGAGAGCAATGTCTCGGCGCAAAACATACCCGAAGCAGAAAGAGGAAGTATAATCCAAAATCTCGACATGTCCTTTATGTCGATCAACGAACGAAATATCATCCCAAAAACGCCAGAGGCAGGTTACATGGCAACACAAGCATACATCTTGGCGTCCAGACCACCTCCTGGGGACCCGAGAGAACCATTGTTCAATATGGCGATGGCTGGAGTAGGAGTCATGGGAACAGCGTTTGCAACGCCTCCCGAAGAAAATCCTAGGCAAAATAGTCCACGACCCACCGCAGCAGTTCAAGACCCCCAAGGACAAGTGGGGCAAGAGACACGACAGTCAAGTAAGGGTGGACAGGCGCGACAAGAAAGAAGGGAGCGTCAGCACTCGCCAGAGCTTGCCGATGAAGATATGTGTGGACTCCCATGCTTTACGAGAAGAGTTCGAAAAACTCGAGTACCTAAAGGGTTCAAGTTACCCGAGAATTTCAAGACGGCTGCAAGATCCCGAGGATTGGCTCGTGGATTATCTCGAGATGGTAAAACTGGTAGGAGGAACCAGAGCAACAGCCATGCAAAGTATCCAAGTCCACCTAAGTGGTGCCGCGAGATCTTGGATAAAGAAACTCCCCCTAAATTCCATCGACAGCTGGGATAACTTTGAGGACATCTTCGTGAAAAACTTCCGATCCTGCAAGAAACCTGCGTCGTTGGAAGAGTTGAGGGCGTGTCGACAAAAACACGACGAGTCGATGAGGAAATATATACGCGTGGAACATTATTAAAAACTCGGCAGAGGACATATCTGACGAAAGAGCCATAGATGCGTTCGTGGCAGGAATCCGACGAGCAGATTTCGTCGAGGACTTGGGGAGAACTAATCCCAAGACAATTTCAGCATTGATGGAAATCGCTAACAAGTGGGCAGATGGAGAAGACGCAATATACAACAAGCGACACGGGTCGCCAGAGGAAGATCGTGGTCGAAATTATCAAAATAGAAGGCGATTTTCTCGCTTCTACAACAACGATGCTCCCGGCCATATATCGGCTGGTTTTCGGAAATCCTGGAGGAAATAGTCGAGATGATTATCAAAGGAGCAACGAGCAACAAGGCGAGAATAGAGGTGATTTTCGCGGCAACAGGCAAAATAGTGGACCAAGGATTCAAAGACCTTATGTATCTCCCGAGGAGATGATGAACGGTCCGTGTCAAATGCACTTTTACCTCGACAACAATGGAAAGAGGCAGTCAGGACATCTCCGAAAGATTGCGAAATTTCAGGCAATGTTGCGAGCAGGAATTGCAAATGCCCAAGCAAATAACAGAAACCCTCGGGAGCCAAGGAGCGAGATTCACCTTCCACCTCCTCCCGCAATTACGGACGAAAATCGGCATCAGCTTAGAATTGCGGCAGCACCACACCCACCTCCATATGTTGACCCCAACTCTAATGGTGCGGTCTCGATGATTCAGAAAGCCAGGCCATCAAACAGGGCGCAGAAGGTAATCTCGCGACAAGTGTTCATGGCAGAAGATGCCTCCACCAACGATCGAGTACCTAAATTGGTCGGGGCAAGACATCGGCTTCACAATTGCGTCATCCGCAACAAGTTCCTCGACCAGGACAATCAGCACTCATCTTACCCGCAGTAATTGCTGGTTTTGATGTGTCGAGAGTCTTCATAGATGGCGGCAGCAGCTTAAACCTCATGTATGCAGATACATTGAGGAAGATGAACATATCCCTAGCGAACTTGAAACCAACTGATACACGTTTCCACGGGATTACACCAGAGAAGCCAAGTTACCCATTGGGCAAAATCAACCTCGACGTTCAGTTCGGAACCCGAGAAAACTACAGGATAGAGAATTTGGAGTTTGAAGTCGTCGATTTCCCGTCGCAGTATCATGCTTTGTTGGGACGACCAGCGTATGCTAGGTTCATGGCAGTGCCGCATTATACATATTTGTTGTGGAGGTTGCCTGGGCCCAAGGGACCTATCACAATCAAAGGAAGCTTTCGCGTTATCTGATAAATGCGACAAAGATTTTCATCGTGAAACTTTCGGGATGCAAGCGAATATGCGGCGCCAAGGTTCACGATTATGATGTGCTGCCAGAGGTAGGAAGATCTTCTAAGGAGCCGACTTTCAACACAAACAAGGATTCAAAAGAGGTACAGATCCACCCGACAGATCCTAAGAAAACGACGTCCATTGCCGCAAACATGGATGTCGCATAGGAAAGCGCGCTCGTCGAGTTCCTCCGTGAGCACTGGAAAATCTTCGCATGGTGTCCAGCTGACATGCCAGGAGTACCGGGAACTCGCCGAGCACCACCTTAATTTGGATCCTCTCGCAAGACCAGTCAAGCAACCTTTACGACGCTTTTCGGAACCTAGCCGCAAAGCAATGTTATCAGAGATAGATCGACTCAAAGACGCTGGTTTCATTAGAGAAATATCTACAGAAGCCACATGGGTAGCTAACCCAGTGATGGTGCCGAAGAAACACACAATAGTCCTTCGCATGTGCGTCGACTTCACGTGTCTCAACAAACATTGTCCCAAGGATCACTTTCCCCTCCCAAGGATCGATCAAATCATCGACTCCACGGCAGGATGCGAACGTCTTTCCTTCCGGACGCATATTCTGGTTATAACCAGATAAGACTAAAAGAAGAAGATGAAGCCAAAACAGCATTCATCACACCTTATGGCGTGTTTTGCTACAAAACAATGCCCTTTGGTCTGAAAACGGGAGCAACATATCAGCGGATGATGCAGAAGTGCCTAGCAACACAGATCGGAAAAAATGTACAAGTTTACATCGACGATGTCGTAATAACATCAAAGAAAGGGTCGACTTTGATCGAAGATTTGAAGGAAACCTTCGACAACCTCGACAAATTCTGCCTCAAGCTGAACCCGACAAAGTGCTCTTTTGGAGTTCCCGCTGGAGAACTTCTCGGGTTCTTAGTATCAGCAAGGGGGATTGAAGCTAATCCCGAAAAAATACAGGCCATCGTTACTATGAGAAAGCCAACAAAGTTGAAAGAAATACAACAGATTAACGGGCGAGTCGCAGCTTTAGCGATTCGTCGCCAGGCTAGGAGAAAAGCGCTGCCGTTCTATGCATTAATCAAACAAGGGGAAAAATTTCAATGGAACGAGGAAGCAGACAGAGCTTTCGAGAACCCAACGAGCAATTTCGACACCACCAATATTGGTGGCGCCAAAGAGAAAGAACCTCTCCTCTTGTACATTGCAGCCACACCTCGGGTGGTCAGCACGGCCCTAGTAGTCGAAAGAGAAGAAGAAGGCAAGCTTCATGGAGTTCAGCGGCTATTTCATCGGTAATTTTTATCGCCGTCAAAACAGCGGTACCCGCAATATCAAAAGCTAGCTTATGGAGTATTCACGACAGCAAGAAAATTGCGACACTATTTTTCGGCGCACCCGATAATAGTGGTCAACGAGGCTCCCTTATCAAATATACTGAACAACCCAGAAGCTACGGGTCGTGTCTCCCTTTGGGGAATAGAACTTTCCCTCGGGACATCACGTATGAAAAAGAAAAGCAATAAAATCGCAGGTCTTACCAGATTTCATTGCAGAGTGGATGGAGCTACAAAACACGGGACTCCCAGATTTATCGAGAACTTGGACCATGAATTTTGATGGATCCAAAAGATTGGAAGGTGCTGGAGCAGGCGTGATATTAGTATCACCTGAAGGCGACAAGTTGAAGTATGTTCTGCGGATGACGTTCCCAAACGCGTCTAACAATGAAGCGAATATGAAGCTCTCATACACGGGATGAAGATGGCGAAAGCTTGCGGTGCAACCCGTGAAAATTTTCGGCGACGCACAATTGGTGGCACAGCAAGTCATGAACCAATGTGATGCGGTCAACGAAAGTATGATAGCATATAAAGAGGTGTACAACGAGCTCGAGAAGTTATTCGATGGTTGCGAAGTAAATCACATCAGCAGGATGAGCAACGATGAAGCCGACGTTCTTGCAAACATCGGGTCACAGTGTCTCGCAGGCGTATTTTGGGAAGAGATAAGCGAGAGATCAACAAAGCTGGCAAAACCAAAGAAGGAGAAGAAAGAGAAAACCTCGAGTATCACCAAAGACACAGAAGAAGAAGAAGAAGATCAAGAGCTAGTCATGATGGTGCAAGTTCCATGGATGCAGGCTTACATATCATATATCCTAAGAAAAACAATACCCGACGATCCAGTCGAAGCAAGGCGAATAATCAGAAGATCAAAAGCCTTCACTGTGGTAAAAGGGGAGCTGTACAAACGCAGTATCTCGGGCGTGCTACAACGGTGTGTTACACCCGAAGAAGGAAGGATCATCCTAAAGGACGTACATGAAGGAATATGCGGGCACCATGCGAGTAGCAGAGCTATCGCGGCTAAGGTTTTCAGAGCAGGATTTTATTGGTTAACAGCAATCGAGGACGCAAAGGAAATCGTGAGAACTTGCGACGCGTGCCAAAGATTTGCCGCCAAACCTCACTCTCCTGCCGCAGAACT
This sequence comes from Lolium multiflorum, assembly GCA_030979885.1. NCBI lineage: Eukaryota > Viridiplantae > Streptophyta > Magnoliopsida > Poales > Poaceae > Lolium > Lolium multiflorum. The sequence continues at coordinate 105,428,025 of CM061749.1, forward strand.
TATGCCAATACCATTATCTTGGCCCTTCGCTCAATGGGGTCTTGATATGGTGGGTAAACTACATAAAGCTTCGCCAGGAGGATACGAGTATATGCTGGTTGCTGTCGACAAATTTACAAAGTGGATAGAAGCAAAGCCGATAAATTCACCGGACGACGCGCGTCGGCAATCAAATTTGTAAAGAGCATCGTCTTCAGATTTGGAGTTCCTCACAGTATTGTGACAGACAACGGCAGCAATTTTACATCCAAGGAGTTCAAAGCGTACTGCGCAGAAGTGGGCATTAAATTGAGTTTTGCGTCTTGCGCATCCTCAGACTAATGGACAAGTCGAGAAGGCCAACGGCATCATCTGCAATGGCATCAAAAAGCGCCTGCTAGGCCCACTGGAAAAAGCTCGGCATACTTGGTCGGAGGAGTTACCAAGTGTGTTGTGGAGCATCCGAACAACACCAAATACGGCGACACAAGAAACACCGTTTTTTCTGGTCCATGGAGCCGAAGCAGTCCTGCCGATAGAAATAGAGCATGATTCTCCAAGAGTCATGGAATATAATGAAGAAACCTCGAGGGAAGCCCTGGAGGACGACGTTGATGCACTTGACGAAGCTCGAGACGAAGTTCTGTCACGAGTCTCAAAATATCAACAGGACCTGAAGAATTATCACAGTCGGAGATTGCGGCCACGATCTTTTCAAGTTGGTGATCTAGTTCTGCGGCTCAACCAGAAAAGTCACGAAAAACTCGAGTCACCCTGGCTAGGACCATACATCGTCACAGAAGTAATAGAAGGAGGAGCATACAGAATCAAAGACAAGAAGACAGGGATTGACGAGCCAAATCCCTGGAACGTGGCACAGCTCAGGCGTTTCTACGCCTAGATATCGAAAATATAGTCCTCCTTTGTAAAACTACAATGTACTGAAACGCCCGCGAGTTTTGAGCCTCTTTTCCTTTTTCGGGGCACCGAGTGGGGCCGGAAAGGTTTTTAATGAGGCGGGCTCGCGGTGCTGCAATATAATAAAGATAGTGGAATTATATATCTTTTCTCGACAGGATCAGGGGATTCCCCCTAAAAGATACAATATATATATACACACATTGTCGATGAACGCAAAAAGAAGCATCCTGCCTTGGTAGAAAAATACCTCGCCAAAGCAAAAAGAGATATCGACAAAATAGTGATCAACAAAAAGCTCGGGGGCTTGCACCCGCAAAAAATAGTACACAGTGTATATTATCTTGCCTTGGGACAACCTCGCATTATAATAAACAATCGCAATCAAAACGCCCGGGGGCTTGGCGACAAAAATAAAATGACTTTACAATATAGTTCGTATACACAGGATACAAATTTTGGAATAAGTTCGTCTTCAAGGATTTCCCAATAAATTGTCTATGGTCAAGCGCTCATTATTTACAGCGCGAGTACTATGCTCAGCGTAGCTACCCTTCACGAAGAATTCGGAATCCATCCGAAGAAGTTCATCCATCATATCTTCAGCAACAGGAGTAACAATGTCATCGTATTTGCCGAAGTTTCTTTTCTTCTTCGACATCTTCTCCAGGCACTTTGGGACAACTTGCCCTACGTCTAACTTCGGGTAGCAAATCTTTATCATGATCATCGCAAACCTTGCGCCAGCAGCTAGTTGGGCTCGTACAAAGCCGTGGATGCGAGGAGCATCTCGAAATTTGTCCATCAACGCAGGAAGAGTCTCTGGCATCTTATTGCGAGGAAACATAGTACCATAAACCAGAGACAAAGTCCTTGTACAGAAGTCAAGATATTCGCGAACCTGAAGCGCACGATCTTGAAATCTCACGATTTGGCGAGTCCGTTCAGGTGTGCCCCAAAAAGTCGACCCATGTTCACGCGCAAGCCGAAGAAGAACATTGGAACGAGCCTCGACACGTTTATCTTCAGTTGTAGTATCCAAAAAAGCACCTATTGTTTCTTAAAACAATTCAGTGGGCAATAAGGAGGCAAGCAGCAAAGGAAAAGAAGAAGCAAGATAAAGACAATGAAACTTACCCGCCATATCCAAGCTAGCATCTGTTAGCAGCTGGAGCATAGAATTTTCTCGAGATGTAGCTGCGCAGCCTCAGCAACAGCGGCGTCCTTTCAGTTATGGCATCCTGAGCTTGTTGAAGCGCAATTTTTTCCCTTTGAGAAGATTCTCGAGATTGCTCCATAAGCATAAGCGACTGTTTCTTCACGGACTGAAGTTGTTGTCGAAGTTCTTGTAAATCTTCCGACAAAGGTGTGCTGGAAGACCCTTCAAGGTAATTGTCGTCGTTTCTTATTTTCTTCGACAAGGAAGACGCGGGAGCAGCATCGGGAGAAGGATTCGTTGAATAATTGTCAAATATCAACTGGAAAAGAAAATCCCCGAATCAAAGATAGCATCAAAAGGAATTTCATTGATTGTAGAAAATTTACATGGCCATTACAAAAGAAGTTCTCCTAAGGGATTGGCAGGGAATTTGTCGCCAATACTAAAATGGCGACAATAGCAAAGGAAACAAAGAAAGCAAAAACTAGACCTCCGGCTTTGATGAGCTAGGGGTCGAAGACGGCTTGATCCCGATATAAGCCAGGATTTTCTTCGTGTTGGGCTTAGCTGCCTTGATCAAAGACTTCCACCTCGACTGTTCTATCTGATCAGTGTCGCCAACTTTCGCCCAGTCGATAGACTGCTGGCTATCAGCAACCAAGGCGACAGTATTTTCCACGGCAACCTTCATATTCTCATGACGCACCCTTAGCCCAAGATCTTCTGATGGATTAAAGCACTTGGCGAGGTTAAGGAAAGTTGCGGGTTCCTCTTTCTTTGGGAAAAAATAAGGAAAAAGCCGCGACAACCCTGCTTTAGCCTGATCAATGCCTTCGCGTGCCTCTGATCCATGAACCTCGAGGAATGAAAGGGCGTCAAGAAGAGGATCATTGACGGGTTCTTCAAGTTGAAACTCTTGAGCTGTTCTAGCTGTCAAGAAAGAAACTCATTGAGCAACAAACGAGTGCAGAGAAGGAAATACAAAAAATAATAAGTGGTACTTACCGACGAAGCGGCGACTTTGCGTCCTTAAACGCTTAAGGATCGCCTCTTCACGAGCAGATTGGGCAGCTATATGATCGCTCAGAGAAGTTTCAGCGGTGTGAAGCCTTTTTCTAAGATCTTCGACACCAGCAGCGTCAACCTTGGCCTTGTCAGCTTCTGCTCTAGCTTCAGTAGCATCCAATTCGGCCTTTTTGCGAGCCTTTTCACTATGCTCTAACTGTTGAGCAAGTGTGTTGGCACGCTCATTGGCCTCCGCCAGTTTTTCTGGCAAAGAAGAAAAATATAGTTAAAAACTTCGACAACAAAGGAGCAAAAGGGCAGAGGCAAAAAAGACCTAGCAAAACATTACCTTCAGTTTTATTAGCATATTCACGGTACCCAACAAATTGGGCACCGATGCGAAGAAGATCCTTGATCATAGGCTGTTAAAAAAAAGGACAAAGAGAAAATGGGGGTATGAGAAAAATATGGTGATACACAGAAGTAAACAGAGAAAACATAAAACAATGACAAAAAAGTGAAGAACTTACATCCTCCATGAGAGGGTTCGAGGAGCTACTCAATTGGAGAGTAGGTTCCGCGATAATCTCCATCCTTGCCCTTTTCGGTAAAGAGGCTCGGGGGCTCGGAGGAGGAGTAGAAGCGCCGATGTTTTGTTGAGGAGGCGAGGATTCCTCTCCTTCAACCGCGGCTCTGAAATAACTAGGGTATGTGACATACTCGTTCGAGCAGCCACATCCAAAGTTGGTGTATCTTCGTCATCATCACTATCAAAAAAGGGTGGCAGCATAAAAAGCAAGGCAAGCAAAATTCTTCGAATAGGAAAATAAAAAAGACAGGGAACTCACGAACTGATGAGACTCGCGAGATATGGGTCATAAGCTGCCTTTTGCGGTGAAAGAGCAGTTTCTTTGGGTTGAGAGGTCCCGGAGTCCTCGACCTCATTTCTCTTCCTTTTGTTCTTCGGAGAAACAGCAGGAGGAGGAGTTTGTGCTGAGGTAGTATCTTCAGAAGCAGCATCCTTTTCAACAGATCCCGCAGATTTTCGAGAATCTGCGGGTTCATTCACAAAGGAGGGAGCTTCCTGGTTGTCATCAGTGACAATGGCCCTTTCCTCGACATCTCCACCCTCAGGAAGAGGAGGAAGCGAATCCATAGAAGGATGGTTCTGTCGAAAATATAAAGACATAAAAAAAAATATTAGAGAAATATCAAAACAATGAGATGCAGGAAAAGATCGGAACAAGGAACAAATTCGAGAAGACAAAATACCTTGGGGAGAGGATTGGTAGAGCTATATGGTTTCACGCGGCAAGAGGAAGGAATAGGATCCTTCTTGTTCAGCGAAGTAATTTTTCGGACAAGTTTTTCCAAGTCCTTCACAGCAAGATCCTTCGACAACCTATTGGCGTCATTCTCACCAGCATACGTCCAAAGGGGATTTTTGCGAGCCTGAAGAGGCTGCACTCTAATCCGAAGAAAGTAGGCAATGATTTGAACACCAGAAAGTTCTTTGCCTCGAGTATTCTGAAGCTCATGAATACGAGTCATAAGCGCTTCTGTCGCCTTTCTCTCTTCTTCGGAAGCTTCAGCATCCCAAGAATGGCGGCGTTGAATTTTGGCACTTCCGTCAAAAGGGACTATGTTGTGCTCGACAGAGTTGGCATCTTCTTCGTGAATATAGAGCCACCTTCTACGCCATCCTTGGACAGAATCAGGAAATTTAACGTCGAAGTAATCAACATCAGTTCGGACGCAGATAACAACTCCACCTATGTTATAGGTGGTGCTGTGGGAGCCATTGCGGCGGAGGCAGAAAATGCGCTTCCAAAGAATCCAATTTGGAGTGATTCCAAGGAAGCATTCGCACAATGTGATGAAAATAGAAATATGAAGGATGGAATTGGGGGTCAGCTGGTGTAGCTGAATCCCGTAGACAAAGAGAAGGCCGCGGAGGAAATCGTGAATTGGGGTAGAAAGGCCGCGGATGAGATGATCAACGAAACTAACCCGGTACTCCATTGGAGGGTTGGGATAGCTTTCTTCGCTGGGGAAGCGGATGGCGTCTTCTTTCTTCATCAAGCCAAGCCTTTTCAGCAGGTTAACATCCTGGTTTGTGACCTTGGACCTCTCCCACTCCGCGGTTCCTAGATCCGCGGCAGCCATTGATGAATCAGGTGTGCTGTGGCGAGTGAGACGCGTGCGTGGTGGCATCAACGGCAGTGGACAAAGCAATGCTTAGGCGTGCGAAAGATCAAACAGAGTTGGGCGCAGGGGAAGTTTTTGCAGAAGGGGAACAGATGTGCGGCGCAAACGAAGGATTGGACCGAGGTTGAAGAAAGGTTTATATAGGATTCGGACGAAGCAGTGCACCGTTGGATGAAGAAATCGTGTGGTGCAAAAGGATCTTGTAGATACAAGGGTAAAAAGGTATTTTTACTGGGAAGGAATGGAACAGGCGTTACCGTACGTGCGCCAGGAAAAGCGGAGGACGTGTGTCCCCCACTTGCACGTGTTAACGTGGTGGGAACAATAGACCCACAAGGCAGAAAAAATCCCAACTATTGATAAAGATGAAGAGAATTTGACAAGGGAAAGTATGTCGACAAGAAAAATAAAAAGAGAATGGCGACAGGACAAATCATTTGAATACTTTTGGAGCCTTTGATCAAATACAAGTTTTTGCCCAAACGCTCGGGGGCTACTTTGAAAAGATAAAAATTTCGAGTATGACAAGATAGAAAAGGCGAGAGCCTATGACCAAATGCAAGCATTTGTTCATAGCCTCGGGGGCTACTCCCATCGGGAGCGCTGGTCGCGCACCCGATAAATATAAAACTGTCGAGAAAGATTATAAATATAGCGGCAACGGATACTAATCTGTGGAGCCTACACCCAAGCACAAGTTCTTGGATGTAGCCTCGGGGGCTACTCCCATCGGGAACGCTGTTCGCGTGCCCGATGAATCTTATCAAAATAAACAGAAGTGAGTATATTTCGAGTTACACGGATAACTCTACATATACTCCCATCGGGAAGACAAAATAAGTCATCAAATATGACTCGATAAAATGTGCTATTCCAAAGGCGAAAAGCACTCGACAATATATTCTCGAACGCCAAAGTTGCGATCAATTTCTGAATGCCGCAAATTTGCGAAGGTAAGACCCCAGATCCGTTCTGCGGCGTGGCATCGCCAAAGACTGCGCTCTGCTACTTTTATCCGTATCAACGAATACGAAGAAAAATCTAACGGACGCGTTAGGTACCGATAAATTTATGGGACTCGACAGAATGGTAAGACCTTAAGCGGCACTTGTCGAAGTTTACAGTATCCCGAGATCATGTCCAGGGACGTGATCTTGAAGTAGGTTTTTGCGGATTGCCACTAGAGCGGTTAACTAGTACCTGATCCGTCAGATGAACTAGCCCCAACTACCATTATCCCTGTACAATATAGAATTTTATGTGAAGAAGTATAAATGAAAGCTCTCGAATAAAAATAAACAGTCGAGATTTCCCTTGACTCTACGATTCAAGCAAAATCTCGGGGGCTACTGACATAGGCATCCCAAATGGGCCTGCCAAAGATAGTACCGGGGTTTACTGAAGGCTCACTACCCGAAGTTTAAGAAGATTCGAGAGTCCAAGATATATTAAGGAAAGTTAGAGTTGTAATAGGAAGTGTTATTTGTAATCGGCGGGATGAGTTAGAAACCGTCCCGGACTCTGTAACTTGTACAAAACGAAACCCTCGGCTCCACCTCCTATATAAGGGGGAGTCGAGGGACAGGATCGAATCTATTGTCAACATAACCCTAGTTTTCATAATCGTCGAGTACTTTTCGCCTAAACCTTCGAGATCTACTTGCCCTCTACTTCTAGCAAAACCCTAGTCTACAATCTGTAGGCATTGACAAGTTAATCCTTTGTCACCAGGACTTCAGGCAGTACAAAACCCGCAGGGATTTGGACAACGCCCTCGCCCTTCGCCAAACACCTTAACCGTGAAGACGAAGAATTTCCCCCTGAAGAGTAGTATCATTAAGGCACTATCGTAGGTGTGAGTTGTATCTGTCCCTTTGTATCGTAGAGCGATGAATGGTTCTTAAAACCAACGGTGTGTTAGCTTTGTAATGTGTGATGCTTGGTATGAATGAAAAAGTGTTGTTGGTTTTTACCCCCTCAGCACTACTCAAGTTTTGAAACTTTGTGAACTTTAACTCAAACAAACCATAGAAATTTCCCTCTTATCTTATCATCTATCTCAATCTTCAGATGGCCCCACCAAACCGCAACGCCAACCAGGATGCCATGATGCAACTGCTGCAGACCCTGATGACCGATAGGGAAGATCAAAGAGCTGAACGACAAGCCAACATAGCGGCACTGCAACAGATAGCTCAAAACAATCAAGGCCACGGAAACCATGATCACCCAGGATCAAAGCTGAAGAACTTTCAGAACACCAACCCTCCGATGTTTAGCAAGACCGAAGAGCCCCTTGATGCTGATGACTGGCTCCAAACAATGGAGAACAACCTAGAAGTTGCGGGAGTAGAAGCCGCAGAGAAAGTACTGTTTGCCACCCACTACCTGTCAGGACCTGCCAGAGCCTGGTGGACGAGTGCCCGCGCAATGAAAGCCGGACAAATGATGACTTGGGAAGACTTCAAACTGAAGTTCAGCAAATACCATGTGCCCCAAGGACTGATTAAGAAGATGAGAGACGAGTTCCGCGAACTCAAGCAAGGAAGAATGTCCGTAGTGGAATACCGCGACAGGTTTCTTACACTGTTAAGGTACGCCCCGGATGAGACTGATACGTCTCCGACGTATCGATAATTTCTTATGTTCCATGCCACTTTATTGATGATACCTACATGTTTTATGCACATTTTATGTCGTATTTACGCATTTTATGGAACTAACCTATTAACAAGATGCCGAAGTGCCGTTCCTGTTTTCTGCTGTTTTTGGTTTCAGAAATCCTAGTAACGAAATATTCTCGGAATTGGACGAAATCACCTCCCAGTTCCTATTTTGCCGGAAGCATCGGAACACAGAGAGCGCGGAGGGCCCTGGTGGGCCCGATGACATGGTGGCGCGGCCCAGCCCTGCCGCGCCACCTATGGTCTCGTCGCCTCGTTGACCCTCTGCGCCGCCTCTTCGCCTATATAAAGCCCCTGCGCGAAACCCTTACGGAGAAAGCCACGATACGAGAAAAGTTCCGGAGCGCCGTCATCGCGAAGCCAAGATCTGGGGACAGAGTCTGTTTCCGGCACCCTGGGGAGCGGGGAAGTGCCCCGGAAGGCTTCTCCATCGACACCGCTGCCATCTCCACCGCCATCTTCATCACCGCTGCTCCCATGAGGAGGGAGTAGTTCTCCATCGAGGCTCGGGGCTGGGTAGCTATGTGGTTCATCTCTCTCCTATGTAGTTCAATACAATAATCTCATGAGCTGCCTTACATGATTGAGATTCATATGATGATGCTTGTAATCTAGATGTCATTATGCTAGTCAAGTGAGTTTTACTTATGTGATCTCCGGAGACTCCTTGTCCCACGTGTGGTGACAGTGTGTGCACCGTGTGGGTCTCTTAGGCTATATTTCACGAAGTACTTATTCATTGTTGAAGAGCGTAGTGAAGTGCTTATTTATATCTCTTTATGATTGCAATGTGCATCGTATCACAATTTATCTATGTGCTACTCTAGTGATGTGTTATTAAAGTAGTTTTATTCCTCCTGCATGTGTGCAAAGGTGACAGTGTGCACCGTGTTAGTACTTGGTTTATGCTATGATCATGATCTCTTGTAGATTGCGAAGTTAACTATTGCTATGATAATATTGATGTGATCTATTCCTCCTACATATGCATGAAGGTGACAGTGTGCATGCTATGCTAGTACTTGGTTTAGTCGTTTTGATCTATCTTACACTTAAGGTTACTTAAACATGAGCATTATTGTGGAGCTTGTTAACTCCGGCATTGAGGGTTCGTGTAATCCTACGCAATGTGTTCATCATCCAACAAAAGTGTAGAGTATGCATTTATCTATTCTGTTATGTGATCAATGTTGAGAGTGTCCACTAGTGAAAGTCTAATCCCTAGGCCTTGTTCCTAAATACTGCTGAGTTACTGCTTGTTCTTGTTTTTCTTGTGTTACTACTGCTGCAATACTACCACCATCAACTACACGCCGCAAGCTATTTTCTGGCACCGTTGCTACTGCTCATATATATTCATACCACCTGTATTTCACTATCTCTTCACCGAACTAGTGCACCTATTTGGTGTGTTGGGGACACAAGAGACTTCTTGCTTTGTGGTTGCGGGGTTGCATGAGAGGGATATCTTTGACCTCTTCCTCCCTGAGTTCGATAAACCTTGGGTGATCCACTTAAGGGAAAACTTGTCTTTCTACAAACCTCTGCACTTGGAGGCCCAACACGTCTACAGGAAAGGAGGGGAACATAGACATCAAGCACTTTTCTGGCGCCGGGGAGGAAAGGTAAAAGGTACTCACACTCCGGATCTCGGCTACTAAGCTATTTTCCGGCGCCATTGTAAGTACTCGAAGCTATTTCCTTTAGACTCTGCAATTGCGACATTTGGTTTCTTGTTTACACTAGTTAGGCATAATGGAAAACAACAAAAATATGAGAGATCTTTATGAACTTTATCTTGAATTAGGACATGATGTGTTTGAAGAGAGAATTAAAAAACCCATGGAACTTTATATGCATGATAATGGGAATGTTATTAGTATGAATGCTTTGAACACCATTGTTGCTAATGCTATGGAAAATTCTAAGCTTGGGGAAGCTGGCTTTGATGAGCATGATATTTTTAGTCCCCCAAGCATTGAGGAGAAAATTTACTTTGATGATACTTTGCCTCCCATTTATGATGATTATAATGATAGTAGTCTTTTGTTACCACCTGTTATGGAGGATAAATTTGATTATGATTACAATATACCTCCTATATTTGATAGCTACTTTGTTGAATTTGCTCCCACTACAATTAATAAGAATGACTATGCTTATGTTGGGAGTAGTAATTATTTTATGCATGAGACTCATGATAAGAATGCTTTATGTGATATTTATATTGTTGAGTTTGCTCATGATGCTACTGAAAGTTATTATGAGAGAGGAAAATATGGTTGTAGAAATTTTCATGTTACTAAAACACCTCTCTATGTGCTGAAATTTTTGAAGCTACACTTGTTTTATCTTCCTATGCTTGTTACTTTGCTCTTCATGAACTTGTTTATTTACAAGATTCCTATGCATAGGAAGCATGTTAGACTTAAATGTGTTTTAAATTTGCCTCTTGATGCTCTCTTTTGCTTCAACTCTTATTTCTTATGAGTGCATTATTAAAACTGCTGAGCCCATCTTAATGGCTATAAAGAAAAGAACTTCTTGGGAGATAACCCATGTGTTATTTTGCTACAGTACTTTGTTTTATATTTGTGTCTTGGAAGTTGTTTACTACTGTAGCAACCTCTCCTTATCATGTTTTTGTGCCAAGTAAAGTTTCTATGTCAAAGTTGATGTTATATTTGGGATCGCTGCGCAGAAACAGCATTGCTGTCTGTCACGAATCTGGGCACAGTTCTCTGTAGAAAATTCGAAAAAATCTGCCAATTTACGAGCTTGATCCTCAGATATGTACGCAACTTTCATTAGATTTGAGTTTTTCCATTTGAGCAAGTCTGGTGCCATCTTTAAATTCGTCTTTACGGACTGTTCTGTTGACAGATTCTGCCTTTTATTTCGCATTGCCGCTTTTGTTAAGTTGAATGAGTTTCTTTGTTCCATTAACTTTCAGAAGTTTTGTGCAATGTCCAGTGTTAAGAATGATTGTGTCACCTCTGAACATGTGAATTTTGATTATGCACTAACCCTCTAATGAGTTTGCTTAAAGTTTGGTGTGAAGGAAGTTTTCAAGGGTCAAGAGAGGAGTATGATATACTATGATCAAGAGGAGTGAAAGCTCTAAGCTTGGGGATGCCCCGTGGTTCATCCCTGCATATTTTAAGAAGAGACTCCCAAGGCATCCCCTTCTTCATCGACAAAGTATCAGGTTCCTTCTCTTGAAACTATATTTTTATTCCATCACATCTTATGTACTTTACTTGGAGCGTCTGTTTGCTTTTGTTTTTGTTTATGTTTGAATAAGTTCATCCTTGTGTGGAAGAGAGACACGCTCCGCTGGTTCGTATGAACACATGTGTTCTTAGCTCATAATATTCATGGCGAAGTTTCTTCTTCGTTAAATTGTTATATGGTTGGAATTGGAAAATGCTACATGTAGTAATTCTAAAATGTCTTGGATAATGTGATACTTGGAAATTGTTGTGCTCATGTTTAAGCTCTTGCATCATATGCTTTGCACCCATTAATGAAGAAATACATAGAGCTTGCTAAAATTTGATTTGCATATTTGGTTTCTCTAAGGTCTAGATAATATCTAGTATTGAGTTTTGAACAACAAGGAAGACAGTGTGTAGAGTCTTATAATGTTTACAATATGTCTTTTATGTGAGTTTTGCTGCACTTGTTCATCCTTGAGTTTGCTTCAAATAACCTTGCTAGCCTAAACCTTGTATCGAGAGGGAATACTTCTCATGCATCCAAAATCCTTGAGCCAACTACTATGCCATTTGTGTCCACCATACCTACCTACTACATGGTATTTCTCCGCCATTCCAAAGTAAATTGCTTGAGTGCTACCTTTAAAATTCCATCATTCACCTTTGCAATATATAGCTCATGGGACAAAATAGCCTTAAAAACTATCGTAGTATTGAATATGTACTTATGCACTTTATATTTTATTAAGTTGCTTGTTGTGCGATAACCATGCTTGGGAACGCCATCAACTATTGTTGAATATCATGTGAGTTGCTATGCATGTCTGTCTTGTCTGAAGGATCTATCATTTTAGTGGTTGGAGCATGCAAATTGTTAGAGAAGAACATTGGGCCGCTAACTAAAGCCATGAATCATGGTTGAAGTTTCAGTTTTGGACATATATCCTCAATCTCATATGAGAATAATAATTGTTGCTACATGCTTATGCATTTAAGAGGAGTCCATTATCTGTTGTCCATGTTGTCCCGGTATGGATGTCTAAGTTGAGAATAATCAAAAGCGAGAAATCCAAAATGCGAGCATTCTCCTTAGACCTTTGTACAGGCGGCATGGAGGTACACCTTTGTGACACTTGGTTGAAACATGGCATGCAAAGATCCGGTAGTCCAAGCTAAGTAGGACAAGGTGCGGGCACTATTAGTATACTATGCATGAGGCTTGCAACTTGTAAGATATAATTTACATAACTCATATGCTTTATTACTACCGTTGACAAAATTGTTTCATGTTTTCAAAATAAAAGCTCTAGCACAAATACAGCAATCGATGCTTTCCTCTTTGAAGGACCATTCTTTTACTTTTATTGTTGAGTCAGTTTACCTATCTCCCTCCACCTTAGAAGCAAACACTTGTGTGAACTGTGCATTGATTCCTACATACTTGCATATTGCACTTGTTATATTACTTTATATTGACACTATCCATGAGATATACATGTTATAAGTTGAAAGCAACCGCTGAAACTTAATCTTCCTTTGTGTTGCTTCAATACCTTTACTTTGATTTATTGCTCTATGAGTTAACTCTTATGCAAGACTTATTGATGCTTGTCTTGAAAGTACTATTCATGAAAAGTCTTTGCTTTATGATTCATTTGTTTACTCATGTCATTACCATTGTTTATGATCGCTGCATTCATTACATATGTTTACAATATGATCAAGATTATGATGGCATGTCACTTAAGAAATTATCTTTGTTATCGTTTTACCTGCTCGGGACGAGCAGAACTAAGCTTGGGGATGCTGATACGTCTCCGACGTATCGATAATTTCTTATGTTCCATGCCACTTTATTGATGATACCTACATGTTTTATGCACATTTTATGTCGTATTTACGCATTTTATGGAACTAACCTATTAACAAGATGCCGAAGTGCCAGTTCTGTTTTCTGTTTTTGGTTTCAAAATCCTAGTAACGAAATATTCTCGGAATTGGGCCAAATCACCTCCCGAGGTTCCTATTTTGCCCGGAAGCATCCGAACACCCGAGAGCGCGGAGGGCCCTGGTGGGCCGATGACATGGTGGCGCGGCCCAGGCCCTGGCCGCGCCACCCTATGGTCTCGTCGCCTCGTTGACCCTCTGCGCCGCCTCTTCGCCTATATAAAGCCCAGCCCGAAAACCCTTACGGAGAAAGCCACGATACGAGAAAAGTTCCGGAGCCGCCGTCATCGCGAAGCCAAGATCGGGGACGGAGTCTGTTCCGGCACCCTGCCGGAGCGGGGAAGTGCCCCGGAAGGCTTCTCCATCGACACCGCTGCCATCTCCACCGCCATCTTCATCACCGCTGCTGCTCCCATGAGGAGGGAGTAGTTCTCCATCGAGGCTCGGGGCTGTACCGGTAGCTATGTGGTTCATCTCTCTCCTATGTAGTTCAATACAATAATCTCATGAGCTGCCTTACATGATTGAGATTCATATGATGATGCTTGTAATCTAGATGTCATTATGCTAGTCAAGTGAGTTTTACTTATGTGATCTCCGGAGACTCCTTGTCCCACGTGTGTAAAGGTGACAGTGTGTGCACCGTGTGGGTCTCTTAGGCTATATTTCACGAAGTACTTATTCATTGTTGAAGAGCGTAGTGAAGTGCTTATTTATATCTCTTTATGATTGCAATGTGCATCGTATCACAATTTATCTATGTGCTACTCTAGTGATGTGTTATTAAAGTAGTTTTATTCCTCCTGCATGTGTGCAAAGGTGACAGTGCGTGCACCGTGTTAGTACTTGGTTTATGCTATGATCATGATCTCTTGTAGATTGCGAAGTTAACTATTGCTATGATAATATTGATGTGATCTATTCCTCCTACATATGCATGAAGGTGACAGTGTGCATGCTATGCTAGTACTTGGTTTAGTCGTTTTGATCTATCTTACACTTAAGGTTACTTAAACATGAGCATTATTGTGGAGCTTGTTAACTCCGGCATTGAGGGTTCGTGTAATCCTACGCAATGTGTTCATCATCCAACAAAAGTGTAGAGTATGCATTTATCTATTCTTATGTGATCAATGTTGAGAGTGTCCACTAGTGAAAGTCTAATCCCTAGGCCTTGTTCCTAAATACGCTGAGTTACTACTGCTTGTTTCTTGTTTTACTGTGTTACTACTGCTTGCAATACTACCACCATCAACTACACGCCAGCAAGCTATTTTCTGGCACCGTTGCTACTGCTCATATATATTCATACCACCTGTATTTCACTATCTCTTCGCCGAACTAGTGCACCTATTTGGTGTGTTGGGGACACAAGAGACTTCTTGCTTTGTGGTTGCGGGGTTGCATGAGAGGGATATCTTTGACCTCTTCCTCCCTGAGTTCGATAAACCTTGGGTGATCCACTTAAGAGGAAAACTTGCTGCTGTTCTACAAACCTCTGCACTTGGAGGCCCAACACTGTCTACAGGAAAGGAGGGGGAACGTAGACATCAGAGACCGACACCAATGAGAAGAGGAAGGAAAGATTTCTGAATGGACTGCATGATGAAATGCAAACGGTGCTAGTGAACATTCCGTTCGCTGACCTAGAAGCCCTGGTAGACTCAGCCATACAAATGGAAGGAAAGCTGCATCAGGCCAATGAGAACCGCGAGGATGATGAACCAGAATGGACCCCACCATGCAGAAGCACCGCAACAACTCGACTGGAGGATTCACCCCAAGACACAACAAGCCCCCTGCTCAGAATAATCGCCCCAACTACACCAACAACAACGGAGGACCCCCGAAGCCCGGAGGCAACCACAACCACAGCCACCATAACAACAACAACCCCAACAACAACAACAACAATGGGAACAACAACAAACCCAACACTGGCCCGAGGAATGGAAGCAATGCCACCCCCGTCACCCCTGATACGTCTCCAACGTATCGGTAATTTCTTATGTTCCATGCTACTTTATTGATGATACCTACATGTTTTATGCACATTATATGTCGTATTTATGCATTTTGGAACTAACCTATTAACAAGATGCCGAAGAGCAGTTGCTGTTTTCTGCTGTTTTTGGTTTCAGAAATCCTAGTAAGGAAATATTCTCGGAATTGGACGAAATCACCGCCCATGGTCCTATTTTTGCACGGAGCTTCCAGAAGACCGAAGAGATAACGAAGTGGGCGACGAGGCGCCGCCACCATAGGGCCGCGCGACCAGAGGGGGCCGCGCCGCCCTGGGTGTGGGCCCTCGTCAGCCCCTGACCTACCCTTCGCCTACTTAAAGCCTCCGTCGCGAAACCCGTACTGGGAGCCACGATACGGAAAACCTTCGAGAGACACCGCCGCCGCGAATCCCATCTCGGGGATTCGGGAGATCGCCTCGGCACCTGCCGGAGAGGGGATTCATCTCCCGGAGGACTCTTCATCGCCATGATCGCCTCGGAGTGATGAGTGAGTAGTTCACCCCTGGACTATGGGTCCATAGCAGTAGCTAGATGGTCGTCTTCTCCTAATTGTGCTTCATTGTTGGATCTTGTGAGCTGCCTAACATGATCAAGATCATCTATCTGTAATACTATATGTTGTGTTTGTCGGGATCCGATGAATAGAGGATGCTATGTTATGGTGATTATCAATCTATTGTTTATGATCTTGCATGCTCTCCGTTATTAGTAGAGGCTCTGGCCAAGTTTTTACTCTTAACTCCAAGAGGGAGTATTTATGCTCGATAGTGGGTTCATGCCTTCATTGACACATGGGACAGTGACAGAAAGTTCTAAGGTTGTGATGTGATGTTGCCACTAGGGATAAAACATTGATTCTATATCTAAGGATGTAGTTGTCGATTACATTACGCACCATACTTAATGCAATTGTCTTTGCTTTGCAACTTAATACGAATGGGGTTCGATGAACCTGAAGGTGGACTTTTTAGGCATAGATGCGGTTGGATGGCGGTCTATGTACTTTGTCGTAATGCCCAATTAAATCTCACTATATTTATCATATCATGTATATGCATTGTTATGCCCTTCTCTATTTGTCAATTGCCCGACTGTAATTTGTTCACCCAACATGCTTTTATCTTATGGGAGAGACACCTCTAGTGAACTGTGGACCCCGGTCCTATTCTTTACATAGCATACAATCTACTGAAATTGTTCTTTACTGTTTTCTTGCAAACAATCATCTTCCACTCGATACGCTTAATCCTTTGTTACAGCAAGCGGTGAGATTGACAACATCACTGTTTCGTTGGGGCAAAGTACTTTGGTTTTGTTGTGCAGATTCCACGTTGGCGCCGGAATCCCTGTTGTTGCGCCGCATCACATTTCGCCACCATCAACCTTCAACGTGCTTCTTGGCTCCTCCTGGTTCGATTAAACCTTGGTTTCTTTCTGAGGGAAAACTTGCCACTGTGTGCATCATACCTTCCTCTTGGGGTTCCCAACGGACGTGTACATTTACGCGCATCAAGCCTTTTTCTGGCGCCGTTGCCGGGGATCAAGACACGCTGCAAGGGGAGTCTCCACTTCTCAATCTCTTTACTTTGTTTTTGTCTTGCTTTATTTTATTTACTACTTTGTTTGCTGCACCTAAACAAAACACACAAAAATTAGTTGCTAGTTTTACTTTATTTATTGTCTTGCTCTCTATATCGAAAACACACAAAAATTAGTTACTTGCATTTACTTTATCTAGTTTGTTTTATTTACTGTTGCTAAAATGAATACCCCTGAAAATACTAAGTTGTGTGACTTCACAAATGCAAATAATAATGATTTCCTATGCACACCTATTGCTCCACCTGCTACTACAGCAGAATTCTTTGAAATTAAACCTGCTTTACTGAACTTGGTTATGAGAGATCAATTTTCTGGTGTTAGTTCTGATGATGCTGCTGCCCATCTCAATAATTTTGTTGAACTTTGTGAAATGCAAAAAGTATAAGGATGTAGATGGTGATATTATTAAATTGAAAGTGTTTCCTTTCTCATTAAGAGGAAGAGCTAAAGATTGCTATCTTTGCCTAAGAATAGTATTGATTCATGGACTAAATGTAAGGATGCTTTTATTGGTAGATATTATCCTCCCGCTAAAATTATATCTTTGAGAAGTAGCATAATGAATTTTAAGCAATTAGATACTGAACATGTTGCTCAAGCATGGGAGAGAATGAAAACTTTGGTAAAGAATTGCCCAACCCATGGACTGACTACTTGGATGATCATCCAAACCTTCTATGCAGGACTAAATTTTCTTCGCGGAATTTATTGGATTCAGCTGCTGGAGGTACCTTTATGTCCATCACATTGGGCGGCTACAAAACTTCTTGATGATATGATGATAAATTACTCTGAATGGCACACGGAAAGAGCTCCACAAGGTAAGAAGGTAAATTCTGAAGAAACCTCTTCCTTGAGTGATAAGATTGATGCGATTATGTCTATGCTTGTGAATGGTAGATCTAATGTTGATCCAAATAATGTTCCTTTAGCTTCATTGGTTGCTCAAGAAGAAAATGTTGATGTGAATTTCATTAAAAACAATAATTTCAACAACAATGCTTATAGGAACAACTGGTAATAACTATAGGCCATATCCTTCTGCTAATGGTAATGGTTATGGTAATTCTTATGGGAATTCTTACAACAATAATAGGAGTGTACCCTCTGGTCTTGAAGCTATGCTTAAAGAATTTATTAGTACACAAACTTTTAACAAATCTGTTGAGGAAAAGCTTGATAAAATTGATATTATTGCTTCTAGAGTTGATAGACTTGCCTCTGATGTTAATCTTTTAAATTTGAAAGTTATGCCTAATAATGATATTGATAATAATATTACTACTACAGCAAATGCCATCCAAGTTAGAATTAATGAGAATATAAGACTAATGGCTGAACTGCGTGCTAGGTGGGATAGAAAGAAATGAAAAACTAGCTAAAGAGAATAATGTAGCTAAAGTTTGGACTATTACCACCACTAGTAATGCTAATTCTTCACATGTTGCTGCACCTCCTACTATCAATGGTAAAATAATTGGTGTTGGCAATGTTTCTACTCCTAGTGCAAAGCGTACAAAACTGCCTGAAATTGCTAAAACTGCTGAAACTGCTTGTGATAAAACTGCTGAAATTTTTTCCAACCTTGGGAACAATGATCCCATTGCTGTAGCTCATAATGATTTAGACTTTGATGATTGCCACATCTCTGAAGTTATAAAGTTCTTACAAAAACTTGCTAAAAGTCCTAATGCTAGTGCTATAAATTTAGCCTTTACAAAATATATTACAAATGCTCTCATAAAAGCTAGAGAAGAGAAACTAAAACTTGAAACTTCTATTCCTAGAAAGTTAGAAGATGGTTGGGAGCCCATCATTAAAATGAAATTCAATGACTTTGAATGTAATGCTTTATGTGATCTTGGTGCAAGTATTTCTGTTATGCCTAAAAAGATTTATGATATGCTTGACTTGCCACCATTGAAGAATTGTTATTTGGATGTTAATCTTGCCGATAATGTTAAAAAGAAACCTTTGGGGAGGATTGATAATGTGCGCATCATACCTTCCTCTTGGGGTTCCCAACGGACGTGTACATTTACGCGCATCAAGCCTGTTTTCTGGCGCCGTTGCCGGGGATCCCATCTCGGGGGATTCAGGAGATCGCCTCCGGCACCTGCCGGAGAGGGGATTCATCTCCGGAGGACTCTTCATCGCCATGATCGCCTCCGGAGTGATGAGTGAGTAGTTCACCCCTGGACTATGGGTCCATAGCAGTAGCTAGATGGTCGTCTTCTCCTAATTGTGCTTCATTGTTGGATCTTGTGAGCTGCCTAACATGATCAAGATCATCTATCTGTAATACTATATGTTGTGTTTGTCGGGATCCGATGAATAGAGGATGCTATGTTATGGTGATTATCAATCTATTATTTATGTGTTGTTTATGATCTTGCATGCTCTCCGTTATTAGTAGAGGCTCTGGCCAAGTTTTACTCTTAACTCCAAGAGGGAGTATTTATGCTCGATAGTGGGTTCATGCCTTCATTGACACCTGGGACAGTGACAGAAAGTTCTAAGGTTGTGATGTGATGTTGCCACTAGGGATAAAACATTGATTCTATATCTAAGGATGTAGTTGTCGATTACATTACGCACCATACTTAATGCAATTGTCTGTTGCTTTGCAACTTAATACTGAATGGGGTTCGGATGATAACCTGAAGGTGGACTTTTTAGGCATAGATGCAGTTGGATGGCGGTCTATGTACTTTGTCGTAATGCCCAATTAAATCTCACTATATTTATCATATCATGTATATGCATTGTTATGCCCTTCTCTATTTGTCAATTGCCCGTAATTTGTTCACCCAACATGCTTTTATCTTATGGGAGAGACACCTCTAGTGAACTGTGGACCCCGGTCCTATTCTTTACATAGCATACAATCTACTGAAATTGTTCTTTACTGTTTTCTTGCAAACAATCATCTTCCACTCGATACGCTTAATCCTTTGTTACAGCAAGTGAGATTGACAACCTCACTGTTTCGTTGGGGCAAAGTACTTTGGTTTTGTTGTGCAGATTCCACGTTGGCGCCGGAATCCCGTTGTTGCGCCGCATCACATTTCGCCACCATCAACCTTCAACGTGCTTCTTGGCTCCTCCTGGTTCGATTAAACCTTGGTTTCTTTCTGAGGGAAAACTTGCCACTGTGCGCATCATACCTTCCTCTTGGGGTTCCCAACGGACGTGTACATTTACGCGCATCACCCCGAAGGACAAGTCAACAATAAACTGCTATGAATGTGGAGTTGTGGGTCACTACTCCAATGAGTGCCCCAAGAAGCTTGATTGCCGCCAACACTGCTGCACCTGCCCAGCAACAACGCCGCTTCGCAGGTAGAAAGAACCAGAACAACAATAACGGCCGCCTCTACCACATGAATGCAGCAGAAGCACAGGAAGCACCTCAGGCCATGCCAAGTATGTTTTTCTGTTAATCAAATTGCTCAATCTTTCTTAGGAACCTAACTTTTCTTAAAATCTCGGGACGAGATTTGTTTAAGGGGGAAGGGTTTGTAACATCCCAAAAATTTAAAACAAAGAGAAAATGAATTCCCTTTTTCCAAAAATGAGAACCAACAAAAACTTTTATTAAATTAAGTTTGGTACATAGTGAGCATGCTTATATGTTGTGATATTGCCATGATTGTTTATTTATTGCATTGAACCTAATTCCAAAACCCTAAACCCTAATCTTCTCACAACAAAATAGTATCAAATAAGAAGGAACTAAAATAAAATAAAAATATGTGGGCATATAACCCTAGTAGGCAAATCTTGACTAATAACCATCTTACTTGTCTAAATAGTGATGAACCATTACTAGACCTCCATTAAACCCTAAACCTCACTCCCTTCTCACCATCCTTTATACACAAAATAAAAAGAAATGAAATTAATTAAGAAAAGGGCCTATGTGCCTATGACTATTTTGGTAAGACTCCTACCTAGACCTTTCTACTTGATTAGATGCTTTGAAAACCTCAACCAAACTAATCAAGTACTTCCCCAACCAAAACCAAGGTGAAACAAAAAGAAAGAAAAAGAAATTAAACCTATGCATAGGAGCATATGTGGCACATAGCCATTTTTCCAAAACTTGACCTAAGCACCTCTACCTTGCCCAAATGGTTTGAAAACTTTACCAAACCCAATCTAACATTAAATAAACCCTAAACCATGACCTTTGATCATAAATAAAGAAATGGAAATAAAAATATGAAATACACATATGTGCATATGGCCCAAAAATACAAATTTGAGCCAAAGACCACCAAACTTGTTTCCATTGCTTGGATTGCCTTCTTATATCCTTGTAAACCTCAACCACATCAATGAGATCAAGAAAAACCAAATCAAATTGAAAATAAGAGGATTTTCCAATACACCTATGTGGATATGGCCATTTTTGCAAATCTTTGAACAAGACCTTTTTAAATGGACTCAATGGTTTGGAAATGTTTCTAAACTAATAAGAATCACCTTAGAGTCAACAAAAGTCAAATTAAATGGAGAGAAATTAAATAGGGAGAAAATCCCAATTTCACTCACATACACATTATGCCAAATTACAAATCTTCACTCTAGGCCATAATTGCTTGCTCTCTTGCTTGTAGAATACCTAAATATGATAAACTAACACAATTGCATCAATGAAACCAGAATCAAACCAAAGGAAATCTCAAAATCTTCACACATATGATAATGGTCATATGTCACCAAAATATTTTCTTCACTACTTTACCCCTCTGGTTTTCTCTATTCTTAAACTAAAATTGGTAAACCAAAGACATGTCATCCAAGACCATGTCAAGGTGAGTAACTTTCATGTTGACCACCATGGCCAGAGTTGACTAGGTTGACCAGTATGAATGTGACAAGTAGTGATGTTAAAACAAAGAGAAGATCATCTCACTTTTGCCATTTTGCAAATCCACTCTAAAATGGACACCACCACCACCAATCTACTGCAAATATTATAGGATTACGCTCCACCAAAATTCACTGAAAAATTTCAAAATATAGTTCTTGCGGCCATTGTGTCGAACAAGTTATGTGCACCCTTCTAACAACTACCTACACTCAAAAATCCAGCAGATTCTTGCCCTAACCATCCATCCTAGCTCAGCACTGGTACTCTCCTACCCCCCTTGCATCATTGAAGTACCAGAGACATCACATTTTGGACAAAACTATGCTCAACAAGGTCATGCCGTGGCATGATGACACACCACCATGCCATCTCTCCATCAACCCTCCTCCTCTCTGCCAAACAATGTCAACGAGGTAGCCCACACTCCCTCGTCACCCTCGTACCCTCCCTGGCCCAAGACGCGCACGAGACTGGCCAAACACGCGTGCCCAGACACACCCATGCCGGCTACGTCGCGCCAGGAGCGCCGACACGCCGGAGCACGCCGGTACATGGCGTCGCCCCGCTGACCCAGACCACCTCTCGCCCTCTCCTCGCGCCCATCGCCGTGACACCAGCTAGCGCCACTGCTCACCTGCGCCGAAGAGGACAGACGCCATCATCCATGACTTTCCGCCACGGTACTGCCCACCTCCGTCACGCTCCTGCTCGCCACAGGCCACCATTCTCTGCGTCAGCACGCTCATCGTGATCGCCTTGACGTCGTCAACAACCCCCGCCCATGCCTTGCCCCTTCGTCGCCCCAGAACGACGAGCTCGTCGCCGACCCGCCGGTGACCTTCGCAGCACCTCGCGCCCCTATAAATAGAGGTCGCCCCAACCCTTCTCAAGCACACCAACACACTCTCCTCACATCTCTGATCCTCCTCCACCTCTTCTCCACATCTATTACGCCCTAGACCACCCCAATTTCTCCGTCGATCGCCGGAGTCCGCCACCTTGCAATCCCGTGACTCCGTCCACCTCCGCTCCTCCCGCGACTACCAGTGGAATCCTCGTCCTCGACAACCCCATCTAGCACCCGCGCCGCCCCTCGCCGGAGCTCCAGCACGCCGCTGACCCCCTACCTCCGCCGCTGCAGCGAGGTCTTCTCCCCGTCGACGACGACGACTGCCAGCCGCCCGATCTACATCTAATCCAACGGCCGACGCTGCGCACCGTTTCGGTAAGGAAACCAACCACTGACGGGTGGCCCCTCACTTGTCAGCTGGCCCGCGTGCACCGTGGGCGTAGCTGGGCCGGCCCACCTCCCTCGTTCCTCCCCTGGCCCGTTTATTTTCCCGCCAAGCCCACCATTCAAATAAAGAAATTTCGAAATTAATAATTTTCTTCTCAGATGCTGTTTTGAAAATTGAATAGAATAAAATCTACCAAACCAAATTAAACAAATTTTATATATTTGGAAACCTTGATAAATTATCTACAAGACTACCCTGGTCCCAACCCTAGATCATTTGTAGAATAAATATGACAAAATAAACAAGGCAGGGCCTTTTTCCACTTCAATTAATTATTAAAAATTAAATAAAAATGCTATGGAGTTGATTCCAACTCTCATAATTCACCATTCAAATACTCTAATTGTTTCTGTAAAAATATGATAGTGGTACTGTATATGATCATGGGATAGATTCAAATAATTGCTTTATGGCCATTTCTAGCTCATTTAAACTATTTCAAAAATAGTATTTAAATTATATGAGGTATAGCTTCTCACTTAAATCATTACTCCAAGTGATTCAATATGAGTTGATAACACATGTATTAATGACCCATATGTTCTTATTTGAAAATATCAAATCATTCCCATAGTAGTAATAAAATTGTTCAAAATTACTTATTAAATCATATGAGATGTTTTGGTCTCATTTAAATCTTGTCTCAACTAAGTTAATATGGGGTAGAGACTCTGGTCAATTTTAAACTCATATTAAATTAGTTGATGATATTAAATCATTAATCATGAGTATTAAAAAGGCATGAGGTGGTGTACCTCATTTAAATCACTTCCCAATTGATACTTATGAAGAGGTTGACTTTGGTCAACCTAGGTCATATGACATTAATTGAGGAAATTAAATCTTAATAATAGTCAATGAGAGGAAATTATTTTCTCTCAAGAACTAAATAGAAACTCTAATTAATATTTATAATGAGAGGAAATTATTTTTCTTAAGAATAGAATTAAATCAACTCACCTAATAAGCATGTTGATTGATAGCTTAGTAGGAGTGATTTATGTGTGTGCTTAGTCTAGTACTTAGGCTTTGTGTGGTAATTGTGTGTATTATACTCGTATTTAGACGCTAGTACCGAGGAGTACACCGAGGAGGAGGAGGTCTACTTCCAGGAAGAAGAAGACCACTTTGATCAGTACACCACTCAAGGCAAGCTAATATTCTTGCTAAGTGCAAAGCTCTACAAGAGCAAGGCACCACCACTTTTTACTTTATGCTTAATGATCCCATCCCAAGTTTTACTTTACAAGCTTTATTGCTTTTGGTTTATCAAGGTTACTTTTTGATTCATGATTCACTTGGTCTAGAGTAGAACAAGATCATCAAATTTAGCCTAGAGCAATGAAAGCTAGATAGCACCCCTCATGATTAGTTGCTAGTGCTAACAAATAAAATTGACTACTTTAGATGGGAACATGTGAAATGACATGACTTTGAAAACCTTGGAATGAGAAGTCATTCTATTGAAAGATTTTGAAGGTGAATATGACTTGTGAATGACATGGTGAACTTTACAAAAACTGATGGTTGGGTTCGGATGCGATACCATTCCAATTTTACAAGTACCCCCACAATACCTGATATGGGTATGGCTTAACTAGAAGTTTATGTATCTTAGTATGGGTTCCCTCTAAACAAGCGTCATCGGGGTTATGCCAAGGGCTGCCTCCAAAGAAATATGAATTGATGTGGAATGACGTGAATGAGGTGAACTGTCCGGCCCAAGCCCTGTGCAGTTCCCAGGCTGACTGTCTGTCTTCACTGGGAGGCCAAGCTCATGGGGAGAGGTGCCTATACTAGGGTATGTAAGTGAAAGGTTATGGTTGGTAGTCCGCACACAGTGTGATAAATCAGGGCCAGTTAACCCTGACGGATTATTGCAAATGTTGTGGCACAAGTGTACGACCTCTGCAGAGTGTAGAACTATTCGAATAGCCGTGTCCACGGTTACGGACGATTGGAAAGGCCATACTGTTCCGTCATCAGAATTTTCAAAAATGTGACATGTGAAGGGTGACTTGTGATTTGAATTTGAAATGGTGACTTTGACTTGAATAACAACAGAGTTGTGGGAATGACACTAATGTTCCCACTTGAGTTAGTCTAGCGATTCAAGCATCTTTACTAAATGTTTATGAAATAAACTTGGCTTTATGCAAATAAACCTAGAGCTTAGCATCCCCCTTACTATAGTTGATAGTGCTTACATTAGTATTAGTTTGCGAGTACTTTAAAGTACTCATGGCTTTGTCCCTGGCTATTCAAATGGCCAGACTATGAAGGAGAACAACAGTACGAGGAAGATGGACAGCAGGATGTCTACGACAACTAGGATCGCTCCTGACGTCAACAGTTGCCTGTGGAATAGATGGACCTCAACCGTTACTTCGCTTCCGCTATGTGTTTTGTAATAGGATCTCTAGATCCACTATGATGTATTAAGACTGGATCATGTGATCCCTCTATGTAAGACAATTATGGGTTGTAATGAATGATGTGTTGTGATATCAATCTATTATGTCTCGCAAAAACAATATTCCTGGGATTGCGATGGATGGCATAATAGGCATCTGGACTTAAAAATCCGGGTGTTGACACCTTCCGTCTACTTAAAGCCTCCGTCGCGAAACCCCCTGTACCGAGAGCCACGATACGGAAAACATTACTAAGAGGCCGCCCCATGAATCCCATCTCGGGGATTCGGGAGATCGCCTCCGGCACCCTGCCGGGAGGGGAATCATCACCGGAGGGCTCTACATCATCATGCCCGCCTCCGGATTGATGCGTGAGTAGTTCATCCTTGGACTATGGGTCCATAGCAGTAGCTAGATGTCTTCTCCGCTTGTGCTTTCATTGTATTAGATCTTGTGAGCTGCCTAACATGATCAAGATCATCTATTTGTAATGCTACATGTTGTGTTTGGTGAGATCCGATGAATATAGAATATTATGTTAAGTTGATTATCAATCTATCATATATGTTTTGTTTATGTTCTTGCATGCTCTCCGTTGCTAGTAGAGGCTCTGGCCAAGTTGATACTTGTAACTCCAAGAGGGAGTAATTATGCTCGATAGTGGGTTCATGCCTCCATTAAATCTGGGACAGTGACAGAAAGTTCTAAGGTTGTGGATGTGCTGTTGCTACTAGGGATAAAACATTGATGCTTTGTCTAAGGATATTTGTGTTGATTACATTACGCGCCATACTTAATGCAATTATCTGTTGTTCGCAACTTAATACTTGAAGGGGTTCGGATGATAACTGAAGGTGGATTATTTAGGCATAGATGCATCTGGATAGCGGTCTATGTACTTTGTCGTAATGCCCTGATTAAATCACATAGTAATCATCGTTGATATATGTATTGAATCTTTATTTGTCAATTGCTCTTGTAATTTGTTCACCCAGCATGTTAGTTATCTTATTGGAGAGACACCACTAGTGAATGGACCCGGTCCAATCTTTTACATCTGAATACATTCTACTTGTTTTTACTGTTCTTTGCAAACAAACACCATCTTCCACTCGATATGCTTAATCATTTGTTTTCAGCAAGCGGGTGAGATTGACAACCTCATTTACGTTGGGACAAAGTACTTTATTTGTGTTGTGCAGGTTCCACGTTGGCGCCGGTTTCACTGGTGTTGCGCCGCACTACATTCCTCCACCAACAACCTTCACGTGCTTCTTGGCTCCCACTAGGTTCGATAACCTTGGTTTCTTTCTGAGGGAAACTTGTGTTGTGCGCATCATACCTTCCTCTTGGGGTACCCAACGGACGTGTACATCGCATCAAGACCGTTTTCTGGCGCCGTTGCCGGGGAGATCAAGACACGCTGCAAGGGGAGTCTCCACTTCCAATCTCTTTACTTTGTTTTTGTCTTGCTTTATTTTATTTTCTACTTTGTTTGCTGCACTTAAACAAAACACAAAAAAATTAGTTGCTAGCTTTACTTTATTTACTGTCTTGTTCTCTATATCAAAAACACAAAAAAATTAGTTACTTGTCTTTACTTTATTTGCTTAGTTTACTTTACTACTGTTATAATGGGTACTCCTGAAAATACTAAGTTGTGTGACTTCACTAGCACAAATAATAATGATTTTATATGTACTCCTATTGCTCCACCTGCTACTACAGCAGAATTCTATGAAATTAAACCTGCTTTACTGAATCTTGTTATGAGAGAGCAATTTTCTGGTGTTGTACTGATGATGCTGCTGCCCACCTTAATAATTTTGTTGAACTTTGTGAAATGCAAAAGTATAAGGATATACATGGTGATATTATAAAACTGAAATTGTTTCCTTTCTCATTAAGAGGAAGAGCTAAAGATTGGTTGCTTTCTTTACCTAAGAATAGTATTGATTCATGGACTAAATGTAAAGATGCTTTTATTAGTAAATATTATCCTCCTGCTAAGATCATATCTTTGAGAAGTAGCATTATGAATTTTAAACAATTTGATAATGAACATGTTGCTCAAGCATGGGAGAGAATGAAATCTTTGGTAAAGAATTGCCCAACCCATGGACTGACTACTTGGATGATCATCCAAACCTTTTATGCAGGATTGAATTTTTCCTCAAGGAACCTATTGGATTCAGCTGCTGGAGGTACTTTTATGTCCATCACTCTGGGCGCCGCGACTAAATTACTTGATGATATGATGATCAATTACTCTGAATGGCACACTGAAAGAACTCCTCAAGGTAAGAAGGTAAATTCTGTTGAAGAAACCTCTTCTTTGGGTGATAAGATTGATGCTATTATGTCTATGCTTGCAAATGGTAGATCTCATATTGATCCTAATAATGTTCCTTTAGCTTCATTGGTTGCTCAAGAAGAAAATGTTGATGTGAATTTCATTAAAAGTAATAATTTCAACAACAATGCTTATAGGAATAATTATGGTAACAACAACTTTAGGCCATATCCTTCTAATAATAGTAATGGTTATGGTAATTCTTATGGTAATTCTTACAACAATAATAAGAGTGTACCCTCTGGTCTTGAATCCATGCTTAAAGAATTTATTAATACACAAACTGCTTTCAATAAAACTATTGAAGAAAAGCTTGATAAAATTGATATTCTTGCTTCTAAGGTTGATAGTCTTGCTCTTGATGTTGATCTTTTAAAATTGAAAGTTATGCCTGAGAAAGTTGAAGATGCTAGGTTTGCTAAAACAAATGCCATCCAAGTTAGAATTAATGATAATATTAGATTGTTGGCTGAATTGCATGCTAGGTGGGATAGAGAAGAAAAAGAAAAACTTGCTAAAAAAATAATGTAGCTAAAGTATGGACTATTACCACCACTAGTAATGTTGATTCTTCACATGTTGCTGCACCTCCTACTATTAATGGTAAAATAATTGGTGTTGGCAATGTTTCTACTCCTAGTGCAAAGCGCACAAAATTGCTGAAATTTTTCAAAATATTGGTGACAATGATTCCATTGCTGTAGAACATAATGGTTTAGACTTTGATGATTGTCATATTACTGAAGTTATAAAGTTCTTACAAAAACTTGCTAGAAGTCCTAATGCTAGTGCTATAAATTTAGCCTTTACAAAACACATTACAAATGCTCTCATTAAAGCTAGGAAGAGAAATTAAAACTTGAAGCTTCTATTCCTAGGAAGTTAGAAGATGGTTGGGAGCCCATCATTAAAATGAAATTCAATGATTTTGAATGTAATACTTTATGTGATCTTGGTGCAAGTATTTCTGTTATGCCTAAAAAGATTTATGATATGCTTGACTTGCCACCATTGAAGAATTATTATTTGGATGTTAATCTTGCCGATAATGTTAAAAAGAAACCTTTGGGGAGGATTGATAATGTGCGCATTACGATTAACAATAACCTTGTCCCCGTTGATTTTGTTGTCTTGGATATCGAATGCAATGCATCTTGTCCTATTGTGTTGGGAAGACCTTTTCTTCGAACCGTTGGTGCTGTTATTGATATGAAGGAAGGTAATATTAAATATCAATTTCCTCTCAAGAAAGGTATGGAACACTTCCCTAGAAATAGAATGAAGTTGCCTTTTGATTCTATTATTAGAACAAGCTATGATGTTGATGCTTCGTCTCTTGATGTTACTTGATTTGCACTTTCTGCGCCTAGCTGAAAGGCGTTAAAGAAAAGCACTTCTTGGGAGATAACCCATGTGTTTATTTTACTACAGAAATTTTTGTTTTGTTGAGTCTTGGAAGTTGTTTACTACTGTAGCAACCACTCCTTATCATGTTTTTGTGCCAAGTAAAGTTTCTATGTTAAAGTTGATGTTATATTTGGGATCGCTGCGCAGAAACAGCATTGCTGTGTCACGAATTCTGGCACAAGTCTCTGTAAAAATTCGAAAAAATCTGCAAATTTACGAGCGTGATCCTCAGATATGTACGCAACTTTCATTAGTTTTGAGTTTTTCCATTTGAGCAAGTTAAGTGCCCAGTCCAGATGCATCTTTACGGACTGTTCTGTTTTTGACAGATTCTGTCTTTTATTTCGCATTGCCGCTTTTGCTATGTTGAATGAGTTTATTTGTTCCATTAACTTTCAGAAGCTTTGTGCAATGTCCAGAAGTGTTAAGAATGATTGTGTCACCTCTGAATATATGAATTTGTGGTTATGCACTAACCCTCTCATGAGTTTGCTTGAAGTTTGTGTGAAGGAAGTTTTCAAGGGTCAAGAGAAGAGGATGATATACTATGATCAAGAAGAGTGAAAGGGTCTAAGCTTGGGGATGCCCCGGTGGTTCATCCATGCATATTTTAAGAAGACTCAAGCATCTAAGCTTGGGGATGCCCAAGGCATCCCCTTCTTCATCGACAACATTATCAGGTCACTTCTAGTGAAACTATATTTTTATTCCGTCACATTCTTATGTTCTTTACTTGGAGCGTCGGTTTGTTTTTATTTTTGTTTTGTTTTGAATAAAGTTGGATCTCGCCATTCTTATATTGGAGATATTACGCTCCGCTTTTTCATATGGAACACTTGTGTTCTTAATTGTGCTTTAATGTTCATGGCGAAAGCTTATTGCTTCGTTAAATTGTTATTTGGTTGGAATTGGAAAATGCTGCATATGGTTTGGTAAATTTGGCAATTGTTTGAGCTCTCATAGATCATGTTTAAGCTCTTGCATCATGTAGTTTAATCTATTAATGAAGAACTACTGTAGAGCTTGTTTAATTTGGTTTGCATGATTGATCTCTCTAAGTCTAGATATTTTCGGGTAAAGTGTTTGAACAACAAGGAAGACAGTGTAGAGCCTTATAATGCTTGCAATATGTTCTTATGTGAGTTTTGCTGTACCTGTTCATACTTGTGTTTGCTTCAAACAACCTTGCTAGCCCAAACCTTGTACTGAGAGGAAATGCTTTTCGTGCATCCAAACACCTTGAGCAAAAAACCATGCCATTTGTGTCCACCATATCTACCTACTATGTGGTATTTTTCTGCCATTCCAAAGTAAATTACTTGAGTGCTACCTTTAAAATTTCATTCCTCTACCTTTACAATATATAGCTCATGGGACAAATAGCTTAAAAACTATTGTGGTGATGAATATGTAGTTATGTGTCTTAATTCTTATAAGTTGCTTGTTGAGCGGTAACCATGCTTTCTGGGGACGCCATCAACTTTATCTTTGTTGGATATCATGTGAGATGCTATGCATGTTCGTCTTGTCTGAAGTAGTGGACTTCATGATCAAATGGTTTGAGTATACATATGTTAGAGAAGAACATTGGGCCGCTAACTAAAGCCATGTATCATGGTGGAAGTTTCAGTTTGGACATACAACCTCAATCTCTTATGAGAATATTAACTATTGTTGAATGCTTAAGCATGAAAAAGAGGAGTCCATTATCTGTTGTCTATGTTGTTCCGGTATGGATGTCTAAGTTGAGAATAATCAAAAGCGAGAAATCCAATGCGTGCTTTCTCCTTAGACACTTGTACAGGCGGCATAGAGGTACCCATTTGTGACACTTGGTTGAAGCATATGTTATGCGATGAGAATCCGTGTTTCCGAGATAGTAGGACAAGGTGCGAGCACTATTGGTACTCTATGCATGAGACATGCAACTTGTAGGAAGTATTATGCATAGCACATATGAATTATTACTACCGTTGACAAAATTGTTTCAATGTTTTCAAAACAAAAGCTCTAGCACAAAAATAGTAATCAATGCTTCCCTCTGCGAAGGGCCAATCTTTTACTTTATTGTTGAGTCAGTTTACCCATTCCCTTCTATCTTAGAAGCAAACACTTGTGTTAACTGCGTGCATTAATTCTTACATGTTTACTTATTGCACCTGTTATATTACTCTATGTTGACATATATCCATGAGATATACATGTTACAAGTTGAAAGCAATTGCTGAAACTTAATCATCCTTTGTGTTGCTTCAATGCATTCTACTTAGAATTTATTGCTTATGAGTTATCTCTTATGCAAGTCTTATTGATACTTGTCTTGAAAGTATTATTCATGAAAAGTTTTGCTATATGATTCATTTGCTTAGTGATGACCCACAAGTATAGGGGGTGTATCGTAGTACTTTCGATAAATAAGAGTGTCGAACCCAACGAGGAGCAGAAGGTGTTGACAAGCGGTTTCGATGAAGGATTCACTGTAAATGCTCACAGACAAGTATTCAGGGGGTTTTGATATTGCAGATAAATAAAGTACAAGTAAATAAAATGCGAGAGAAATAATTGCAGCGAGTGGCCCAATCCTTTTTAGCACAAAGGACAAGCCGGTTTGTTTACTTATAATGACCAAACGTTCTTGAGGACACACGGGGATTTTAGTCTAGTGCTTTCGCTTCATACGGCTGATTAATCTTCATTGTTTTGATAAGTGTTGTGTGGGTGAACCTATGCTAATGCACCGCCCTTCCTAGGACTAATACATACTTGTGATTATACCCCTTGCAAGCATCCGCAAATACAAGAAAGTAATTAAGATAAATCTAACCACAGCCTTAAACTCTGAGATCCTGCTATCCCTCCTGCACCGATATACTAACGGGGGTTTAGGTTTCTGTCACTCCGGCAACCCCACAATTAGCAAACGAATACAAGATGCACTCCCCTAGGCCCATAAAGGTGAAGTATCATGTAGTCGACGTTCACATGACACCACTAGAAGAGTAACACCACAACTTAAATATCATAACATTGAATACTACTCAACAATAATTCACTACTAACATTTAGACTTCACCCATTGACAAAGGATTAATTTGTCAATGTCTACAGATTGTAGACTAGGGTTTTGCTAGAAGTAGAGGGCAAGTAGATCTCGAAGGTTTCAGCCGAAAAGTACTCGACGATTGTAAAACTAGGGTTGCGTTAACATAGATTCGATCCTTGCTTCGTCCCTCGACTCCCCCTTATATAGAGGGTGGAGCCGAGGGTTTCGTAATACACAAGTTACAGAGTTCGGGAGGGTTTCGTACCCAACCCGTAAGATTACAAATCTCTATCTTTCCTAATACAAACTATCTTTCCTTAACACTAAATGGGCTTCCAAGTCTTCTTATTCTTCGAGTCCTGGGCCTTTAGTAAACCCCGGGTACCATCTTTGGCAGGCCCATTGGGGATGCCTATGTCAGTAGCCCCCGAGATTTTTCTTGAATCGAAGAATCAGGGAAAATCTCCAACTTTACTCATTACATAATCTTTCGATATGCAAATACTATTTTGTACAGGGATAACGGTAGTTGGGGCTAGTTCATCTGACGGATCAGGTACTAGTTAACTGCTCTAGTGGCAATCCGCAAAAACCTACTTCAAGATCACGTCCCTGGACATGATCTCGGGATACTGGTGTAAACTTCGACAGGTGCCGCTTAAGGTCTTACCATTATGTCGAGTCCCAGTCATATTTTATCGGGTACCTAACGCGTCCGTTAGGATTTTCTTCGTATCTGTTGATACGGAAAAAAGTGATCCGCCGTCAGAGACGGTGCCACGCCGCTCAGAACGGATCTGGGGTCTTACCTTCGCAAAGTTTTGCGGCATTCAGAGATTTATTCGCGACTTTTAGCGCTCTGAGAATATATTGTCGAGTGCTTTTCGGCTGTTGGAATAGCACATTTTATCGAGTCATATTTGATGACTTATTTTGTCTTCCCGATGGGAGTATATGTAGAGTTATCTGTGTAACTCGAAATATACTCACTTCTACTTCTTTCTTTTAATAAAAATTCATCGGGCACGCGAACAGCGTTCCCGATGGGAGTAGCCCCCGAGGCTACAGCCAAGAACTTGTGCTTGGGTGTAGGCTCCACAGATTAGTATCCTTTGCCGCTATATTTATAATCCTTCTCGATATTTTTATATCTATCGGGTGCGCGACCAGCGCTCCCGATGGGAGTAGCTGTTACCCTCCAAAACCCACCGACGGGCAATGGCTAAGCAACACGAAGAGCCGGGAGGCTCCCAAGGCCGCTTAGTGGACCTGGCACCTCGCGTCGTCCCGCAAATCTTCCAGCCACGTCCTGGCGGTTGCTAGGGCGTGCCACCTGACCTAGACCCGATCAGGAAGGTGTTAGAGTGCTTCAATTGTTCCTGCATGGTAGACACGTAAACATTAAATACGAGCCCTATCGGCTCTCAGGTTGCCCTGTGGATCGGCTCAAAGAGCCGATCGCCCCATGGTTCACGTTGGATTTGCAATGACATGGGGATCCTGCTTGATCAAAACAAAGCTAAAGCGATCTACGACAGTTTAGGGTTTTCACCGCATAACCGGAACGTCCTACGTGTGATCGGGCCTAGCAGCTACGGAAGATGATGCAAACTATCCCCTACAAGAGGCCTAAAAACCAACATAACGTTGATTCCCGGATCATCCCTCGCAGGGACGGTAAACAACGCCTAACGCACTACCGGATCGTCCGACCCCAGCATAAGGCCTAACTATGCAGATATTAAACTAATCCTTGCGGAGCAAGGAGCAACTATAACGGATCGGATCTACTAAGTAACGAACAAGCAAGATGCTGCCCTTACACCTGATAGGTGTAAGGGCAGCTAGGTGTCGAGGGACGGCATTGCCACGCAGATATGCACGCATCAATGCAAGCCCCTAAACACCTAAGGATAAATAGTACTGCTCGCCATCAACAACGCTTCAGCACGAGCAGTACAAGGTAGACGAATAAACGTATAC
The DNA here is from genome assembly GCA_030979885.1 of Lolium multiflorum. NCBI lineage: Eukaryota > Viridiplantae > Streptophyta > Magnoliopsida > Poales > Poaceae > Lolium > Lolium multiflorum. The sequence goes on from CM061749.1 coordinate 105,462,146, forward strand.
TGCCTAGATCGAGATGCGATCTAGGCAGCATGGTGCTTACCCGGAGAAACCCTCGAAGAAAGGGGTGGCGATGCGCCTGATTTGTGTTTGTTGAACGATGATTGTCCTCCTTTTCCGATAACCCTAGATACATATTTATAGTCCAAGGGACTTTCTAATTGAGGCGTGCACCTAACCGTGCACGGGCCAGATGATACGTCTCCAACGTATCGATAATTTCTTATGTTTCATGCTACTTTATTGATGATACCTACATGTTTTATACACATTATATGTCATTATTATGCATTTTCTGGAACTAACCTATTAACAAGATGCCGAAGTGCCAGTTCCTGTTTTCTGCTGTTTTTGGTTTCAGAAATCCTAGTAAGGAAATATTCTCGGAATTGGACGAAATCAACGCCCAGGTTCCTATTTTGCCCGAAGCATCCAGAACACACGAGAACCGCCGAGAGGGGGCACGGGCCCACCAAACCACGGGCGGCGCGGCCGGGGGCGCCACCCTATGGTGTGGGCACCCTTCGACCCTCTGCGCCGCCTCTTCGCCTGAAAGCCCACCGCCGAAACCATTACGAGAGGAAGCCACGGTACGCGAAACCTTCAGAGCCCGCCATCGCGAAGCCAAGATCGGGGACGGAGTCTCTGTTCCGGCACCGCCGGACGGGGAAGTGCCTGGAAGGCTTCTCCATCGACGCTTTGCCATCTCCACCGCCATCTTCATCACCGCTGCTGCTCCCATGAAGAGGAGTAGTTCTCCATCGAGGCTCGGGGCTGTACCGGTAGCTATGTGGTTCATCTCTCCTATGTACTTCAATACAATAATCTCATGAGCTGCCTTACATGATTGAGATTCATATGATGATGCTTGTAATCTAGATGTCATTATGCTAGTCAAGTGAGTTTTACTTATGTGATCTCCGGAGACTCCTTGTCCCACGTGTGTAAAGGTGACAGTGTGTGCACCGTGTGGGTCTCTTAGGCTATATTTCACAGAATACTTATTCACTGTTATGAATGGCATAGTGAAGTGCTTATTTATATCTCTTTATGATTGCAATGTGTTTTGTATCACAATTTATCTATGTGCTACTCTAGTGATGTTATTAAAGTAGTTTTATTCCTCCTACACGATGTAATGGTGACAGTGTGTGCATCCGTGTTAGTACTTGGTTTATGCTATGATCATGATCTCTTGTAGATTGCGAAGTTAACTATTGCTATGATAGTATTGATGTGTATTATTCCTCCTACATAAGCATGAAGGTGACAGTGTGCATGCTATGTTAGTACTTGGTTTAGTCATGTCGATCTTTCTTGCACTCTAAGGTTATTTAAATATGAACATTTAATTGTGGAGCTTGTTAACTCCGGCATTGAGGGTTCGTGTAATCCTACGCAATGTGTTCATCATCCAACAAGAGTGTAGAGTATGCATTTATCTATTAGTTATGTGATCAATGTTGAGAGTGTCCACTAGTGAAAGTCTATTCCTAGGCCTTGTTCCTAAATACTGCTATCGCTGCTTGTTTACTGTTTTACTGAATTACTACTGCTGCGTTACTATTGCTTGTTTACTTCCTACAATATTACTACCATCAACTGCACGCCAGCGAGCTATTTTCTAGCGCCGTACTACTGCTCATATTCATTCATACCACTTGTATTTCACTATCTCTTCGCCGAACTAGTACACCTATTAGGTGTGTTGGGGACACAAGAGACTTCTTGCTTTGTGGTTGCAGGGTTGCATGAGAGGGATATCTTTGACCTCTTCCTCCCTGAGTTCGATAAACCTTGGGTAATCCACTTAAGGGAAACTTGCTGCTGTTCTACAAACCTCTGCTCTTGGAGGCCCAACACTGTCTACAAGAATAGAAGACCCGTAGACATCAAGCACTTTTCTGGCGCCGTTGCCGGGGAGGAAAGCTAAAGGCACTCATACTCCGGTTCCAGGTAACAGTACTTTTCTGGCGCCATTGCGTGTGTGCTTGAAGCTATTTCCTTTAGACTCTGCAATTGCGACATTTGGTTTCTTGTTTACACTAGTTAGGCATAATGGACAACAATGACCTTTTTATTCTATTTCCTAATTTAAGACATGGATGGTTTGATGCGAAAATTAAAAAAACCATGGAACATATTAATATGAATGCTTTGAACACCATTGTTGCTAATGCTATGGAAAATTCTAAGCTTGGGGAAGCTGGCTTTGATGAGCATGATATTTTTAGTCCCCCAAGCATTGAGGAGAAAATTTACTTTGATGATACTTTGCCTCCCATTTATGATGATTATAATGATAGTAGTCTTTTGTTACCACCTGTTATGGAGGATAAATTTGATTATGATTACAATATACCTCCTATATTTGATAGCTACTTTGTTGAATTTGCTCCCACTACAATTAATAAGAATGACTATGCTTATGTTGGGAGTAGTAATTATTTTATGCATGAGACTCATGATAAGAATGCTTTATGTGATAGTTATATTGTTGAGTTTGCTCATGTTGCTACTGAAAGTTATTATGAGAGAGGAAAATATGGTTGTAAAAATTTTCATGTTACTAAAACACCTCTCTATGTGCTGAAATTTTTGAAGCTACACTTGTTTTATCTTCCTATGCTTGTTACTTTGCTCTTCATGAACTTGTTTATTTACAAGATTCCTATGCATAGGAAGCATGTTAGACTTAAATGTGTTTTGAATTTGCCTCTTGATGCTCTCTTTTGCTTCAACTTCTATTTCTTGCGAGTGCATCATTAAAACTTGAGCCCATCTTAATGGCTATAAAGAAAGAACTTCTTGGGAGATAACCCATGTGTTTTTTACTACAGTACTTTGTTTTATATTTGAGTCTTGGAAGTTGTTTACTGGGGGAGATTGAAAGTGCATGGAGCCCCCATGTGTGGTTTTGGTAATTAATGACAATCCCTATGGACTAATGTTTGCATTGAGTTATATTAATAGGAGTTGTCCATAGGCAATTCTTGAACCATTTGTTGGCTTCAAGGTTGCAATAAGAAGAAATTGATGAAGGATATCAAGTGTCAAGTATGTCTTGAAGATGAAGATGAAGTGAGCCCTCAAGTTATCTCAAGACATCAACATGATGAAGAATGAAGAAATGAAGTGCAAGTTCAAGATGAGCCAACCCGAAGAGATCATATGCTTGAAGCTTGCCATCCATATGGTGTTCATGGATTTGTGAAGATGTGCCGAAGAAGAAGCTCTCCCATGGTGGATTATGGGGGAGCAATCCACAAGACTTCATCAAGCAAGCACAATCAAGAAAGGCGTTCCATCTTGTTGAGGTCAAGATCGTCATCATCGAGCTCAAGTGGAATGCGCAAGTATAAGGTTTGCTCTTGATAGGGTTTCTTTCTCACCGGTCTCATAGTGTAGTTGGAGACCGGTTTATAGTTTAGTTGCCGTACTATCAAGAGGGCTCTCGAGTGAGTAACTCGATCGTATCGTTCGGAGAGAGCTCAAACCTTTGCATCCTTGCATCATCTTTCTTGGTTGTTATTTGGACCTTATCCATGTGATGTTTTAGAGCTTGTGCTTATTCTCATGACAAGCTCTAGTTCATCGAAAACGGATTTCGCATAGATCACTTGTTGCGTTTTCGAGTTTGGTTCATCATCTTACTTGGTTTTATTTGGATCTTATCCATGTGATGTTTTATAGCTTGTGCTTATTCTCATGACAAGCTCTAGTTCATTGAGAATGGTTTTTCCATGGGCAACTTGTTGCATTTTCAAGATTGGAGGTTTTACCGGTATGTCTTTTTGAGATAGGTCAAACCTTTCATCATTTGTTTCTATCCTCCTTTGCTGGACTATGATGTTTCTATGCATATTGTTGTAGAGCTCGTTGTTGTGATTTCAACGAGCCCAAGATCATCGAAATCGGAGTCCGGATGCAAAAGTTCTTAAGGTTTTCGTATGGGTGTTTAAGCAAAAACGTTTGGTGAGGATGGCCCTGGCTGGAGCCTCCACCCAGCCCTGGCCGGAGCCTCCACCCAGCCCACGGCTGGAGCCTCCAGGCAAGGTACCGCTCGTGGTACCCAGCCCACGGCTGGAGCCTCCAGGCAGGTACCGCTCGTACCGCTTGTGCCCTTTTCCACCGTGTTGTTCCAGGGGGTTTGGGAGGCTCGGCGGTACTAGGGCCGGTACCACGGCCGGAGCCTCCGGCCTCCCCTCCCGGCCCGCGCCTCCTTGCCCCGTTCGCCTCGCTCTCTCTTCCACGCGCAGCACCCACGGGCGGTAGTACCGCCCCTAGCTGGCCGGTACTACCGGCCCCAAGTGGAGGCAGCCCCAACGGGCAGAAAATGTGCCCCCTTTTAAGCTTCCCTTTCTCTCTCTCTTGGAACTCCTTCTTCCTCCTCTCTCTCAAGCCTCTCTCTCCTCCATTGTTGTTGACATTTTGAAGCTTGAGATCTTTCTCCCCTTCCCATGATTCTTGCATCTATTTGAGAGAAAGATTGAGGGGATCTAGATCCACACTTTGACCAAACCAAATCATCTCTTTGTGAGTGAATCTTTGGGATCTAGATCTTGGAGAATTTTGTGTTCTCCTCTTTGTTCTTCCTCTCTTATTCCCCCAATAGCTTTTGTAGCTTTGTTGGAATTTGAGAGAGAAGGACTTGAGCATCTTTGTGGTGTTCTTGCCATTGCATTTGGTGCATCGGTTTGAGTTCTCCACGGTGATTCGTGGTGGTGAAAGCAAGAAGGTTGTTACTCTTGGGTTCTTGGAACCCTAGACGGATTCTACGCCTTTGTGGCGATTTGTTGGGAGCCTCCAATTAAGTTGTGGATGTGTGCCCCAATCTTTGTGTAAGGCCCGGTTTCCGCCTCGAAGGAAATCCCTTAGTGGAACCGTGACCTAGGCCTTTGTGGCGAGGGTCACCGGAGATTTAGGTGAGGCGCCTTCGTGGCGTTCGGTGTGTGGTGTGAGTACCGCATCTTGGGGTGAGGCCTTTGTGGCGTTGGTGTGCATCGAGCAACCACACCTCAAGGTGAGCCTCTTGTGGCGTTCGGGAGCACTAAGCCACCGCACCTCTCCACCGGAGATTAGCACTCGCAAGAGTGTGAACTCCGGGATAAATCATCGTCTCCCGCGTGCCTCGGTTATCTCTATACCCGAGCTCTTTACTTATGCACTTTACCTTGTGATAGCCATCGTGCTTGAAGTTATATATATATCTTGCTATCACATACTTGCTTGTATTGCTTAGCATAAGTTGTTGGTGCACATAGAGGAACCATTGCTTAGAATAAGTTGTTGGTGCACATAGGTGAACCATAGTATATAGGCTTTGGGCTTGACAAAGTAAACGCTAGTTTTATTCCGCATTTGTTAAGCCCATCTCGTAAAAGTTTTAAATCGCCTATTCACCCCCCTCTAGGCGACATCCGTGTCCTTTCAATTGGTATCAGAGCAAGGTCTCTCATTCTTAGGCTTCACCGCCTTGAGAGTAAAGATGTCGGCTAGGGGATTAGCGCACAATAACTTGTTTATATTTGATGGCACAAATTATGATCTATGGAAAATTTATGTGCTTAATATTTTGCGGCGTATGTCCCCGGACATGGAGCGATTTCTTGACATGGGTTTTTCTTCTCCTAAGGATCCTCAAAATTTATCTCTTGAGGAGGAGAAAAACTCTTGTCTCGATGCTCTTGCTTCTCATGTGTTTTCCATTGTTGTGAGCAATGTAGTTACTTCTTCAATCATGCCTTTTGGGAGCGCTCATGAATTATGGACAAAGCTTCAAGATAAATATGATGTGTCCAAGATTATTGAGGATGATTGTATTGCTTCCACTTCCGGCCGTGATGAGTTCTCATCTTCTTCCACTTCACCAAAGTGTGGTAAGACACAAGGTAATGATATGGTGAGTGGTGATGAAAATTGCAATGTTGATATTGAGCTTACTATTGATGATTCGTCATCTCTATCTCATTGCAATGCTTCATCTTCGGACTTAAACACATCTAGCACTAGAAATGATTTACATGCTTGTGTTGATAGTCCTTGCATATCATGTGTAAGTTGCTTGAATAAATCTAATGATGATATGCTTGCATTGTCTTGTGGCCATGATAAAAATGCTTCTATTTCCTCTAGTTGTTGTGTGTCTAACAATGTAGAGGAAACCAAAGATTCTATTGGTCAAGACAAGATCTTGAAAGGAGCCTCAAGTAACTCCTCCTCTTTATCTCACGGTCCTCATATATGCCTTATGGCCAAGGGTTCCACGGTACCTCCTACCATGGAACCCAATATGTCTCGTGGTGATAAGGATGAGGATGAATATGAAGAAGAGGATTGGGTTGTCTCTCTACGCGATAAGGGTAAGAGCGTATTCAAGGTTATTTGCAAAGATAAAATTGCTAGCACTCACTTCTTTGAAATCTTGACTACCGCTATTGAGAGCCAAAAACTTATTTGGATGCATGAGAACACCATTGATAAAAAGGGTGCTCTTGAACGAGAGTATGCCGATGATGTAGCATCATTAAAAAATGAACTTGAAGAAGAACAAACCATCAAGGAAGCTCTTGAGGAGACCTTTGCTCTAGAATTGTCTAGAGAAAAGGAAAACCATGATAGAGCTCTTGAGATGGCAAATGAACTAAAGCTAAAAAATGATAAGCTTGTGTTTGTTAATGCTAAACTCCTTGAGGATTTTGAGCAACTCAAAAAGGGCTCAAGGGTCATTGAGAGTGCGCTCGCCAAACTCACCGAGTCGCATGAGCAACTTAAAGCTTCTTATCTAAAAGAGCATGCCAACTTGCCTTCTCCTATTACTACTAATATTGATGCTTGTGCTACTAACTCTACTTCTTGTGAAGCATCTATCTTGAAGGAGAATGTTGAGCTAAGGGCTCAACTTGAGTTGCTAACTTGCAATTATGGGAAATTGGAAGAAAGTCATGGAAAGCTTTCTAGCTCCCATGAGGATCTTCTAGCCTCTCATGATAGGCTAAAGTTAGCTCATGAGGCTATCATATTTAAGGCAACACCTTGTGAGCCTCATGTGGATACTAGCACTACTACTCAAAATGCTATATTTCCATGTGCTAGTCCTAGTAATTCATCCACTCATAATATTGCTAAATCTTGTGATGAATTATCTTCCTTGCCTTGTTGCTCTAACAATGAAGATTCTACTTCCTCTAGTGCTTGTGTTGTTACTAACCATGTAGAGGAAATCAAAGAGCTCAAGGCCCAAGTCACTTCTTTGAAGAATGACTTGGTAAAGGGTCATGAAGGGAAATGCAAACTTGACACGATGTTGAGTATGCAACAATCCCCCAATGACAAGAGTGGACTTGGTTTCAAATCCAACAACAAGAACAAGTCCATGAACAACAACAAGAAGAAGGGCCAAGTACAAGTCAAAGACCCGGCCAAGATTGTTTGCTTCAAGTGCAATATTGAAGGGCACCATGTTAGATCTTGCCCTTTGAAGAAGAAGCAAAAAGGGAAGCGGCCCCAAGCTCAAACTCATATTCAACCTCAAGTTGAAGAAATGCCACTTCCCAAGAAGAAACAAGCCAATGCTCCCATTGTGGAGAAACCTAGTGAGAAGAAGGAGAAGAAAAGAACTTGCTACATATGCCGTGAGAAGGGCCACATCTCCTCCTTGTGCACTATTGGTACCTCATCCAACTCTATCACCATTGATGATGTTTATTCTCTTCGTAAGGATGAGGGTGGCAATGTGTTTGCCAAATTTGTTGGTGCTCAAAGTGGTGTCAAGAAAAGAACCATTTGGGTTGCCAAGCCTATTGTGACTAACCTCTTAGGACCCAACTTAGTTGGGGACCAACAATCCAAAATTTGATCAATAGGTGCTTGTTGGAGGGCATTGGAGACTTGGCTACATCATGAAGAATTAAGGGATCTTCATCATTTATATTATATCAAGCCAAGTCTTTTGATTATCTTGCTACTATCATATATCCAATGTTCCTCCTTGCGGTAACATGTTCTCAACTCATTTATATTGAAAGTTACTCGCCCCTTTGCATGTGTTAGTTTCGTTCCTAACATGTGTTTGTATATGTTGTGCTTCCTAATAGTTTTGCTTGAGAAATCAAGTCTATGCATGTTGGGTTGCACACCATGTATTTGTGTTTGTGTTGGAGCCTCTTTGCATCTTGTTGTATCTTATATGGCTCTTATGAGCGATTAATGGACTATCCCATTTTGGGGGAGTGATATTCCTTTGGGAATTTCATGATCCTAACAATGTGTGTACATGAGGAATATCACTTAGAATTGATATTGCAAGATTATCTAGTCTCTATGTGGTATGTCATCTTCATGAGAAATTCAAATTCCAATGTCCATTAATATCTCTAGTTGGATCTTATTTGCCTCTTGTGAAAATATATTCCTTATCACATTATGGGGGAGTAATAAGCTTTGTGCATATTACAAGCCTAGAAAATGTGAACATTTGAGGTTGTGTCACATAGATTTGATACCGTAAATTATCTCTCTCCTATGTGGCATGTTTGCTCAAACAAGCTCCAATTTGCTTAAATGGCTTCATTGCTAATATCTTTGTGGATCTTATTTGTGAAAGTTCTTCTTGGCATGGTTTTTCACAACGTGTCCCTCAATACATTTTTGGAAAACCATGTGCTTCAAGTCATACTATTAATTGCTTTGCATGTTGGTATGAATACTATTAATTGCCTTGCATGTTGGTATGACTAAATGAAGCTATCAAGAAACTATCTTTGCATGATGGTTAACTCTTATCTTTTACCATATGCTTTGTTCGTTGTAAATATGATCTTATGTATACTTACAAACTACCACCGGGAAATATTTCCTAATACCTCTTGTCCTAGGACAATTGGTAATCAATTATGAGGTAGATATTTATTGATCATATCTACATTGGCTCTTGTATTTATTTTGCCTTATTTATTGCCATGAATTTGTTGTGCTTTGACTCCCATGTGTCTTCCTTGCATCTTATGGATCTAAGTTGTCTATTCAAACTTTCTTAGCATTGTTAGAAGATATAGGTAGCGTGATGATCCTAGTTTTGTGCATTTTGTATTCATATAAAAAATCCTTGATAATGCACCAAACTTGGGGGAGCTCTTCTATATTATTAGAATGCTTAACATCTCTTGATCTTTATCAAAAATTGGGTTTTGGGAGACATAAAATTTTCTTTTTGGTACTTTGTGCCATCATAAAAAATGTCGAGGGTTTGGTTTATTTGTTGGAACCTTGCTCTCTTGGGAGTTGGTTATCTCATTCCTTTGTGCTTAGGTTTAATTAGCTTCTTATAATGAGATAAGTCTTTGGAGTCAATCTTGTGTTGATTTGATTCTTTGATATAATTTGGACAACCATTGTCTCTTGGTTTATTTGGTGTTTTGTCCAAATTGTATCTTCCTTTGGTTCTTGAAAGTATTGTGCATGCATATTTAATATATGTATATCTTATGGCATGTGTCACTTTCTTTGATCCAATATATAGGGTAAACTCCATCAAATCCTAATTTGACTAAGATGTGCATGAAATTCAATTTCATATCTATATGCACATAGAATTGTGGAGTTTGTCCTATATGTTGTAGTGTGTCTAACTACTTCGGACCCAATTAGTTTGGGGACCATTTTGTACTTACCTTTGTGTTAGGTACAATGGATATGCATTGAATGCTTGTCTCACTCTTGGAAAGAAGTGGTGACTCAATGGTAACGTGAGGCAAGATAGGATGATCAACGAACACATATCTACTACATCCACACCAATGCTATCTTGGTAACAAGTATCTTCTCATGCATACTTTTGTTGTATCCAACCTTATGGTTGCATCTTGGCATGAATCTATTGATTTGCAAATGTTGTGCTTCTTGCAAAAGTCTTAATGAAACCTCTTTATTGTGAATGAGAGTAATTTGAGATGAGTGCATTTGTTGGGAAGTATTTTAAATCATGCTCATGATTCATCCACCCCAACTATGCCTATCTAGCAATTTTGTTGCATATCAATTCCTCAAGGCTCTCACATGTGCAATATAGATGAAAGTGCAAATTTAGTTACTTCTTTTGGTATCCCCGTTTGTGATACTTGTTGCCTTTCTCAAATGCATCCCAACTATCTTCTATCCCTTGTTGATATTTGTGATGTATTTTAGTTGTTTGTGGTTGAAGTTCATGAATGTACAATAAGATAAAATTGAGCCTTTGGCCATGCTATTAAGCAAAAATTCTTATTGGTATATTGCATGACTTCGTCTTGGATATCATACTATTTTTCTTGCGTATCTATTTTATGTGTGCATGTTTCTTTGTGGATAAATATCTTTGTGATATTGCCCACTTAGAGAAACTTATACACATAAGAGATGATACATCTCCTTTTGATATCTTATTTATTTATTGCGTGTTGATTGGTCATGCTAAGCAATATAATTCATTGAAGACTATGATGATGCTTTTTGCTCATCCTTGTAATAGTCTTATAATATGCTTTATCATGCCTTTCACATATCCTCTTGGTTGAGCCTTTTATTATGGTGCCTCCTACTTGTTGCTCAACCATTTGTTTGTTGCAAGTGTTAAGCTTAATTTTCTATCTATGATCTATTGCAAATGTTTGTGTTTTAAATGGTAATGAGGAAGTGAGGATTCCATGTTATGCATATTGTATTCAAATACAACATTTTAATTTATGCATGTACCTTGGGGAGCTTCCTCATTTAATTTAGAGCACTATCTTTTGGTGATCATTAGAGTTTGATTCACTTGGTATATTTTGTTTTTGAATGATATTATGGGAGTGATGATTCCATGTTTATGCACTTTATACTCCAATGCAAATTGTCTTGTTTTGTGCACAAACCTTGGGGAGCTTCCTCATATTATTTAGAGCAATCTTCTTGATCTTATCATAATATCTTTCTTTCTTTTGGTATCTTCTTTGTGGTTCATTTGGTTGCTTGCTTCATTTGTTGAAGCTTCTTGACTTTGTTATCTTTTTGCAATCTTTGATCCTATCTATGGTGTGACTCCTTCCGAATATTCGTAATTGGATATGTGCATTTGATTCCACTCAAATTATGAGAAATGCACACGCTATGGAGGAACTCTCACTATATTGGCCTTCTAAATTTTTCACCCATTTCGGCAATTGGTGCCAATGGGGGAGAAGTTTGGAGGGTTTAAGGGAATTTGGTTATGTCTTTGCTTTGTGCTTAAGCATGTGCCTTTATTGCATTGCATCTTGTTGCTTTGCATAGTTGAATATTTAGAGGAAACTCCACTAGGCTTTGTAATTGGATATGTGCATTTGATTCCACTCAAATTATGAGAAATGCACACGCTATGGAGGAACTCTCACTATATTGGCCTTCTAAATTTTTCACCCATTTCGGCAATTGGTGCCAATGGGGGAGAAGTTTGGAGGGTTTAAGGGAATTTGGTTATGTCTTTGCTTTGTGCTTAAGCATGTGCCTTTATTGCATTGCATCTTGTTGCTTTGCATAGTTGAATATTTAGAGGAAACTCCACTAGGCTTTGAATGCCAATATATGCAATGAAAGTCAAGATCATTCACACATGCATATATTATGGGGGAGTTTGCTCTATATATTCAACTTGTTTGTTACTTAAATTCCTTATATAAACCCTCTCAAAGAGATTGTCATCAATTACCAAAATGGGGGAGATTGAAAGTGCATGGAGCCCCCATGTGTGGTTTTGGTAATTAATGACAATCCCTATGGACTAATGTTTGCATTGAGTTATATTAATAGGAGTTGTCCATAGGCAATTCTTGAACCATTTGTTGGCTTCAAGGTTGCAATAAGAAGAAATTGATGAAGGATATCAAGTGTCAAGTATGTCTTGAAGATGAAGATGAAGTGAGCCCTCAAGTTATCTCAAGACATCAACATGATGAAGAATGAAGAAATGAAGTGCAAGTTCAAGATGAGCCAACCCGAAGAGATCATATGCTTGATGCTTGCCATCCATATGGTGTTCATGGATTTGTGAAGATGTGCCGAAGAAGAAGCTCTCCCATGGTGGATTATGGGGGAGCAATCCACAAGACTTCATCAAGCAAGCACAATCAAGAAAGGCGTTCCATCTTGTTGAGGTCAAGATCGTCATCATCGAGCTCAAGTGGAATGCGCAAGTATAAGGTTTGCTCTTGATAGGGTTTCTTTCTCACCGGTCTCATAGTGTAGTTGGAGACCGGTTTATAGTTTAGTTGCCGTACTATCAAGAGGGCTCTCGAGTGAGTAACTCGATCGTATCGTTCGGAGAGAGCTCAAACCTTTGCATCCTTGCATCATCTTTCTTGGTTGTTATTTGGACCTTATCCATGTGATGTTTTAGAGCTTGTGCTTATTCTCATGACAAGCTCTAGTTCATCGAAAACGGATTTCGCATAGATCACTTGTTGCGTTTTCGAGTTTGGTTCATCATCTTACTTGGTTTTATTTGGATCTTATCCATGTGATGTTTTATAGCTTGTGCTTATTCTCATGACAAGCTCTAGTTCATTGAGAATGGTTTTTCCATGGGCAACTTGTTGCATTTTCAAGATTGGAGGTTTTACCGGTATGTCTTTTTGAGATAGGTCAAACCTTTCATCATTTGTTTCTATCCTCCTTTGCTGGACTATGATGTTTCTATGCATATTGTTGTAGAGCTCTTTGTTGTGATTTCAACGAGCCCAAGATCATCGAAATCGGAGTCCGGATGCAAAAGTTCTTAAGGTTTTCGTATGGGTGTTTAAGCAAAAACGTTTGGTGAGGATGGCCCTGGCTGGAGCCTCCACCCAGCCCTGGCCGGAGCCTCCACCCAGCCCACGGCTGGAGCCTCCAGGCAAGGTACCGCTCGCGGTACCCAGCCCACGGCTGGAGCCTCCAGGCAAGGTACCGCTCGCGGTACCGCTTATTGCCCTTTTCCACACTGTGTTGTTCCAGGGGGTTTGGGAGGCTCGGCGGTACTAGGGCCGGTACCACGGCCGGAGCCTCCGACCTCCCCCTCCCGGCCCGCGCCTCCTTGCCCCGTTCGCCTCGCTCTCTCTTCCACGCGCAGCACCCACGGGCGGTAGTACCGCCCCTAGCTGGCCGGTACTACCGGCCCCAAGTGGAGGCAGCCCCAACGGGCAGAAAATGTGCCCCCCCTTTTAAGCTTCCCTTTCTCTCTCTCTTGGAACTCCTTCTTCCTCCTCTCTCTCAAGCCTCTCTCTCCTCCATTGTTGTTGACATTTTGAAGCTTGAGATCTTTCTCCCCTTCCCATGATTCTTGCATCTATTTGAGAGAAAGATTGAGGGGATCTAGATCCACACTTTGACCAAACCAAATCATCTCTTTGTGAGTGAATCTTTGGGATCTAGATCTTGGAGAATTTTGTGTTCTCCTCTTTGTTCTTCCTCTCTTATTCCCCCAATAGCTTTTGTAGCTTTGTTGGAATTTGAGAGAGAAGGACTTGAGCATCTTTGTGGTGTTCTTGCCATTGCATTTGGTGCATCGGTTTGAGTTCTCCACGGTGATTCGTGGTGGTGAAAGCAAGAAGGTTGTTACTCTTGGGTTCTTGGAACCCTAGACGGATTCTACGCCTTTGTGGCGATTTGTTGGGAGCCTCCAATTAAGTTGTGGATGTGTGCCCCAATCTTTGTGTAAGGCCCGGTTTCCGCCTCGAAGGAAATCCCTTAGTGGAACCGTGACCTAGGCCTTTGTGGCGAGGGTCACCGGAGATTTAGGTGAGGCGCCTTCGTGGCGTTCGGTGTGTGGTGTGAGTACCGCATCTTGGGGTGAGGCCTTTGTGGCGTTGGTGTGCATCGAGCAACCACACCTCAAGGTGAGCCTCTTGTGGCGTTCGGGAGCACTAAGCCACCGCACCTCTCCACCGGAGATTAGCACTCGCAAGAGTGTGAACTCCGGGATAAATCATCGTCTCCCGCGTGCCTCGGTTATCTCTATACCCGAGCTCTTTACTTATGCACTTTACCTTGTGATAGCCATCGTGCTTGAAGTTATATATATATCTTGCTATCACATACTTGCTTGTATTGCTTAGCATAAGTTGTTGGTGCACATAGAGGAACCATTGCTTAGAATAAGTTGTTGGTGCACATAGGTGAACCATAGTATATAGGCTTTGGGCTTGACAAAGTAAACGCTAGTTTTATTCCGCATTTGTTAAGCCCATCTCGTAAAAGTTTTAAATCGCCTATTAACCCCCCCTCTAGGCGACATCCGTGTACTACTGTAGCAACCTCTCCTTATCATGTTTTTGTGCCAAGTAAAGTTTCTATGCTAAAGTTGATGTTATATTTGGGATCGCTGCGCAGAAACAGCATTGCTGTCTGTCACGAATCTGGGCACAGGCCTCTGTAGAAAATTCGAAAAAATCTGCCAATTTACGAGCGTGATCCTCAGATATGTACGCAACTTTCATTAGTTTTGAGTTTTTCCATTTGAGCAAGTCTGGTGCCAGCTTTAAATTCGTCTTTACGGACTGTTGTTCTTTTTTTCTGCCTTTTATTTCGCATTGCCTCTTTTGCTATGTTGGATTCATTTATTTGATCCATTAATGTCCAGTAGCTTTATGCAATGTCCAGAAGTGTAAAGAATGTTTGTGTCACCTCTAAATGTGTGAATTATTAATTGTGCACTAACCCTCTAATGAGTTTGCTTGAAGTTTGGTGTGAAGGAAGTTTTCAAGGGTCAAGAGAGGTATGATATACTATGATCAAGAGGAGTGAAAGCTCTAAGCTTGGGGATGCCCCCGTGGTTCATCCTGCATATTTCAAGAAGACTCAAGCGTCTAAGCTTGGGGATGCTCAAGGCATCCCCTTCTTCATCGACAAAGTATCGGGTTCCTTCTCTTGAAACTATATTTTTATTCGGTCACATCTTATGTACTTTACTTGGAGCGTCTGTGTGTGCTTTTATTTTTGTTTTGTTATCTTAGTTCTCTGAATAAGTTCATCCTTGTGTGGGAGAGAGACACGCTCCGCTGGTTCGTATGAACACATGTGTTCTTAGCTCATAATATTCATGGCGAAGTTTCCTCTTCGTTAAATTGTTATATGGTTGGAATTGGAAAATGCTACATGTAGTAATTGGTAAAATGTCTTGGATAATGTGATACTTGGCAATTGTTGTGTTCATGTTTAAGCTCTTGCATCATATACTTTGCACCTATTAATGAAGAAATACATAGAGCTTGCTAAAATTTGGTTTGCATAATTGGTCTCTCTAAGGTCTAGATAATTTCTAGTATTGGGTTGAACAACAACGAAGACGAGTAAAGTCTTATAATGTTTACAATATGTCTTTTATGTGAGTTTTGCTGCACCGGTTCATCCTTGTGTTTGTTTCAAATAACCTTGCTAGCCTAAACCTTGTATCGAGAGGGAATACTTCTCATGCATCCAAAATCCTTGAGCCAACCACTATGCCATTTGTGTCCACCATACCTACCTACTACATGGTATTTCTCCGCCATTCCAAAGTAAATTGCTTGAGTGCTACCTTTAAACAATTCAAAAGTTATTACCTCTTATTTGTGTCAATGTTTTATAGCTCATGAGGAAGTATGTGGTGTTTTATCTTTCGATCTTGTCATTTACTTTTGACAGACTTTCACAATGGACTAGTGGCTTCATCCGCTTATCCAATAATTTTGCAAAAAGAGCTGGCAATGGGGTTCCCAGCCCCAATTAATTAACTTTCATTAATAATTCTCTTCACATGTTTTGCTCTGATTCATCAGTAAGCAACTTAATTTTGCAAATAGACACTCCTCCATGGTATGTGAATGTTGGAAGGCACCCGAGGATTCGGTTAGCCATGGCTTGTGTAAGCAAAAGGTTGGGAGGAGTGTCATCCATAAATAAAGAAAAACTAAACTAAAGTACATGTGTAAACAAAAGAGAAGAGGGATGATCTACCTTGCTGGTAGAGATAACGTCCTTCATGGGAGCCGCTCTTGAAAGTCCGGTTGATGAGGTAGTTAGAGTGCCCACTACCATTCGTTGACAACAACAAACACCTCTCAAAATTTTACTTTTATGCTCTCTTTATGTTTTCAAAACCAAAGCTCTAGCACAAATATAGCAATCGATGCTTTCCTCTTTGAAGGATCTTTCTTTTACTTTTATGTTGAGTCAGTTTACCTATCTCTCTCCACCTTAAGAAGCAAACACTTGTGTGAACTATGCATTGATTCCTACATACTTGCATATTGCACTTGTTATATTACTTTATGTTGACAATATCCATGAGATATACATGTTATAAGTTGAAAGCAACCGCTGAAACTTAATCTTCCTTTGTGTTGCTTCAACACCTTTACTTTGATTTATTGCTTTATGAGTTAACTCTTATGCAAGACTTATTGATGCTTGTCTTGAAGTACTATTCATGAAAAGTCTTTGTCATATGATTCATTTGTTTACTCATGTCATTTACCATTGTTTTGATCGCTGCATTCATTACATATGTTTACAAATAGTATGATCAAGATTATGATGGCATGTCACTTCAGAAATTATCTTTGTTATCGTTTTACCTGCTCGGGACGAGCAGAACTAAGCTTGGGGATGCTGATATGTCTCCAACGTATCGATAATTTCTTATGTTCCATGCTACTTTATTGATGATACCTACATGTTTTATACACATTATATGTCATTATTATGCATTTTATGGAACTAACCTATTAACAAGATGCCGAAGTGCCGGTTCTGTTTTCTGCTGTTTGGTTTCAGAAATCCTAGTAAGGAAATATTCTCGGAATTGGACGAAATCAACGCCCAGGTTCCTATTTTGCCCGGAAGCATCCGAACACACGAGAACCGCCGAGAGGGGCACAGGCCCACCAAACCACAGGCCGGCGCGGCCGGGGGGCCGCGCCACCCTATGGTGTGGGCACCCCTTCGACCCTCCTGCGCCGCCTCTTCGCCTATTTAAAGCCCCACGCATCGAAAACCCTTACGAGAGGAAGCCACGGTACGCGAAACCTTCCAGGCCGCCGCCATCGCGAAGCCAAGATCCGGGGACAGGAGTCTCTGTTCCGGCACCCGCCGGACGGGGAAGTGCCCCAGAGGCTTCTCCATCGACACCGCTGCCATCTCCACCGCCATCTTCATCACCGCTGCTGCTCCCATGAAGAGGGAGTAGTTCTCCATCGAGGCTCGGGGCTGTACCGGTAGCTATGTGGTTCATCTCTCTCCTATGTACTTCAATACAATAATCTCATGAGCTGCCTTACATGATTGAGATTCATATGATGATGCTTGTAATCTAGATGTCATTATGCTAGTCAAGTGAGTTTTACTTATGTGATCTCCGGAGACTCCTTGTCCCACGTGTGTAAAGGTGACAGTGTGTGCACCGTGTGGGTCTCTTAGGCTATATTTCACAGAATACTTATTCACTGTTATGAATGGCATAGTGAAGTGCTTATTTATATCTCTTTATGATTGCAATGTGTTTTGTATCACAATTTATCTATGTGCTACTCTAGTGATGTTATTAAAGTAGTTTTATTCCTCCTACACGATGTAATGGTGACAGTGTGTGCATCCGTGTTAGTACTTGGTTTATGCTATGATCATGATCTCTTGTAGATTGCGAAGTTAACTATTGCTATGATAGTATTGATGTGTATTATTCCTCCTACATAAGCATGAAGGTGACAGTGTGCATGCTATGTTAGTACTTGGTTTAGTCATGTCGATCTTTCTTGCACTCTAAGGTTATTTAAATATGAACATTTAATTGTGGAGCTTGTTAACTCCGGCATTGAGGGTTCGTGTAATCCTACGCAATGTGTTCATCATCCAACAAGAGTGTAGAGTATGCATTTATCTATTCGTTATGTGATCAATGTTGAGAGTGTCCACTAGTGAAAGTCTATTCCCTAGGCCTTGTTCCTAAATACGCTATCGTGCTTGTTCTTGTTTTCTTGAATTACTACTGCTGCGTTACTACTGCTTGTTTACTTCCTACAATATTACTACCATCAACTGCCGGGCTATTTCTGGCGCCGTACTACTGCTCATATTCATTCATACCACTTGTATTTCACTATCTCTTCGCCGAACTAGTACACCTATTAGGTGTGTTGGGGACACAAGAGACTTCTTGCTTTGTGGTTGCAGGGTTGCATGAGAGGGATATCTTTGACCTCTTCCTCCCGAGTTCGATAAACCTTGGGTAATCCACTTAAGGGAAACTTGCTGCTGTTCTACAAACCTCTGCTCTTGGAGGCCCAACACTGTCTACAAGAATAGAAGACCCGTAGACATCACCAGACTCTATCTGTTAATTCTAAACATGATGCGGTCTACTATATTACAGATACATAGGCAGTTAAGCCCAAACTCTTAGCGCAAGGCCGCTTCGAAGATGCTCCACGTGTACGTCCTTCAAGCCCATCTTCACTTACGGCCCATCTCCTGATTTGGCCAAAATCGGGTGATAACACATGCCCCCCTGGTTTTGGTAATGATAATATCAAAACCATCTGTTTTTCCTTCGAGGGGTCGTGTCGTGGCAGAGCAGAACCGTCGCAGTATTCTTCATCATGACGTCTTGTCTTCTCAACTCCTCTGCATGATTTGACAATTTTGGCCCTATACCCTCGGAAACTGTTCGAGCATTGATCTCCAATATATCCCCCTTTATTTAACCGCATCGAACAGTTCTCTTCCTCATCCCCTTGCTCCAAACCAGCCGTCAGCCAAAAAACCCTCCTCCTTCATAGCCATGTCTTCTCCTTCCTCTTCCCAATCCTCTTCCGCAAGCGAGGGAGAGCCGGAGGTCAATCAGACGGAAGCATACAACCGGCGCGCTCCCGAGCATTGGGATGAGCAAGAATTTGACTTCGACTTCGTGCCCGAAGGCCGACCCGAAGACCTCGTCTGGTCGGATGGTGACATGCCCCTGACTGACGGGGAAGATGATCTTCGGTTCTTGATCGATGGAGAACTAGAGGCGGAGAGCGACAGCAACGACCCTCTCTTCCGGGGTAAATTCACTTCCTCCACCAAAGAAGAAGAAGAAGAAGAGGACGACGAAGACGAAGACGTCTCCTCCGACACGAAGAAGGAACCAGAGGATGACACCTCCTCCGAGGAACCGCCGCCAAAGCGCATCCGTGGCTGGGCCTGGTCCGATGAGGAGGATGATGATGACGAGGAAGAGGCCTCCGCTGAAGGTCACAGTAGCAGCGACGAGGAATTCGTCAACAGTAGCGATGAGGGCAGCTACCCCAGCGACGACGAAGACGGCAACAGCCCTTAGAGTAGGGATTCACTAGCATAAGACTAGCAGTAGCAATCTGTTCCCCTTTTGTTTGAGTAATCAGCTCTTCCTTGTAAGAAATCCCCTTTTTAATCAATGAAGATGGATAGATTCCTCCTTTTGAGGGCAACCAGCTCTTCCATGTAAGAAATCTGATTTATCAATGAAGAATTTCCCAATTTGATTTTGCCGATTTCCTTTATGATAATTTAGCCGATCGTCCTTCGTACTGAGTCTGCCGATTGTCAACTCGGTCAATGCTCAATCGAGCCGATTTCCATGCATCGGTCCCCCATAATCCGCTTCTCCTCTTTTTTACGTCGGAGTGATCGTGAACGTGGTCAATGCTCAACCGATCAATGTCAACGTATCGATCCCATACGATCTATCCTTCACCTTTTCGACCGATGATCTGGAGCCCTGAAGGACAGTGAGGCAGGCCAATGTCTTCAAAAGAGTCTTAAAACTGCCTCTCAAACAGCTTGCCGTTGAAACCGAGACCCCTGTAGTACAGATATCCCCTGTTCTGTTCCTTTACAGCAACCAGATAGCCCAGAGTCCATTCTCCATCGGTGATGATGGACCCTTATTTTGCAAGAACTCATTGCCTTTGAGAGGAATTGCGTTGCGGGACCAACCGATGACCCTCCCATCGGCTTCTAAAAAACAGAGCATCCACGAGGCGAGCTGCTGCCCCAAACCTCAGTCGAGGTGAAAACGGTGATGGGGACGCGTAATTCAAACAACCAGACCCAAGCTCAATCACATCTGAAAGAGCTATCATGCAGGGCCAACCAGCCGATCGCCTTTCCTCCGTTGACAGCCGTCTAGCCGCCAATCCGCAAGCGATAACCTGGTTGTGGGTAGGTGTCTTTGTGAGCTCGGGCGTCGCTGAATCGTCTTGCACTTCGAACGGATAATTTTGCAGCATCGACACCATTCCTCGGACAAGTCGTGATAGAGCCGGTCGAATCCGACAGAATCGGCTTTCTACAACGAAGTATCATTCGGGACAGCCCCCGAGCCTCGATCGGGGTAAGGACCACGGCGGGCCAGCGGATGGGCTCCCATCGACCTCCAAGTTGTAGGGCAGAATCAGCCGATCCAACCCAATCGGTTCTTCAGGGCGAAAGAAAATTCAGGGCGTGCTGCCCCCCGAGCCTTTTCAGCTCGGTTCTTGCGCCTCTTGATCGGATCGGCTCATCCTCTTGGGAGGCTAACGCAACTGCTAGTGGAGGTGTTTGATGAAGCCACGACGTCCTCCCCCACCCGGTCGTAACATCTTCGAAGGTAATGTTCACCAAGTTGCCATCTTGACCGAGTCCTCAGGCCGAAATGCTACAGTGATTGCTTCATCATCGGCGCTCTCACGATCCTAGAGGAAGTATGTTCCCTTCGTCGGGCCCATGCTTAACCTGACTTGCAAGTTTATGCCGCTCTTGTTGTTAGTCAGGGTTGCAATCCTCAATCTTGCGGAAAAACATCAGTGGCTTTAAATGGGTCAAGGTAATGTTGGACGCCACAAACGATGCTTCTGCCAGTACTGCTGCATCTGATGGCTCGCCAAGGAGGAGTTCCTCCATATAATTTGATAACTACTCCATTGGGCTTCTTGAGTCGATGACCACGCACCGGCTTTTTATCCTTGAGTCGATGTCTGCGCATCGGCTGCTTTTAAAGGTTTTTCGTTTTGAAATTTTCCCCGCGATTACTCATGTAACGGCCCCCACTTTATCAGGGAATACATCCTGAATTGCTCCAAACTCCGTATCCTCGTGTTCTATCCTTCTATGTGCCCCCCGAGCCGATTCTGTCAAGTAATTGATGGTATCGGCTCTTCAGGCATCTGTTGGATCAACGTTGATCACAGACAAAACGCATGTTGAGGATAATTTTGGCCGATTGCGGGAATCGGCCTCCCTTTTCATTGCAATGCTTGACGATGGTTTGCAACTTCTCGGATTTCTACTGTAGCTACGTGGCATGCTGGAGATAAGATCCTTTGCTTTTCATTTTCTGAGGGCCGATCTCGGGGATCGGCGGCCTTGCCACGTACGTCCAATGTCTTGAACCTGCTACTCTGTTAGGCCGGTGGATAAGACCAGCCTTACCCCATTTTTCGAAGCTTCGATACGCTCACAGCCCTCTAAACTGATTCCAGAGAGCGGCTCTTGGTTATCTGCTTCCCACACGCTCATGGCAGCTAACGATATCTCGATCGAGTTATCTGCCTGAACGACCTCCACTTCATCTCCATCCCACTGTATGATGCATTGGTGCATTGTAGACGGGATGCAACAGTTAGCATGAATCCAGTCCCTTCCTAATAGGACGGCGTAATTGCTTTTGCTGTCGACGATGAAGAACGCGGTAGGTATGGTTTTCCGGCCTACAGTAAGCTCTACATTCAGAACACCTTTCGCTTCTGACGCCTGGCCGTTGAAGTCGCTTAATGTGATGTTGGTCTTGATCAGATCATCGCTGGAATGCCCCAAACGTCGTAGCATGGAATACGGCATTATGTTGACTGCCGCTCCGGTGTCAACCAACATCTTGCTGACAGGCTGCCCGTTGATGTAACCCCTCAAGTATAGGGCTTTCAAGTGCCTATAGCTTCTATCTCGTGGCTTCTCAAAGATAACTGGTCGTGGACCGCAGTCGAATTGAGCCACTGATACCTCCTCGTCGTTTGGAGCGCGAAACTCCGGCGGGAGTATGAACACCATGTTTGTGTCAGCCGATGTTCCTACATCGGCATCAGCCGATGCCTGTGCATCGGCTTTCGCCTGTTTGGGGCGCCATACTTTCTTTGGCGGGCGCGCCTTCGCCTCCAATGTTTGCTGAATTTTCACGGCCAGATCGGGCCGTGCTCTTCTCAACGTGTACAGGTACTGTGCCTCGGCTTCTTCCAAGTTCCGCAGCCGCTGCACCCTACGCTTCTGAGAATGGCTGAGTCCATCAGGGCACCACCTTGGTCGGTGATACCTATCTTCTTCATCCGACTCCTCAAAGTCTTCTTCTTGAGATGACTCAGCTCGTTTATTCTGAGGTGGGAGAGGCCCTAGACGTTCGAACACTGAAACTTTATTTGTCCTCCTCCTTTGCTGTTTGCATTCTGGGCAATTCTCGATTGTTGGCAATCGGCTCATTCCGGAGTCCCAGCAATGTTTGAAGAAAGGACAGTCCCAGTGCTTATCCACGTTGTCTTGCTCCCTTGACCTCCCTCGACGTTCGTACCCGTCGTCGTTTCTGTCGTGCTGACGATACCTTCTGTCAGCCGCATCTGACCGACGATATCTTTCGTCGACTTCGTCGTGGCGTCGACGTCGGTCGTACTGCTGCTCGTATTTGTTGAGGAGATGCACGGAGAGTGGTCGCTGATACCGTATGCTTCTCACCTCCTCCTCGGTTAGGTACCGTCTATCATCATCTTGGGGCCGGTCGCGTGGAACGGCCTCCTCTTTATCTTTGCCACGAGAGTGGCTGCTCTCTGCTTTGTCCGCGCCATGGCGGTTCACAAGCCCTGCCATGTTGACACTAAAGGAGAACCCTGGCTCCCTTATGGAGTGGCTGAGATCTACCGTGTTGACGCCATGCGACGGACGCGTGTTTCCTTTGAGCTTGATGTTGTGAGAACGGGTTGTCTCAAAGGAGCCGATGAGTTTCCTGGCAGGGTTTCTTCTAAGGAAGATCCTCGTATGTGATCTGTTCCTCTGCCATCTCGGGTGTCGGTGTTGACGTGGATGTTGCAGAAGATGTCCCACCGGGCGTGCCAGAATGTGTTACCCTCCAAAACCCACCGACGGGCAATGGCTAAGCAACACGAAGAGCCGGGAGGCTCCCAAGGCCGCTTAGTGGACCCTGGCACCTCGCGTCGTCCCGCAAATCTTCCAGCCACGTCCTGGCGGTTGCTAGGGCGTGCCACCTGACCTAGACCCGATCAGGAAGGTGTTAGAGTGCTTCGATTGTTCCTGCATGGTAGACACGTAAACATTAAATACGAGCCCTATCGGCTCTCAGGTTGCCCTGTGGATCGGCTCAAAGAGCCGATCGCCCCATGGTTCACGCTGGATTTGCAATGACATGGGGATCCTGCTTGATCAAAACAAAGCTAAAGCGATCTACGACAGTTTAGGGTTTTCACCGCATAACCGGAACGTCCTACGTGTGATCGGGCCTAGCAGCTACGGAAGATGATGCAAACTATCCCTACAAGAGGCCTAAAAACCAACATAACGTTGATTCCCGGATCATCCCTCGCAGGGACGGTAAACAACGCCTAACGCACTACCGGATCGTCCGACCCCAGCATAAGGCCTAACTATGCAGATATTAAACTAATCCTTGCGGAGCAAGGAGCAACTATAACGGATCGGATCTACTAAGTAACGAACAAGCAAGATGCTGCCCTTACACCTGGATAGGTGTAAGGGCAGCTAGATGTCGAGGGACGGCATTGCCACGCAGATATGCACGAGAAAGCATCAATGCAAGCCCCTAAACACCTAAGGATAAATAGTACTTTCGCCATCAACAACGCTTCAGCACGAGCAGTACAAGGTAGACGAATAAACGTATACTGCCTAGATCGCGAGATGCGATCTAGGCAGCATGGTGCTTACCGGGAGAAACCCTCGAAGGGGGTGGCGATGCGCCTGATTTGTGTTTGTTGAACGATGATTGTCCTCCTTTTCCGATAACCCTAGATACATATTTATAGTCCAAGGGACTTTCTAATTGAGGCGTGCACCTAACCGTGCACGGGCCAGACTCTATCTGTTAATTCTAAACATGATGCGGTCTACTATATTACAGATACATAGGCAGTTAAGCCCAAACTCTTAGCGCAAGGCCGCTTCGAAGACGCTCCACGTGTACGTCCTTCAAGCCCATCTTCACTTACGGCCCATCTCCTGATTTGGCCAAAATCGGGTGATAACAGCCCCCGAGGCTATGAACAAATGCTTGCATTTGGTCATAGGCTCTCGCCATTTCTATCTTGTCATACTCGAAGTTTTCTATTTTTCCAAAGTAGCCCCCGAGCGTTTGGGCAAAAACTTGTATTTGATCAAAGGCTCCCGAAATAATCTTGCGTTGTCGATAATCTCTCCCAGCTTCATAGTCGAGCTTTTCTTTTACCATGATGACGTCATTGCTGATGATAGCCACGATTTCTGTTTTGGAAACATGCGAAAACCGCTCCTCTCACTGCCTTGTGGGTCCAAATTCCTCATCTGATTGACACGTCGTGCAAGTGGGGGACACACGTTCTCCACTTTTTCTGGCACACGTTCCGTAACCTCTCCAGTGTTAAAATACTTTTTTACCCTTGTATTCACGTGGTTATCATCTACCACACCTCTTTTCCATCCAACGGTCCAACGTTTCGCCGCACCCCTATATAAGATCTTCTTCTTCTTCCTCGAGCACTTCTGCTCACGCCGTTCTCCCCTCTGCAAAATCTTCTCCTGCGCCCCACAACTCCTTGAGCTCATCTTCTCCAAGCTGTACTCCTGCGCCATTGTTGATGCCACCGCGTCGGTTGATCAAGCACAGCACGCCTGAATCATCAATGGCCGCCGCAGATCTGGGGACCGCGGAATGGGAAAGGTCCAAGATCACCAACCAAGACATCAATCTCTTGAAGAAGCTGGGGATTAGCAAGAAACCCAAGGCGGTGTGCTTCCCTAGTGAAGAAAGCTACCCAACCCCTCCAATGGGGTATCGGGTAAGTTTCGTCGATCATCTCATCCGCGGTCTTTCCGCCCCCATTCATCCTTTTCTCCGTGGATTGCTTTTTGTCTACGGTCTTCAACTTCACCATCTTACTCCTAACTCAATCCTCCATATCTCTATTTTCATCACCCTCTGTGAGGCCTTCCTTGGTGTCCAGCCTAACTGGGCATTATGGAAGCGCATTTTCTTCTGTCGCCGTAATGGCTCTCCCAATGTCGCCTATAATATAGGCGGCGTTGTTATTTCTGTTCGCTCCACAGTCAATTACTTCGACGTCAAACTCCCTGATTCAGTTCAAGGGTGGCGCAAGAAGTGGTTGTATATTCGGGAGGAGAACCATGGATGTGCTGAAGACAATATCCCTCCTTTCGATGGTGCCGAGAAAATCCTTCGCCGCCGTTCTTGGGATGCAGAGGCTACCGAGGAAGAAAAAGCTTCGACAGAGGCCTTGATGACTCGCATCCATGAGTTGCAGAATACTCGTGGCAAAGAATTGTCAGGTATCCAAATTACAGCGTATTTCCTTAGAACCAGAGTGCAGCCTCTTCAGGCTCGCAAAAACCCTCTCTGGAATTATGCTGGCGATGAAGACACAGATCGTTTGTCGACGAATCTGGAAGTCAAGGACTTGGAAAGGCTTGTCCGAAAAATCTCCTCTCTCAACAAAAAAGATCCTATCCCTTCCTCTTGTCGTGTAAAACCATACAGCGCCACCAATGCGCTTCCTAAGGTAAACATTGTCGCTTAATTTGTTATTGCCTTGCTATTTTTGTTGTAACTCCTTTTTTGACATCTTCCCTTATTTTTATATAGAACCATCCAAATCTTGTTTCGCTTCCTCCCCTTCCTGAAGGTGGAGAAGTCGAAGAAAGGGCCGTTATCTCCGACGATAACCAAGATGCCCCCTCTTTTGTGAATGAACCCGCAGATTCTCGAAAATCTGCGGGATCTGATGAAAAGGAGGCTGCCTCTGAAGCCACTGCATCGGCACAATCTCCTCCTCCTGCTGTTTCTCCAAAGAACAAAAGGAAGAGGAATGATGTCGAAGATTCCGGCACCTCCAAGCCCGAAGAAGCTGTTCCTTCACGCCAGAAGGCAGCTTATGATCCATATCTTGAGACCCTCATCAGTTCGTAAGTTCCCTCTCTCTCTTTTTTTATTTCACTTGAAGATTTTTGTCTATCTTGCTTTTTATGTTGCCAACATTTAATCGTAGTGATGATGAAGAAGAAGTACCAGCTCCTGATGTGGCTGCTCGAACGAGTACGTCACATACACTAGTCGCCTCGGAGACGCCAGTTGAAGGAGAGGAAACTTCGCCTCCTCAACAAAACGTCGGCTGCTACTCCTCCTTCAAGCCCCTTTGTCCCTTCACCAAAAAGGGCAAGGATTGAGACAATCCCCGAGCCTACTCTCCAATTGAGTAGCTCCTCTAACCCTCTCTTGGATGATGTAAGTTCGTAATTTACTTGTCTCTGTCTATATTTCCTCCGTTTGCTTCTGTGTGCCCTCATGTTTTGCCCATATCGACATTTTCTTTATCTATCTTTCTTTAACAGCCTATGATGAAGGAGCTTTTTCGTATCGGTGCTCAATTCATTGGGTACCGTGATTATGCCAGCAAAACTGAAGGTAATGCCTGGCTGCTTCTTTTTTGCTCCCGCTTTCTTACTCCTTTGTTGTCGATATTTTTAACTGATTTCAACTTTCTTGGCAGAAAAACTGGCGGAAGTCAACGAGCGTGCCAATACACTTGCTCAAAAATTAGAGCAAAGTGAAGAGGCTCGTAAGAAGGCCGAGTCAGATGCCGTTCAAGCTAGGCGAGAAGCTGACAAAGCCAAGGCCGATGCTGCTGGTGTCGAAGATCTTAGGAAGCGACTTCACGATGCCGAGACTTCGCTAAGCGAGCATATAACTGCACAATCTGCTCGTGAAGAAGCGATCCTTAAGCGTCTAAGGTCGCAAAATCGTCGCTTTGTCAGTAAGTATCTGAGCCACTTCATATCCTTTGGACTCTTTTCCTGCACTCATTTGTTGATCGGAATTTTTTTTATTTTGACAGGTAAAACCTCTCAAGATTTTGAGCTTGAAGATCCCGACAATGATCCTCTTCTTGACGCCATTTCGTTCCTTGAATTCCATGGGACAGAAGCACGCGAGGGCATTGATCAAGCTAAAGCAGGGCTGTCGCGACTCTTCCCCTACTTCTTCCCGAAGAAAGAGGAACCCGCAACTTTCCTTACTCTTGCCAAGTGCTTTAATCCACCAGAAGATCTTGGGCTGAAGATGCGCCAAGAAAATTTGAAGGTCGCTGTTGAAAGCACTGTTGCCTTGGTCGCTGATAGTCAACAAACTATCGACTGGGCGAAAGTGGGCGACACGGAACAGATAGAGCAGACGAAATGGCGATCGTTGATCAAGGCGGCAAAGCCCAACACGAAGAAAATCCTGTCTTATTTCGGGATCAAGCCATCTTCGACTCCTAGTTCATCAAAGCCGGAGGTCTAGTTGAATGCCCCTTTGCTTTTTCCTTTTTAGTTTACCTCCTTCTTTTGGCACTGTCGCCATAGTGTTCTTGGCAATGACTGCTTCAGTAGGTCTCTAGAGGTCCTTCTTTTGTAATAGACATGTATATATTATGAGAATGAATGAAAATCTATCTTTTCCTCAACGATTGATGTCGAAATTTATTTTTTCAGTTAATTTTTGACAACTATACGTCAACTCCCGGTCCTTCCGAAGTTTTTCCTTCGTCTTCTTCGAAGAAAACCCCTGTCGCTGTTAAATTTGTTGAAGATTCTGCGAGTAAAGATTCGGCAGAAGATTTGGAAGAACTTCGACAACAGCTTCAATCCATGAAGAAGCAATCCCTTATGCTCATGGAACAGTCTCGAAAATCTTCTGAGAGGGAGAAAGTTGCGCTCCAACAAGCTCAAGATGCCATAACTGAAAAGGATGCCGCCGTTGCTGAAGCTGCTGCAGCTACATCCCGCGAAAATTTTATGCTTCAACTGTTGACAGATGCTAGCTTGGATATGGCAGGTATGCTTCATTTATCATTGTCGTGTTTTTTCTTTTCCTCCTTGCTTGTCTCCTCGCTGCTTGCTGATTCTTTCGAAAAATAGGTTCTTTTTTGGATGCTGCTACTGAAGATGAGCGTGTCGAAGCTCGATCCAATGTACTTCTTCGGCTTGCCAAGGATCATGGTTCAAGTTTTTGGGGCACGCCTGAACGAACTCGCCAGATTGTCAGGTTTCAGGATCGCGCACTCCAGGTTCGCGATTATCTCGACTTCTGTACAAGGACTCTGTCTCTGGTCTATGGCACCATGTTTCCTCGCAACAAGATGCCAGAGACTCTTCCTGCTTTAATGGACAAATTTCGGGATGCTCCTCGAATCCATGGCTTTGTGCGGGCCCAATTGGCTGCTGGCGCAAGATTTGCTATGATCATGATAAAAATCTGCTACCCGAAGTTAGACGTGGGGCAGATTGTTCCAAAGTGCTTGGCCAAGATGGCGAAGAGGAAGAAGAACTTCGGCAAGTATGATGATATTGTTACTCCTGTTGCCGAAGATATGATGGATGAACTTCTTCGGATGGACGCCGAATTCTTCGTGAAGGGCAGCTATGCTGAGCATAGCACTCGTGCTGTAAATAATGAGCGCTTGACAATAGACAACATACTGGGAAATCCCTGAAGACAAGCTGTTCCAATAATTGTATCTTGTGTATATATTTTTGTACTGTAAAGTCACTATGTTTTTATTTTCAACGCCAAGCCCCCGGGCGTTTTGATGGCAGTATTTTTGTTTTATAGTGCGAGGTTACCCAAGGCAAAATAAATACTGTATTATTTTTGTGGGTATGAGCCCCCGAGCTTTATGTTGACCGCTGTTTGTCGATATATTTTTATTTTGGCGAGGTATTTTATACCAAGGCGAGATATTGTCGCGAATTGTATTTTGTCGGCACCATATATATATATTGTATCTTTGTAGGGGGAAGCCCCCGAGTCTGTCGAAAAGATATATAATTCCACTATCTTTATTATATTGCAGCACCGCGAGCCCGCCTCATTAAAAACCTTTTCCGGCCCCACTCGGTGCCCCGAAAAAGGAAAAGAGTGCGTCTGAAAACTCGCGGGCGTTTCAGTACATTGTATGTTTACAAAGGAGACTATATTTCGACATCTAGGCGTAAAAACGCCTGAGCTGCGCCACGTTCCAAGGATTTGGCTCGGCAATCCCTGTCTTGTCTTTGATTCTGTATGCTCCTCCTTCGATTACTTCTGTGACGATGTAAGGTCCTAGCCATGGTGACTCGAGTTTTTCATGACTTTTTTGATTGAGTCGCAAAACCAGGTCACCAACTTGGAAGGATCTTGGCCGCAATCGTCGACTGTGGTAGTTTTTCAGGTCCTGTTGATATTTGGCGACTCGTGACAGGACTTCGTCTCGAGCTTCATCAAGTGCGTCAACATCATCCTCCAAAGCTTTTCTCGAAGTTTCTTCATCATATTCTGTAACTCTTGGAGAATCATGCTCTATTTCTATCGGCAGGACTGCCTCAGCTCCATGGACTAGAAAGAACGGCGTCTCCTGTGTCGCCGTATTTGGTGTTGTTCGAATACTCCACAACACACTTGGCAGCTCCTCCGGCCAAGTATGCCGAGCTTTTTCCAATGGTCCTAACAGGCGCTTCTTGATACCATTGCAGATGATGCCATTGGCCTTCTCGACTTGACCGTTGGTCTGTGGATGTGCGACAGACGCAAAACTCAATTTGATGCCCACTTCTGCGCAATATGCCTTGAACTCCTTGGACGTAAAATTGCTGCCGTTGTCTGTGACAATGCTGTGAGGGACTCCAAATCTAAAGACGATGCTTTTCACGAACTTGATCGCCGACGCGCCATCCGGTGAATTTATCGGCTTTGC
This sequence comes from Lolium multiflorum, assembly GCA_030979885.1. Classification (NCBI taxonomy): domain Eukaryota; kingdom Viridiplantae; phylum Streptophyta; class Magnoliopsida; order Poales; family Poaceae; genus Lolium; species Lolium multiflorum. Next base: position 105,492,139 of record CM061749.1, read on the forward strand.
TTCTATCCACTTAGTAAATTTGTCGACAGCAACGAGCATATACTCATATCCTCCTGGCGAAGCTTTGTGTAGTTTTCCCACCATGTCGAGACCCCATTGAGCAAAGGGCCAAGACAGTGGGATTGGCATAAGTTCTGCTGCTGGCGAGTGAGGTTTTGCCGCGAATCTTTGACACGCATCGCAGGTTCGCACTATTTCCTTCGCGTCCTCGATTGCTGTTAGCCAATAAAATCCTGCTCTGAAGACTTTGGCCGCAATAGCTCGGCTGCTCGCGTGATGCCCGCATATTCCTTCGTGTACGTCTTTTAGGATGATCCTTCCTTCTTCGGGTGTGACACACCTCTGTAGCACACCCGAGATACTTCGTTTGTACAACTCCCCTTTTACTACAGTAAAAGCTTTTGATCGCCTAATTATTCGCCTTGCTTCAACTGGGTCGTCGGGTATTGTTTTCCTTAGGATGTATGATATATAGGCCTGCATCCATGGAATTTGCACCATCATGACTAGCTCCTGTTCCTCTTCTTCTTCTACTGAGTCTTTGGTGGTACTCGAAGATTTCTCTTCTTTCTCCTTCTTCTTTATTTTCACTGGCTTTGTTGATCTCTCGCTTATTTCTTCCCAAAACACGCCTGGAGGGATCGCGAGACATTGTGACCCGATGTTTGCAAGAACATCGGCTTCGTCGTTACTCAGCCTGCTGATGTGGTTTACCTCGCATCCATCAAACAATTTTTCCAGCTCATTGTACACCTCCTTGTATGCTATCATACTTTCGTTAACTGCATCACATTGGTTCATAACTTGCTGTGCCACCAATTGTGAGTCGCCGAAGATTTTCAATCGGGTTGCACCGCAAGCTTTCGCCATCTTCATCCCATGTATGAGAGCTTCATATTCTGCTTCATTGTTAGATGCGTTTGGGAACGTCATCCGTAAGACATACTTCAACTTGTCGCCTTCAGGTGATACTAGTATTACGCCTGCTCCAGCGCCTTCTAACCTTTTGGACCCGTCAAAGTTCATAGTCCAGGTTCTCGATAAATCTGGAGGCCCCGTATTTTGTAGCTCCATCCACTCTGCGATGAAATCCGGTAAAACCTGTGATTTTATTGCCTTTCTTTTTTCATACGTGATGTCCCGAGGGGAAAGTTCTATTCCCCAAAGGGAGACACGACCCGTAGCTTCTGGGTTGTTCAATATGTTTGACAAAGGAGCTTCATTGACCACTATTATCGGGTGCGCCGAAAAATAGTGTCGCAATTTTCTTGCTGTCGTGAATACTCCATACGCCAGCTGATATTGCGTACCGCTGTTTTGAAGGCGACAGTACTTCGCTGATGAAATATACTGGCCTCTGAACTCCATGAAGCTTTCCTTCTTCTTCTCTCTCGACTACCAGAACCGTGCTAACCACTTGAGGTGTGGCTGCAATGTATAAGAGGAGAGGTTCTTTATCTTTAGGCGCCACCAAGATTGGTGGTGTCGAAATTGTCCGCTTGAGGTTCTCGAAGGCCCTATCTGCTTCCTCGTTCCATTGAAATTTTTCCCCCTGTTTGATCAATGCGTAGAACGGCAACGCCTTTTCTCCTAGCCTGGCGACGAATCTGCTTAAAGCTGCGACTCGCCCCGTTAGCTGTTGTATTTCTTTCAACTTTGTTGGCTTTCTCATAGTAACGATGGCCTGGATTTTTTCGGGATTAGCTTCAATCCCCCTTGCTGATACTAAGAACCCGAGAAGTTCTCCTGCGGGAACTCCAAAAGAGCACTTTGTCGGGTTCAGCTTGAGGCAGAACTTGTCGAGGTTGTCGAAGGTTTCCTTCAAATCTTCGATCAGAGTCGACCCCTTCTTTGATGTTATCACGACATCGTCAATGTAGACTTGCACATTTTTTCCAATCTGTGTTGCTAGGCACTTCTGCATCATCCGCTGATATGTTGCTCCCGCGTTTTTCAAACCAAAGGGCATTGTTTTGTAGCAAAACACGCCGTAAGGTGTTATGAATGCTGTCTTGGCTTCATCTTCTTCTTTTAATCTGATCTGGTTATAACCAGAGTACGCGTCCAAAAAGGAAAGATGTTCGCATCCTGCCGTGGAGTCGATGATTTGATCGATCCTTGGGAGGGGAAAGTGATCCTTAGGACAATGTTTATTGAGACACGTAAAGTCGACACACATGCGAAGGACTTTTGTGTGTTTCTTCGGCACCATCACTGGGTGACAAAGGATTAATTTGTCAATGCCTACAGATTGTAGACTAGGGTTTTGCTAGAAGTAGAGGGCAAGTAGATCTCGAGATTTCAGCCGAAAAGTACTCGATGATTGTGAAAACTAGGGTTATGTTGACAGTAGATTCGATCCTTTCTTTGTCCCTCGACTCCCCCTTATATAGAGGGTGGAGCCAAGGGTTTCGTAATACACAAGTTACAGAGTCCGGGAGGATTTCGTACCCAACCCGTAAGATTACAAATCTCTATCTTTCCTAATACAAACTATCTTTCCTTAACACTAAATGGGCTTCCAAGTCTTCTTATTCTTTGAGTCCTGGGCCTTTAGTAAACCCCGGGTACCATCTTTGGCAGGCCCATTGGGGATGCCTATGTCAGTAGCCCCCGAGATTTTTCTTGAATCGAAGAATCAGGGAAAATCTCCAACTTTACTCATTACATAATCTTTCGATATGCAAACACTATTTTGTACAGGGATAACGGTAGTTGGGGCTAGTTCATCTGACGGATCAGGTACTAGTTAACTGCTCTAGTGGCAATCCGCAAAAACCTACTTCAAGATCACGTCCCTGGACATGATCTCGGGATACTGGTGTAAACTTCGACAGTGCCGCTTAAGGTCTTACCATTCTGTCGAGTCCCAGTCATATTTTATCGGGTACCTAACGTGTCCGTTAGGATTTTCTTCGCATCTGTTGATACGGAAAAAAGTAGCAATCCGCCGTCAGAGACGGTGCCACGCCGCTCAGAACGGATCTGGGTCTTACCTTCGCAAAGTTTTGCGGCATTCAGAGATTTTGTCGCGACTTTTAGCGCTCTGAGAATATATTGTCGAGTGCTTTTCGGCTGTTGGAATAGCATATTTTATCGAGTCATATTTGATGACTTATTTTGTCTTCCCGATGGGAGTATATGTAGAGTTATCTGTGTAACTCGAAATATACTCACTTCTATTTTTTTTTGATAAAAATTCATCGGGCACGCGAACAGCGTTCCCGATGGGAGTAGCCCCCGAGGCTACAGCCAAGAACTTGTGCTTGGGTGTAGGCTCCACAGATTAGTATCCTTTGCCGCTATATTTATAATCCTTCTCGATATTTTTCTATTTATCGGGTGCGCGACCAGCGCTCCCGATGGGAGTAGCCCCCGAGGCTATGAACAAATGCTTGCATTTGGTCATAGGCTCTCGCCATTTCTATCTTGTCATACTCGAAATTTTCTATTTTTCCAAAGTAGCCCCCGAGCGTTTGGGCAAAAACTTGTATTTGATCAAAGGCTCCCGAAATAATCTTGCGTTGTCGATAATCTCTCCAAGCTTCATAGTCGAGCTTTTCTTTTACCTTGATGACGTCGTTGCTGATGATAGCCACGATTTCTGTTTTGGAAACATGCGAGAACCGCTTCTCTCACTGCCTTGTGGGTCCAAATTCCTTATCTGATTGACACGTCGTGCAAGTGGGGGACACATGTTCTCCACTTTTTCTGGCACACGTTCCGTAACCTCGTCCATGTTAAAATACTTTTTTACCCTTGTATTCTCGTGGCTGTCATCTACCACATCTCTTTTCCATCCAACGGTCCAACGTTTCGCCGCACCCCTATATAAGATCTTCTTCTTCTTCCTCGAGCACTTCTGCTCACGCCGTTCTCCCCTCTGCAAAATCTTCTCCTGCGCCCCAGAACTTCTTGCGCTCATCTTCTCCAAGCTGCACACCTACGCCATTGTTGATGCCACCGCGTCGTTTGATCAAGCACAGCACGCCTGAATCATCAATGGCCGCCGCAGATCTGGGGACCGCAGAATGGGAAAGGTCCAAGATCACCAACCAAGACATCAATCTCCTGAAGAAGCTGGGGATTAGCAAGAAACCCAAGGCGGTGTGCTTCCCCAGTGAAGAAAGCTACCCAACCCCTCCAATGGGGTATCGGGTAAGTTTCGTCGATCATCTCATCCGCGGTCTTTCCGCCCCCATTCACCCTTTTCTTCGAGGATTGCTTTTTGTTTACGGTCTCCAACTTCACCATCTCACGCCCAACTCAATCCTCCATATCTCCATCTTCATCACCCTTTGCGAGGCCTTCCTTGGTGTCCAGCCTAACTGGGCATTATGGAAGCGCATTTTCTTTTGTCGCCGTAATGGCTCTCCCAATGTCGCCTATAATATAGGCGGCGTTGTTATTTCCATTCGCTCCACAGTCAATTACTTCGACGTCAAACTCCCTGACTCCGTTCAAGGGTGGCGCAAGAAGTGGTTGTATATTCGGGAAGAGAACCATGGATGTGCTGAAGACAATATCCCTCCTTTCGATGGTGCCGAGAAAATTCTTCGCCGCCGTTCTTGGGATGCAGAGGCTACCGAAGAGGAAAGAGCTTCGACAGAGGCCTTGATGACTCGCATCCATGAGTTGCAGAATACTCGTGGCAAAGAATTGTCTGGTATTCAAATTACAGCGTATTTCCTTAGAACCAGAGTGCAGCCTCTTCAGGCTCGCAAAAACCCTCTCTGGAATTATGCTGGCGATGAAGACACAGATCGTTTGTCGACAAATTTGGAAATCAAGGACTTGGAGAGGCTTGTCCGAAAAATCTCGTCTCTCAACAAAAAAGATCCTATCCCTTCCTCTTGTCGTGTAAAACCATACAGCGCCACCAATGCGCTTCCTAAGGTAAACATTGTCGCTTAATTTGTTATTGCCTTGCTATTTTTATTGTTACTCCTTTTTTGACATCTTCCCTTATTTTTATATAGGACCATCCAAATCTTGTTTCGCTTCCTCCCCTTCCTGAAGGTGGAGAAGTCGAAGAAAGGGCCGTTATCTCCGACGATAACCAAGATGCCCCCTCTTTTGTGAATGAACCCGCAGAGTCTCGAAAATCTGCGGGATCTGATGAAAAGGAGGGTGCCTCTGAAGCCACTGCATCGGCACAATCTCCTCCTCCTGCTGTTTCTCCGAAGAACAAAAGGAAAAGGAATGATGCCGAGGATTCCGGCACCTCCAAACCCGAAGAAGCTGTTCCTTCACGTCAGAAGGCAGCTTATGATCCATATCTCGAGACCCTCATCAGTTCGTAAGTCCTCTCTCCCTCTTGTTTTATTGCACTTGAAGATTTTTGTCTATCTTGCTTTTTATGTTGTCAACATTTAATCGTAGTGATGATGAAGAAGAAGTACCAGCTCCTGATGTGGCTGCTCGAACGAGTACGTCACATACACTAGTCGCCTCGGAGACGCCAGTTGAAGGAGAAGAAACTTCGCCTCCTCAACAAAACGTCGGCACTGCTACTCCTCCTTCAAGCCCCCTTGTCCCTTCTCCAAAAAGGGCAAGGATTGAAACAATCCCGGAGCCTACTCTCCAATTGAGTAGCTCCTCTAACCCTCTCTTGGATGATGTAAGTTCTTAATTTGCTTGTTACTGTCTATATTTCCTCCGTTTGCTTCTGCTTGCATCATTTTTCCCATACCGACGTTTTCTTTCTTTGTCCTTCCTTGACAGCCTACGATCAAAGAGCTTCTTCGCATTGGTGCCCAATTCATTGGGTACCGTGAATATGCTAGTAAGGCTGAAGGTAAGGCCTGGCTACTTCTTTTTTCTTCTGCTTTCTTACTCCTTTGTTGTCGACGTTTTTAACTAATGTCAACTTTCTTGGCAGAAAAACTGGCAGAAGTCAACGAGCGTGCCAATACACTTGCTCAAAAATTAGAGCAAAGTGAAGAGGCTCGTAAGAAGGCCGAGTCAGATGCCGTTCAAGCTAGGCGAGAAGCTGACAAAGCCAAGGCCGACGCTGCTGGTGTCGAAGATCTTAGGAAACGTCTTCACGATGCCGAGACTTCGTTAAGCGAGCACATAACTGCACAATCTGCTCGTGAAGAAGCGATCCTTAAGCGTCTAAGGACGCAAAATCGTCGCTTTGTCAGTAAGTATCTGAACCACTTCATATCCTTTGAATTTTTCTTTTCTGAACTTATTTGTTGATTGGATTTTCTTTTTATTTTGACAGATAAGACTTCTCAGGAATTTGAGCTTGAAGATCCCGACAATGATCCTCTTCTTGACGCCGTTTCGTTCCTTGAATTTCATGGGACAGAAGCACGTGATGGCATTGATGAAGCTAGGACAGGGCTGTCGCGGCTCTTCCCCTACTTCTTCCCGAAGAAAGAGGAACCCGCGACTTTCCTTGCTCTTGCCAAGTGTTTTAATCCACCCGAAGATCTTGGACTGAAGATGCGTCATGAAAATATGAAGGTTGCCGTTGAAAGCACTGTTGCCTTGGTTGCTGATAGTCAACAGACCATTGACTGGGCGAAAGTGGGCAACACGGAGCAGATAGAACAAGCAAAATGGCGATCATTGATCAAGGCGGCAAAGCTGAACACGAAGAAAATCCTCGCCTATCTCGGGATCAAACCATCTTCAACTCCTAGCTCGTCAAGGCCGGAGGTCTAATTGAATGCCTTTGCTTTTTCTATATTTTGCTTTCTTTATTTCTTTTGCTGTTGTCGCCATTTTAGCCTTGGCGACAATTACCCTGTTAGTCCCTTTGGAGAACTTCTTTTGTAATGTCCGTGTAAACTTTCTAGAAATCAATGAAATTCCTCTTGGTACTATCATTGATCCTGGGATTTTCTTTTCCAGTTAATATTTGATAATTATTCGACCAACCCTTGCTCTCCCGATGCTGCGCCTGCGTCTTCCTTCTCGAAGAAAATACTAGTCGATGATAATCCCCTTGAAGGTTCTTCAAGCAAACCTTTGTCGGAAGATTTGCAAGAACTTCGACAACAACTTCAATCCATGAAGAAACAAACTCTGGCAATGATGGAACAATCTCGGAAAGCGTCTGAACAAGAGAAACTTGCTCTTCAACAAGCCAAAGAGGCTATGGTTGCCAAGGATACTGCTGTATTGGAAGCAAAAGGAGCTACTACCCGAGAAAATAGCATGCTCGAGCTAATGTTGGAAGCTAGCACGGATATGTTAGGTATGTTTTTCCAACCTCACAATGCCTCCTCTTTATTTTGCTGTGCCTTCTTCCAAGTTTCTTGCCTTGTTGCCTAATAGGCTCGGTTCTTGATGCTGCCGCCGAAGATCGAAGAGTGAACGAGAGAACGAATCTTCTTGTCAACCTTTCCCTTAACCATGGCTGTTTATTTTGGGCCACCCCTGAACGAACCCAGCAGATTGTCAGGTTCCAAGATCGTGCTTGCCAAGTGCGCGAATTTCTCAATTTTTGCACGACAACAATAACCCTTATTTTCAAGACTTTGTTTCCTCGAAATGAGGTTCCTAAAACTCTTCCTGAATTGCTGGAGACATTCAGAGATGCTCCTCGTATTCATAATTTTGTGCGAGCTCAATTGACTGCTGGAGCAAGATTTGCCATGATTATGATAAATATTTGCCATCCAAAATTAGACCTGACGAAGATTGTCGTTGATTGCCTGGCGAAAAAATCGCGGCGGAAGAATGATATTGACACAATCAATGAGATGGTGACTCCTGTGGCCGAGTCGATGATAGATGAGCTTCTTCGGATGGACTCAGAATTCTTCGTCAAGGGATCTTATGCTGAGCATAAAACAACCAGAGGCTTGTCAATAGATAGTATTTTAGGTTTTGACTGATTTGTTCCATATTGCAAAACCTTGTCGAAGAAATTTGTTGTATATTGCAAAGTGCTCTATATTGTTGGAGCCCCCGAGCCTTTTGGCTAGAGTTTGTACTGTTTTTTCCCTTTCGAAGATTTCTCCTTCTGTTGTAATAAGACATCTTGATGGACTGCAAGCCCTCGAGTATCTTAGTGTCGGAGTTCTATATTTTTGTTGCAAGGTTCTTGGACCAAAGCAATGAGATTTTTGACGTGTATACTATATTTAAAATTACTAGCTTCCGATTTATGTATTTGGCGAGGTATTATTGTACCAAGGCGAAATATTTCGGTAAGTCTAGTTTGTCTATATTGTACGTATTTTGAGACTTGAAGGTGTGGAGCCCCCAAGTGTGTCGACGAATAAGAAGTATATCTCCACTATTTTTATTATATTGCAGCACCGCGAGCCCGCCTCATTAAAAACCTTTCCGGCCCCACTCGGTGCCCCGAAAAGGAAAAGAGTGCGTCTGAAAACTCGCGGGCGTTTCAGTACATTGTATGTTTACAGAGGAGACTATATTTCGGCATCTAAGCGTAAAAACGCCTGAGCTGCGCCACATTCCAAGGATTTGGCTCGGCAATCCCCGTCTTCTTGTCCTTGATTCTGTATGCTCCTCCTTCGATTACTTCTGTTACGATATAGGGTCCAAGCCATGGTGACTCGAGTTTTTCATGGCTTTTTTGATTGAGTCGCAAAACCATGTCACCAACTTGGAAGGATCTTGGCCGCAATCGTCGACTGTGGTAGTTTTTCAGGTCCTGTTGATATTTGGCGACTCGTGACAGGACTTCGTCTCGAGCTTCATCAAGTGCATCAATATCATCCTCCAAAGCTTTTCTCGAAGTTTCTTCATCATATTCTGTAACTCTTGGAGAATCATGCTCTATTTCTATCGGCAGGACTGCCTCGGCTCCATGGACCAGAAAGAACGGCGTCTCCTGTGTCGCCGTATTTGGTGTTGTTCGAATACTCCACAACACGCTTGGCAACTCCTCCGGCCAAGTATGCCGAGCTTTTTCCAATGGTCCTAACATGCGCTTCTTGATACCGTTGCAGATGATGCCATTGGCCTTCTCGACTTGACCGTTGGTCTGTGGATGTGCAACAGACGCAAAACTCAATTTGATGCCCACTTCTGCGCAATATGCCTTGAACTCCTTGGACGTAAAATTGCTGCCATTGTCTGTGACAATGCGTGAGGGACTCCAAATCGAAAGACGATGCTTTTTACGAACTTGATCGCCGACGCGCCGTCCGGTGAATTTATCGGCTTTGCTTCTATCCACTTTGTGAATTTGTCGACAGCGACAAGCATATACTCATATCCTCCTGGCGAAGCTTTGTGTAGTTTTCCCACCATGTCGAGACCCCATTGAGCAAAGGGCCAAGACAGTGGGATTGGCATAAGTTCTGCTGCTGGTGAGTGAGGTTTTGCCGCGAATCTTTGGCACGCGTCGCAAGTTCGCACTATTTCCTTCGCGTCCTCGATTGCTGTTAGCCAATAAAATCCTGCTCTGAAGACTTTGGCCGCAATAGCTCGGCTGCTCGCGTGGTGCCCGCATATTCCTTCGTGCACATCTTTCAGGATGATTCTTCCTTCTTCGGGTGTAACACATCTCTGTAGCACGCCCGAAATGCTTCGTTTGTACAACTCCCCTTTTACCACAGTAAAAGCTTTTGATCTCCTAATTATTCGCCTTGCTTCAACTGGGTCGTCGGGTATTGTTTTCCTTAGGATGTATGATATATAGGCCTGCATCCATGGAATTTGCACCATCATGACTAGCTCCTGTTCCTCTTCTTCTTCTACTGGGTCTTTGGTGGTACTCGAGGATTTCTCTTTTTTCTCCTTCTTTATTTTCGCTGGCTTTGTTGATCTCTCGCTTATCTCTTCCCAAAACACGCCTGGAGGGATCGCGAGACATTGTGACCCGATGTTTGCAAGAACATCGGCTTCATCGTTACTCAGCCTGCTGATGTGGTTTACCTCGCATCCGTCAAACAATTTTTCCAGCTCATTGTACACCTCTTTGTATGCTATCATACTTTCGTTGACTGCATCACATTGGTTCATAACTTGTTGTGCCACCAATTGTGAGTCGCCGAAGATTTTCAATCGGGTTGCACCGCAAGCTTTTGCCATCTTCATCCCGTGTATGAGAGCTTCATATTCTGCTTCGTTGTTAGACGCGTTTGGGAACGTCATCCGTAAAACATATTTCAACTTATCGCCTTCAGGTGATACTAATATCACGCCTGCTCCAGCACCTTCCAATCGTTTGGACCCGTCGAAGTTCATGGTCCAAGTTCTCGATAAATCTGGAGGCCCCGTGTTTTGTAGCTCCATCCACTCTGCAATGAAATCTGGTAGAACCTGCGATTTTATTGCCTTTCTTTTTTCATACGTGATGTCCCGAGGGGAAAGTTCTATTCCCCAAAGGGAGACACGACCCGTAGCTTCTGGGTTGTTCAATATGTTTGACAAAGGAGCTTCATTGACCACTATTATCGGGTGCGCCGAAAAGTAATGTCGCAATTTTCTTGCTGTCGTGAATACTCCATACGCCAGTTTCTGATATTGCGGGTACCGCTGTTTTGAAGGCGACAATACTTCGCTGATGAAATATACTGGCCTCTGAACTCCATGAAGCTTTCCTTCTTCTTCTCTCTCTACTACTAGGGCTGTGCTGACCACCTGAGGTGTGGCTGCAATGTATAAAAGGAGGGGTTCTTTCTCTTTAGGCGCCACCAAGATTGGTGGTGTCGAAATTGTCCGCTTGAGGTTCTCGAAGGCCCTATCTGCTTCCTCGTTCCATTGAAATTTTTCTCCCTGTTTGATCAGTGCGTAGAACGGCAATGCCTTTTCTCCTAGCCTGGCGACGAATCTGCTTAAAGCTGCGACTCGCCCCGTTAGCTGTTGTATTTCTTTCAACTTTGTTGGCTTTCTCATAGTAACGATGGCCTGTATTTTTTCGGGATTAGCTTCAATCCCCCTTGCTGATACTAAGAACCCGAGAAGTTCTCCTGCAGGAACTCCAAAAGAGCACTTTGTCGGGTTCAGCTTGAGGCAGAACTTGTCGAGGTTGTCGAAGGTTTCCTTTAAATCTTCGATCAGAGTTGATCCTTTCTTTGATGTTATCACGACATCGTCAATATAGACTTGCACATTTTTTCCAATCTGTGTTGCTAGGCACTTCTGCATCATCCGCTGATATGTTGCTCCCGCGTTTTTCAAACCAAAGGGCATTGTTTTGTAACAAAACACGCCGTAAGGTGTTATGAACGCTGTCTTGGCTTCATCTTCTTCTTTTAATCTGATCTGGTTATAACCAGAGTACGCATCCAAGAAGGAAAGACGTTCGCATCCTGCCGTGGAGTCGATGATTTGATCGATCCTTGGGAGGGGAAAGTGATCCTTAGGACAATGTTTATTGAGACACGTGAAGTCGACGCACATGCGAAGGACTATCGTGTGTTTCTTCGGCACCATCACTGGGTTAGCTACCCATGTGGCTTCTGTAGATATTTCTTTGATGAAACCAACATCTTTGAGTCGATCTATTTCCGATAACATGGCTTTGCGGCTAGGTTCCGAAAAACGCCGCAAAGGTTGCTTGATTGGTCTTGCGAGAGGATCCAAGTTGAGGTGGTGCTCGGCGAGTTCCCTGGGTACTCCTGGCATGTCAGCTGGACACCATGCGAAGATTTTCCAGTGCTCACGGAGGAACTCGACGAGCGCGCTTTCCTATGCGATATCCATGTTTGTTGCGATGGATGTCGTTTTCTTTGGGTCTGTCGGGTGGATCTGTACCTCTTTTGAATCCTTGTTTGTGTTGAAAGTTGGCTCCTTCGAAGACCTCCCTACTTCTGGCAGCACATCATAATCAGTGAACCTTGGCGCCGTATATTCTGCTTGCATCCCGAAAGTTTCTGACAGTCGATGAAAATCCTTGTCGCATTTATCGGATAACGCGAAGCTTCCCTTGATTGTAATGGGTCCCTTGGGTCCGGGCAACCTCCACAATAGATACGTATAATGTGGTACCGCCATAAACCTGGCGTATGCTGGTCGTCCCAACAAAGCGTGATATTGCGACGGGAAATCCACCACTTCGAACTCCAAATTCTCTATCCTGTAGTTTTCTCGGGTTCCAAACTGAACGTCGAGGTTGATCTTGCCCAATGGGTAACTTGGCTTCTCCGGTGTAATCCCATGGAAACGTGTGTCGGTTGGTTTCAAGTTTGCCAGGGATATGTTCATCTTCCTCAATGTATCTGCATACATAAGGTTTAAGCTGCTGCCGCCATCTATGAAAACTCTCGACACGTCAAAACCAGCGATTACTGCGGGTAAGATGAGTGCTGATTGTCCTGGTCGAGGAACTTGCTGCGGATGGTCCGCGATTGTGAAGCCAATGTCTTGCCCCGACCAATTTAAGTACTCGACTGTTGGTGGAGGCATCTTCTCTGCCATGAACACTTGTCGTGAGATTACCTTCTGCGCCCTGTTGGATGGCCTAGCTTTCTGAATCATCGAGACCGCACCATTGGAGTTAGGATCAACATATGGAGGTGGGTGTGGTGCTGCCGCTATTCTGAGCTGGTGCCGATTTTCGTCCGTGATTGCGGGAGGAGGTGGAAGGTGGATCTCACTCCTTGGCCCCTGAGGATTTCTGTTCATTGCTTGGGCATTTGCAATTCCTGCGGCTCGCAACATTGCCTGAAAATTTCGGCAGTCTTTCTGGAGATGTCCTGACTGCCTCTTTCCATTGTTGTCGAGATAAAAGTGCATTTGACACGGACCGTTCATCATCTCCTCGGGGGACACATAAGGTCTTTGAAACCTTGGTCCACTATTTTGCCTGTTGCCGCGAGAATCACCTCTATTGTCGCCTTGTTGCTCATTACTCCTTTGATAGTCATCTCGACTATTCCCTCCAGGATTTCCCCGAAAGCCAGCCGATATATGGCCAGCATCGTTGTTGTAGAACTGGCGAGAAAATCGCCTTCTATTTTGATAATTTCGACCACGATCCTCTTCTGGCGACCTGTGTCGCTTGTTGTATATTGCGTCTTCTCCATCTGCCCACTTATTGGCTATCTCCATGAGTGCTGATATGGTCTTAGGGTTAGTTCTCCCTAAGTCCTCGACGAAGTCTCCTCGCCGAATTCCTGCCACGAACGCATCTATTGCTCTCTCGTCAGATATATCTTCTGCCGAGTTTTTTATAATGTTCCACCGCTGTATATATTTTCTCATCGACTCGTCATGTTTCTGTCGACAGGCCCTCAGCTCTTCCAATGACGCAGGTTTCTTGCAGGTGGATCGGAAATTTCTCACGAAGATATCCTCAAATTATCCCAGCTGTCGATGGAGCCTGGGGGAGTTTCTTTATCCAAGATCTTGCGGCACCACTCAAGTGAACTTGGATACTTTGCATAGCTGTTGCTCTGGTTCCTCCTACCAGCTTCACCATCTCGAGGTAATCTACGAGCCAATCCTCGGGATCCTGCAGGCCGTCGAACTTCTTGAAATTCTCGGGTAACTTGAACCCTTTTGGAACTCGAGTCTTTCGAACTCTTCTCGTAAAGCACGGGAGTCCACACATATCTTCGTCGGCAACTTCTGGTGAATACTGGCGTTCTCTTCTTTCTTGTCGCGCTCTATCCACCCTTACTTGAACTGCTGTGTCTCTTGCCCCACTTGTTCTCGGTGGATCTTGTACTGCTGCAGTGGGTCGTGGACTATTTTGCCTAGGATTTTCTTCGGGAGGCGTTGCTGCGAACGCTGTTCCCATAACGCCTACTCCAGCCATTGCCATATTGAACAATGGTTCTCTCGGATCCCCAGGAGGTGGTCTGGACGCGAGGATGTAAGCTTGTGTTGCCATGTAACCTGCTTCTGGTGTTTTTGGGATGATATTTCCCCTTTCATCGATCGTCATGAAGGACATGTCGAGATTTTGAATTAGGTTTCCTCTCTCTTCTTCGGGTATATTTTGCAGCCGAGATCTTGATCTCCTTCGAGCCTCTCTATGGCTATCCGCCGAAGTTTCTGATTGTCGACTGAGCTCTGCTCGACGCCTGCTGGACGCGGAAGCTGCCTCTTTTCTCCTATTCAAGGATGCTGTCTGTTTTTCCAACTCTCTACTTACTCGAGCAAGTCTATATTGATATGCTTGTAGTTCTTGCACAGTAGCAGTGGTGGTCATTGGTTCTGAACCATCCATGGCTCTTGCAGCCCTATCCCACGCTGCTTGCGGGAGTTGGACTTTTGCTCGAGTTGAAGTCCCAGCATATTTAGTGCCTAAGCCTTTTCTGAGATCAGCGGGATCGATGTAAGGATTTCCCAAATCATCGAAAGCCTCTGACGTTTCTGGTTCTGATCGGCCTGCCTCTTCTATCGCATAGATCTGATGGTATTTTGCGTATTGATTTTTGTCAGGATTGGTGACACCATCATATAGATTGGTGAAGACCTTTCCGATGGCAGCAGATTTGTCGATGAAGTTGAAGCTGTCGATGCTGTCGGAATCGCTGCTTATAAAGGAGTCCGCAGACGACTCGAAGGATGTGTTGCTGAAGATCTTGGCGAGCTTTCCGCTTGCCTTGCTGTCGACGAAGCGTGGCGACGAAAGCTCCTCGTCACTCGACGAAAAGTTAGAATCGACCGCTGAAAATTCCGACGAGATCGGAACTTCGAGACGGTAGGATCCTTCCTTGTTGACGCTAAATCGGAATTCTCCGAACGTCATGACGATGGGCTCCTCCAGATAGGCACATGCATCCACACGGGAGGGCGGGTGAGGAATAAAATCGACTAGATCAGTTTTTCCCTGGTTACCTCGATCCATCGCATTGCTCGCCACCGACGAAGTCGACGATTCTGGACGTGCCATCGAGATCAGCTCCTTGCAACCTCTAATTCCCACAGACGGCGCCAATTGACAAAGGATTAATTTGTCAATGCCTACAGATTGTAGACTAGGGTTTTGCTAGAAGTAGAGGGCAAGTAGATCTCGAAGGTTTCAGCCGAAAAGTACTCGACGATTGTGAAAACTAGGGTTATGTTGACAGTAGATTCGATCCTTTCTTTGTCCCTCGACTCCCCCTTATATAGAGGGTGGAGCCGAGGGTTTCGTAATACACAAGTTACAGAGTTCGGGAGGGTTTCGTACCCAACCCGTAAGATTACAAATCTCTATCTTTCCTAATACAAACTATCTTTCCTTAACACTAAATGGGCTTCCAAGTCTTCTTATTCTTCGAGTCCTGGGCCTTTAGTAAACCCCGGGTACCATCTTTGGCAGGCCCATTGGGTTAGCTACCCACGTGGCTTCTGTAGATATTTCTTTAATAAAACCAGCATCTTTGAGTCGATCTATTTCTGATAACATAGCTTTGCGGTTGGGTTCCGAAAAACGCCGCAAAGGTTGCTTGATTGGTCTCGCGAGAGGATCCAAATTGAGGTGGTGCTCGGCAAGTTCCCTGGGTACTCCTGGCATGTCAGCTGGACACCATGCGAAGATTTTCCAGTGCTCACGGAGGAACTCGACGAGCGCGCTTTCCTATGCGATATCCATGTTTGTTGCAATGGATGTCGTTTTCTTTGGGTCTGTCGGGTGGATCTGTACCTCTTTTGAATCCTTGGTTGTGTTAAAAGTTGGCTCCTTAGAAGACCTCCCTACTTCTGGCAGCACATCATAATCAGTGAACCTTGGCGCCATATATTCTGCTTGCATCCCGAAAGTTTCTGACAGTCGATGAAAATCCTTGTCGCATTTATCAGATAACGCGAAACTTCCCTTAATTGTAATGGGTCCCTTGGGTCCGGGCAACCTCCACAATAGATACGTATAATGTGGTACCGCCATAAACCTGGCGTATGCTGGTCGTCCCAACAAAGCGTGATATTGCGACGGGAAATCCACAACTTCGAACTCCAAATTCTCTATCCTGTAGTTTTCTCGGGTTCCAAACTGAACGTCGAGGTTGATCTTGCCCAATGGATAACTTGGCTTCTCTGGTGTAATCCCATGGAAACGTGTATCAGTTGGTTTCAGGTTTGCCAGGGATATGTTCATTTTCCTCAATGTATCTGCATACATAAGATTTAAACTGCTGCCGCCATCTATAAAAACTCTCGATACATCAAAACCAGCAATTACTGCGGGTAGGATGAGTGCCGATTGTCCTGGTCGAGGAACTTGCTGTGGATGATCCGCAATTGTGAAGCCAATATCTTGCCCTGACCAATTTAGGTACTCAACTGTTGGTGGAGGCATCTTTTCTGCCATGAATACTTGTCGTGAGATTACCTTCTGCGCCCTGTTGGATGGCCTAGCTTTCTGAATCATCGAGACCGCACCATTGGAGTTAGGATCGACATACGGTGGTGGATGTGGTGCTGCCGCTATTCTGAGCTGATGCCGATTTTCGTCCGTGATTGCGGGAGGAGGTGGAAGGTGAATCTCACTCCTTGGCCCCTGAGGGTTTCTGTTCATTGCTTGGGCATTTGCAATTCCTGCGGCTCGCAACATTGCCTGAAAATTTCGGCAGTCTTTCTGGAGATGTCCTGACTGCCTCTTTCCATTGTTGTCGAGATAAAAGTGCATTTGACACGGACCGTTCATCATCTCCTCGGGGGACACGTAAGGTCTTTGAAACCTTGGTCCACTATTTTGCCTGATGCCGCGAGAATCACCTCTATTGTCGCCTATGATGCGCACAGTGGCAAGTTTTCCCTCAGAAAGAAACCAAGGTTTAATCGAACCAGGAGGAGCCAAAAAGCACGTTGAAGGTTGATGGTGGCGAAATGTGATGCGACGCAACACCAGGGATTCCGGCGCCAACGTGGAACCTGCACAACACAACCAAAGTACTTTGCCCCAACGAAACAGTGAGGTTGTCAATCTCACCGGCTTGCTGTAACAAAGGATTAACCGTATTGTGTGGAAGATGATTGTTTGCGAAGAAAACAGTAAAGAACAATTGTAGATTGTATGCGATGTAAAGAATAGGACCGGGGTCCACAGTTCACTAGAGGTGTCTCTCCCATAAGATAAAAGCATGTTGGGTGAACAAATTACAGTCGGGCAATTGACAAATAGAAAAGGGCATAACAATGCATATACATGATATGATAAATATAGTGAGACTTAATTGGGCATTACGACAAAGTACATAGACCGCCATCCAGCATGCATCTATGCCTAAAAAGTCCACCTTCAGGTTATCATCCGAACCCCTTCCAGTATTAAGTTGCAAGCAACAGACAATTGCATTAAGTATGGTGCGTAATGTAATCAACAACTACATCCTTAGACATAGCATCAATGTTTTATCCCTAGTGGCAACAGCACATCCACAACCTTAGAACTTTCTGTCACTGTCCCAGATTTAATGGAGGCATGAACCCACTATCGAGCATAAATACTCCCTCTTGGAGTTAAGAGCAAAAACTTGGCCAGAGCCTCTACTAATAACGGAGAGCATGCAAGATCATAAACAACACATAAGTAATAGATTGATAATCACCATAACATAGTATTCTCTATCCATCGGATCCCGACAAACACAACATATAGTATTACAGATAGATGATCTTGATCATGTTAGGCAGCTCACAAGATCCAACAATGAAGCACAATTAGGAGAAGACGACCATCTAGCTACTGGACCCATAGTCCAGGGGTGAACTACTCACTCATCACTCCGGAGGCGATCATGGCGATGAAGAGTCCTCCGGGAGATGATTCCCCTCTCCGGCAGGGTGCCGGAGGCGATCTCCTGAATCCCCCGAGATGGGATTCGCGGCGGCGGCGTCTCTGGAAGGTTTTCCGTATCGTGGCTTGATACGTCTCCAACGTATCGATAATTTCTTATGTTCCATGCTACTTTATTGATGATACCTACATGTTTTATGCACACTTTATGTCATATTCGTGCATTTTCTGGAACTAACCTATTAACAAGATGCCGAAGTGCCGTTCTGTTTTCTGCTGTTTTTGGTTTCAGAAATCCTAGTAACGAAATATTCTCGGAATTGGACGAAATCAACGCCTGGTTCCTATTTTGCCCGGAAGCATCCAGAACACCCGAGAGCCGCCGGAGGGAAGCCTGGGGGCCCCACACCACAGCGCGGCCAGAGGGCCGCGCCGCCTATGGTGTGGTGGCCCCGTGCCCCTCCGAGGCTGCCCTTTCGCCTATATAAAGCCGCTGCATCGAAAACCCTTACGGAGGAAGCCACGGTACGCGAAACCTTCCGAGCCGCCGCCATCGCGAAGCCAAGATCCGGGGGACAGGAGTCTCTGTTCCGGCACCCGCCGGACGGGGAAGTGCCCCGGAAGGCTTCTCCATCGACACCGCTGCCATCTCCACCGCCATCTTCATCAACGCTGCTGCTCCCATGAAGAGGGAGTAGTTCTCCATCGAGGCTCGGGGCTGTACCGGTAGCTATGTGGTTCATCTCTCTCCTATGTACTTCAATACAATAATCTCATGAGCTGCCTTACATGATTGAGATTCATATGATGATGCTTGTAATCTAGATGTCATTATGCTAGTCAAGTGAGTTTTACTTATGTGATCTCCGGAGACTCCTTGTCCCACGTGTGTAAAGGTGACAGTGTGTGCACCGTGTGGGTCTCTTAGGCTATATTTCACAGAATACTTATTCACTGTTATGAATGGCATAGTGAAGTGCTTATTTATATCTCTTTATGATTGCAATGTGTTTTGTATCACAATTTATCTATGTGCTACTCTAGCAATGTTATTAAAGTAGTTTTATTCCTCCTGCACGATGTAATGGTGACAGTGTGTGCATCCGTGTTAGTACTTGGTTTATGCTATGATCATGATCTCTTGTAGATTGCGAAGTTAACTATTGCTATGATAGTATTGATGTGTATTATTCCTCCTACATAAGCATGAAGGTGACAGTGTGCATGCTATGTTAGTACTTGGTTTAGTCGAATTGATCTATCTTACACTCTAAGGTTATTTAAATATGAACATTGAATTGTGGAGCTTGTTAACTCCGGCATTGAGGGTTCGTGTAATCCTACGCAATGTGTTCATCATCCAACAAGAGAGTGTAGAGTATGCATTTATCTATTCTGTTATGTGATCAATGTTGAGAGTGTCCACTAGTGAAAGTCTATTCCCTAGGCCTTGTTCCTAAATACTGCTATCGCTGCTTGTTTATTTTCTGCGTTACTACTGCGTTACTACTGCTTGTTTACTTCCTACAATATTACTACCATCAACTGCACGCCAGCGAGCTATTTTCTGCGCCATACTACTGCTCATATTCATTCATACCACTTGTATTTCACTATCTCTTCGCCGAACTAGTACACCTATTAGGTGTGTTGGGGACACAAGAGACTTCTTGCTTTGTGATTGCAGGGTTGCATGAGAGGGATATCTTTGACCTCTTCCTCCCCGAGTTCGATAAACCTTGGGTAATCCACTTAAGGGAAACTTGCTACTGTTCTACAAACCTCTGCTCTTGGAGGCCCAACACTGTCTACAAGAATAGAAGCTCCCGTAGACATCAAGCACTTTTCTGGCGCCGTTGCCGGGGAGGAAAGGTAAAAGGCACTCATACTCCGGTTCCAGGTAACAGTACTTTTCTGGCGCCATTGTGTGTGTGCTCGAAGCTATTTCCTTTAGACTCTGCAATTGCGACATTTGGTTTCTTGTTTACACTAGTTAGGCATAATGGACAACAATGACCTTTTTATTCTATTTCCTGATTTAAGACATGGATGGTTTGATGCGAAAATTAAAAAACCCATGGAACATATTAATATGAATGCTTTGAACACCATTGTTGCTAATGCTATGGAAAATTCTAAGCTTGGGGAAGCTGGCTTTGATGAGCATGATATTTTTAGTCCCCCAAGCATTGAGGAGAAAATTTACTTTGATGATACTTTGCCTCCCATTTATGATGATTATAATGATAGTAGTCTTTTGTTACCACCTGTTATGGAGGATAAATTTGATTATGATTACAATATACCTCCTATATTTGATAGCTACTTTGTTGAATTTGCTCCCACTACAATTAATAAGAATGACTATGCTTATGTTGGGAGAAGTAATTATTTTATGCATGAGACTCATGATAAGAATGCTTTATGTGATAGTTATATTGTTGAGTTTGCTCATGTTGCTACTGAAAGTTATTATGAGAGAGGAAAATATGGTTGTAAAAATTTTCATGTTACTAAAACACCTCTCTATGTGCTGAAATTTTTGAAGCTACACTTGTTTTATCTTCCTATGCTTGTTACTTTGCTCTTCATGAACTTGTTTATTTACAAGATTCCTATGCATAGGAAGCATGTTAGACTTAAATGTGTTTTGAATTTGCCTCTTGATGCTCTCTTTTGCTTCAACTTCTATTTCTTGCGAGTGCATCATTAAAACTGCTGAGCCCATCTTAATGGCTATAAAGAAAGAACTTCTTGGGAGATAACCCATGTGTTTTTTTACTACAGTACTTTGTTTTATATTTGTGTCTTGGAAGTTGTTTACTACTGTAGCAACCTCTCCTTATCATGTTTTTGTGCCAAGTAAAGTTTCTATGTTAAAGTTGATGTTATATTTGGGATCGCTGCGCAGAAACAGCATTGCTGTCTGTCACGAATCTGGGCACAGGCCTCTGTAGAAAATTCTAAAAAATCTGCCAATTTACGAGCGTGATCCTCAGATATGTACGCAACTTTCATTAGTTTTGAGTTTTTCCATTTGAGCAAGTCTGGTGCCATCTTTAAATTCGTCTTTACGGACTGTTCTGTTTTTGACAGATTCTGCCTTTTATTTCGCATTGCCTCTTTTGCTATGTTGGATTTATTTCTTTGATCCATTAATGTACAGTAGCTTTGTGCAATGTCCAGAAGTGTAAAGAATGATTGAACATGTGAATTTTTGATTATGCACTAACCCTCTAATGAGTTTGCTTGAAGTTTGGTGTGAATGAAGTTTTCAAGGGTCAAGAGAGGAGTATGATATACTATGATCAAGAGGAGTGAAAGCTCTAAGCTTGGGGATGCCCCCGTGGTTCATCCCTGCATATTTCAAGAAGACTCAAGCGTCTAAGCTTGGGGATGCCCAAGGCATCCCCTTCTTCATCGACAAAGTATCAGGTTCCTCCCCTTGAAACTATATTTTTATTCGGTCACATCTTATGTACTTTACTTGGAGCGTCTGTGTGCTTTTATTTTTGTTTTGTTATCTTAGTTCTCTGAATAAGTTCATCCTTGTGTGGGAGAGAGACACGCTCCGCTGGTTCGTATGAACACATGTGTTCTTAGCTCATAATATTCATGGCGAAGTTTCCTCTTCGTTAAATTGTTATATGGTTGGAATTGAAAAATGCTACATGTAGTAATTCTAAAATGTCTTGGATAATGTGATACTTTGCAATTGTTGTGCTCATGTTTAATCTCTTGCATCATATACTTTGCACCCATTAATGAAGAAATACATAGAGCTTGCTAAAATTTGGTTTGCATAATTGGTCTCTCTAAGGTCTAGATAATTTCTAGTATTGAGTTTGAACAACAAGGAAGACGGTGTAAAGTCTTATAATGTTTACAATATGTCTTTTATGTGAGTTTTGCTGCACCGGTTCATCCTTGTGTTTGTTTCAAATAACCTTGCTAGCCTAAACCTTGTATCGAGAGGGAATACTTCTCATGCATCCAAAATCCTTGAGCCAACTACTATGCCATTTGTGTCCACCATACCTACCTACTACATGGTATTTCTCCGCCATTCCAAAGTAAATTGCTTGAGTGCTACCTTTAAAATTCCATCATTCACCTTTGCAATATATAGCTCATGGGACAAAATAGCCTTAAAAACTATCGTAGTATTGAATATGTACTTATGCACTTTATCTTTTATTAAGTTGCTTGTTGTGCGATAACCATGCTTCTGGGGAACGCCATCAACTATTGTTGAATATCATGTGAGTTGCTATGCATGTCCGTCTTGTCTGAAGGATCTATCATTTTAGTGGTTGGAGCATGCAAAATTGTTAGAGAAGAACATTGGGCCGCTAACTAAAGCCATGAATCATGGTGGAAGTTTCAGTTTTGGACATATATCCTCAATCTCATATGAGAATAATAATTGTTGCTACATGCTTATGCATTTAAGAGGAGTCCATTATCTGTTGTCATGTTGTCCCGGTATGGATGTCTAAGTTGAGAATAATCAAAAGCGAGAAATCCAAAATGCGAGCATTCTCCTTAGACCTTTGTACAGGCGGCATGGAGGTACCCCTTTGTGACACTTGGTTGAAACATGGCATGCAAAGATCCGGTAGTCCAAGCTAAGTAGGACGAGGTGCGGACACTATTAGTACACTATGCATGAGGCTTGCAACTTGTAAGATATAATTTACATAACTCATATGCTTTATTACTACCGTTGACAAAATTGTTTCATGTTTTCAAAATAAAAGCTCTAGCACAAATACAGCAATCGATGCTTTCCTCTTTGAAGGACCATTCTTTTACTTTTATTGTTGAGTCAGTTTACCTATCTCCCTCCACCTAAGAAGCAAACACTTGTGTGAACTGTGCATTGATTCCTACATACTTGCATATTGCATTTGTTATATTACTCTATGTTGACAATTATCCATGAGATATACATGTTACAAGTTGAAAGCAACCGCTGAAACTTAATCTTCCATTGTGTTGCTTCAATACCTTTACTTTGAATTATTGCTTTATGAGTTAACTCTTATGCAAGACTTATTGATGCTTGTCTTGAAGTACTATTCATGAAAAGTCTTTGCTATATGATTCACTTGCTTACTCATGTCATTACTTTTGTTTTGATCGCTGCATTCATTACATATGTTTACAAATAGTATGATCAAGATTATGATGGCATGTCACTTCAGAAATTATCTTTGTTATCGTTTTACCTGCTCGGGACGAGCAGAACTAAGCTTGGGGATGCTGATACGTCTCCAACGTATCGATAATTTCTTATGTTCCATGCTACTTTATTGATGATATCTACATGTTTTATGCACACTTTATGTCATATTCGTGCATTTTGGAACTAACCTATTAACAAGATGCCGAAGTGCCAGTTCCTGTTTTGCTGTTTTTGGTTTCAGAAATCCTAGTAACGAAATATTCTCAGAAATTGGACGAAATCAACGCCCAGGTTCCTATTTTGCCCGGAAGCATCCAGAACACCCGAGAGCCGCCGGAAGCCCTGGGCCCCACACCACACCGCGCGGCCAGAGGGGCCGCATATGGTGTGGTGGCCCCAGGCCCCCTCCGAGGCTGCCCTTTCGCCTATATAAAGCCCCTGCATCGAAAACCCTTACGGAGGAAGCCACGGTACGCGAAACCTTCCAGAGCCGCCGCCATCGCGAAGCCAAGATCGGGGGACAGGAGTCTCTGTGGCACCGCCGGACGGGGAAGTGCCCCCGGAAGGCTTCTCCATCGACACCGCTGCCATCTCCACCGCCATCTTCATCAACGCTGCTGCTCCCATGAAGAGGGAGTAGTTCTCCATCGAGGCTCGGGGCTGTACCGGTAGCTATGTGGTTCATCTCTCTCCTATGTACTTCAATACAATAATCTCATGAGCTGCCTTACATGATTGAGATTCATATGATGATGCTTGTAATCTAGATGTCATTATGCTAGTCAAGTGAGTTTTACTTATGTGATCTCCGGAGACTCCTTGTCCCACGTGTGTAAAGGTGACAGTGTGTGCACCGTGTGGGTCTCTTAGGCTATATTTCACAGAATACTTATTCACTGTTATGAATGGCATAGTGAAGTGCTTATTTATATCTCTTTATGATTGCAATGTGTTTTGTATCACAATTTATCTATGTGCTACTCTAGCAATGTTATTAAAGTAGTTTTATTCCTCCTGCACGATGTAATGGTGACAGTGTGTGCATCCGTGTTAGTACTTGGTTTATGCTATGATCATGATCTCTTGTAGATTGCGAAGTTAACTATTGCTATGATAGTATTGATGTGTATTATTCCTCCTACATAAGCATGAAGGTGACAGTGTGCATGCTATGTTAGTACTTGGTTTAGTCGAATTGATCTATCTTACACTCTAAGGTTATTTAAATATGAACATTGAATTGTGGAGCTTGTTAACTCCGGCATTGAGGGTTCGTGTAATCCTACGCAATGTGTTCATCATCCAACAAGAGAGTGTAGAGTATGCATTTATCTATTCTGTTATGTGATCAATGTTGAGAGTGTCCACTAGTGAAAGTCTATTCCCTAGGCCTTGTTCCTAAATACTGCTATCGCTGCTTGTTTACTATTTTACTGCGTTACTACTGCTGCGTTACTACTGCTTGTTTACTTCCTACAATATTACTACCATCAACTGCACGCCAGCGAGCTATTTTCTGGCGCCATACTACTGCTCATATTCATTCATACCACTTGTATTTCACTATCTCTTCGCCGAACTAGTACACCTATTAGGTGTGTTGGGGACACAAGAGACTTCTTGCTTTGTGATTGCAGGGTTGCATGAGAGGGATATCTTTGACCTCTTCCTCCCTGAGTTCGATAAACCTTGGGTAATCCACTTAAGGGAAACTTGCTGCTGTTCTACAAACCTCTGCTCTTGGAGGCCCAACACTGTCTACAAGAATAGAAGCTCCCGTAGACATCATGGCTCTCGGTACAGAGGGTTTCGCGACGAAGACTTTAAGTAGGCGGAAGGGCAACGCGGGGGGCCACACGAGGGCCCCACACACCAGGGCCGCGCGGGCCAAGGCCAGGCCGCGCCGCCCTAGTGTGGCGGCGCCTCGTGGCCCCACTTCCTTTCCCCCTCGGTCTTCTGGAAGCTTCGTGCAAAAATAGGACCCTGGGCGTTGATTTCGTCCAATTCCGAGAATATTTCCTTACTAGGATTTCTGAAACCAAAAACAGCAGAAAACAGCAACTGGCTCTTCGGCATCTTGTTAATAGGTTAGTGCCGGAAAATGCGTAAATACGACATATAATGTGTATAAAACATGTAGATATCATCAATAATGTAGCATGGAACATAAGAAATTATCGATACGTCGGAGACGTATCAGCATCCCCAAGCTTAGTTCTGCTCGTCCCGAGCAGGTAAACGATAACAAGGATAATTTCTGAGTGACATGCCATCATAATCTTGATCATACTATTGTAAACATATGTAATGAATGCAGCGATCAAAACAATGGTAATGACATGAGTAAACAAATGAATCATAAAGCAAAGACTTTTCATGAATAGTACTTCAAGACAAGCATCAATAAGTCTTGCATAAGAGTTAACTCATAAAGCAATAAATCAAAGTAAAGGTATTGAAGCAACACAAAGGAAGATTAAGTTTCAGCGGTTGCTTTCAACTTATAACATGTATATCTCATGGATAGTGTCAATGTAAAGTAATATAACAAGTGCAATATGCAAGTATGTAGGAATCAATGCACAGTTCACACAAGTGTTTGCTTCTTAAGGTGGAGAGAGATAGGTAAACTGACTCAACAATAAAAGTAAAAGAAAGGTCCTTCAAAGAGGAAAGCATCGATTGCTATATTTGTGCTAGAGCTTTTATTTTGAAAACATGAAACAATTTTGTCAACGGTAGTAATAAAGCATATGAGTTATGTAAATTATATCTTACAAGTTGCAAGCCTCATGCATAGTATACTAATAGTGCCCGCACCTTGTCCTAATCAGCTTGGACTACCGGATCATCGCAATACACATGTTTCAACCAAGTGTCACAAAGGGGTACCTCCATGCCGCATGTACAAAGGTCTAAGGAGAAAGCTCGCATTTTGGATTTCTCGCTTTTGATTATTCTCAACTTAGACATCCATACCGGGACAACATGGACAACAGATAATGGACTCCTCTTTAATGCATAAGCATGTGGCAACAATTAGTGTTCTCATATGAGATTGAGGATATATGTCCAAAACTGAAACTTCCACCATGATTCATGGCTTTAGTTAGCGGCCCAATGTTCTTCTCTAACAATATGCATGCTCCAACCATTAAGGTGGTAGATCTCTCTTACTTCAGACAAGACGGACATGCATAGCAACTCACATGATATTCAACAAAGAATAGTTGATGGCGTCCCCAGAAGCATGGTTATCGCACAACAAGCAACTTAATAAGAGATAAAGTGCATAAGTACATATTCAATACCACAATAGTTTTTAAGGCTATTTTGTCCCATGAGCTATATATTGCAAAGGTGAATGATGGAAATTTAAAGGTAGCACTCAAGCAATTTACTTTGGAATGGCGGAGAAATACCATGTAGTAGGTAGGTATGGTGGACACAAATGGCATAGTGGTTGGCTCAAGGATTTTGGATGCATGAGAAGTATTCCCTCTCGATACAAGGTTTAGGCTAGCAAGGTTATTTGAAGCAAACTCAAGGATGAACCGGTGCAGCAAAACTCACATAAAAGACATATTGTAAACATTATAAGACTCTACACCGTCTTCCTTGTTGTTCAAAACTCAATACTAGAAATTATCTAGACCTTAGAGAGACCAAATATGCAAACCAAATTTTAGCAAGCTCTATGTATTTCTTCATTAATGGGTGCAAAGTATATGATGCAAGAGCTTAAACATGAGCACAACAATTGCCAAGTATCACATTATCCAAGACATTTTAGAATTACTACATGTAGCGTTTCCCGATTCCAACCATATAACAATTTAACGAAGAAGAACCTTCGCCTTGAACATTATGAGTAAAGCCTAAGGACATATTTGTCCATATGCAACAGCGGAGCGTGTCTCTCTCCCACAAAGTGAATGCTAGGATCCATTTTATTCAAACAAAAACAAAAACAAAACAAACCGATGCTCCAAGTAAAGAACATAAGATGTGACTGAATAAAAATATAGTTCCAGGGGAGGAACCTGATGATGTTGTTGATGAAGAAGGGGATGCCTTGGGCATCCCCAAGCTTAGACGCTTGAGTCTTCTTAAAATATGCAGGGATGAACCACGGGGCATCCCCAAGCTTAGAGCTTTCACTCCTCTTGATCATAGTATATCATACTCCTCTCTTGACCCTTGAAAACTTCCTTCACACCAAACTTCAAGCAAACTCATTAGAGGGTTAGTGCACAATTAAAAATTCACATATTCAGAGGTGACACAATCATTCTTAACACTTCTGGACATTGCACAAAGCTACTGGACATTAATGGATCAAAGGAATTCATCCAACATAGCAAATACGGCAATGCGAAATAAAAGGCAGAATCTGTCAAAAACAGAACAGTCCGTAAAGACGAACCTGAAAGGGGCACTAGACTTGCTCAAATGGAAAAACTCAAAACTAATGAAAGTTGCGTACATATCTGAGGATCACGCTCGTAATTTTGCAGATTTTTTCGAATTTTCTACAGAGACTTATGCCAGAATTCGTGACAGACAGCAATGCTGTTTCTGCGCAGCGATCCCAAATATAACATCAACTTTAACATAGAAACTTTACTTGGCACAAAAACATGATAAGGAGAGGTTGCTACAGTAGTAAACAACTTCCAAGACTCAAATATAAAACAAAGTACTGTAGTAAAAACATGGGTTGTCTCCCATAAGCGCTTTTCTTTAACGCCTTTCAGCTAGGCGCAGAAAGTGTAAATCAAGTAACATCAAGAGTAGAAGCATCAACATCATAACTCGTTCTAATAATAGAATCAAAAGGCAACTTCATTCTCTTTCTAGGGAAGTGTTTCATACCTTTCTTGAGAGGAAATTGATATCTAATATTACCTTCCCTCATATCAATAACAGCACCAACGGTTCGAAGAAAAGGTCTTCCCAACACAATAGGACAAGATGCATTGCATTCGATATCCAAGACAACAAAATCAACGGGGACAAGGTTATTGTTAACCGTAATGCGCACATTATCAATCCTCCCCAAAGGTTTCTTTTTAACATTATCGGCAAGATTAACATCCAAATAACAATTCTTCAATGGTGGCAAGTCAAGCATATCATAAATCTTTTTAGGCATAACAGAAATACTTGCACCAAGATCACATAAAGCATTACATTCAAAGTCATTGAATTTAATTTTAATGATGGGCTCCCAACCATCTTCTAACTTTCTAGGAATAGAAGTTTCAAGTTTTAGTTTCTCTTCTCTAGCTTTTATGAGAGCATTCGTAATATGTTTTGTAAAGGCCAAATTTATAGCACTAGCATTAGGACTTTTAGCAAGTTTTTGTAAGAACTTTATACTTCAGAGATGTGGCAATCATCAAAATCTAAATCATTATGAGCTACAGCAATGGGATCATTGTCCCCAAGGTTGGAAAAAATTTCAGCAGTTTTATCACAAGCAGTTTCAGCAGTTTTAGCAATTTCAGGCAGTTTTGTACGCTTTGCACTAGGAGTAGAAACATTGCCAACACCAATTATTTTACCATTGATAGTAGGAGGTGCAGCAACATGTGAATCATTATCATTACTAATGGTGGTAATAGTCCAAACTTTAGCTATATTATTCTCTTTAGCTAGTTTTTCATTTTCTTCTCTATCCCACCTAGCACGCAATTCAGCCATTAATCTTATATTCTCATTAATTCTAACTTGGATGGCATTTGCTGTAGTAGTAATCTTATTATCAATATCCTCATTAGGCATAACTTTCAATTTTAATAGATCAACATCAGAGGCAAGTCTATCAACTCTAGAAGCAATAATATCAATTTTATCAAGCTTTTCCTCAACAGATTTGTTAAAAGCAGTTTGTGTACTAATAAATTCTTTAAGCATGGCTTCAAGACCAGGGGGTACACTCCTATTATTGTTGTAAGAATTCCCATAAGAATTACCATAACCATTACTATTAGCAGAAGGATATGGCCTATAGTTATTACCAGAATTGTTCCTATAAGCATTGTTGTTGAAATTATTATTTTTAATGAAATTCACATCAACATTTTCTTCTTGAGCAACCAATGAAGCTAAAGGAACATTATTTGGATCAACATTAGATCTACCATTCACAAGCATAGACATAATCACATCAATCTTATCACTCAAGGAAGAGGTTTCTTCAACAGAATTTACCTTCTTACCTTGTGGAGCTCTTTCCGTGTGCCATTCAGAGTAATTTATCATCATATCATCAAGAAGCTTTGTAGCCGCCCCCAAAGTGATGGACATAAAGGTACCTCCAGCAGCTGAATCCAATAAATTCCGCGAAGAAAAATTTAGTCCTGCATAGAAGGTTTGGATGATCATCCAAGTAGTCAGTCCATGGGTTGGGCAATTCTTTACCAAAGATTTCATTCTCTCCCATGCTTGAGCAACATGTTCAGTATCTAATTGCTTAAAATTCATTATGCTACTTCTCAAAGATATAATTTTAGCGGGAGGATAATATCTACCAATAAAAGCATCCTTACATTTAGTCCATGAATCAATACTATTCTTAGGCAAGGATAGCAACCAATCTTTAGCTCTTCCTCTTAATGAGAAAGGAAACAATTTCAATTTAATAATATCACCATCTACATCCTTATATTTTTGCATTTCACAAAGTTCAACAAAATTATTAAGATGGGCAGCAGCATCATCAGAACTAACACCAGAAAATTGATCTCTCATAACCAGGTTCAGTAAAGCAGGTTTAATTTCAAAGAATTCTGCTGTAGTAGCAGGTGGAGCAATAGGTGTGCATAGGAAATCATTATTATTTGTGTTTGTGAAGTCACACAACTTAGTATTTTCAGGGGTATTCATTTTAGCAACAGTAAATAAAGCAAACTAGATAAAGTAAATTTTTTTTTGTGTTTTTGATATAGAGAGCAAGACAGTAAATAAAGTAAAACTAGCAACTAATTTTTGTGTGTTTTGTTTAGGTGCAGCAAACAAAGTAGTAAATAAAATAAAGCAAGACAAAAACAAAGTAAAGAGATTGGGAAGTGGAGACTCCCCTTGCAGCGTGTCTTGATCTCCCCGGCAACGGCGCCAGAACAGGCTTGATGCGCGTAGATGTACACGTCCGTTGGGAACCCCAAGAGGAAGGTATGATGCGCATAGTGGCAAGTTTTCCCTCAGAAAGAAACCAAGGTTTAATCGAACCAGGAGCCAAGAAGCACGTTGAAGGTTGATGGTGGCGAAATGTGATGCGGCGCAACACCAGGGATTCCGGCGCCAACGTGGAACCTGCACAACACAACCAAAGTACTTTGCCCCAACGAAACAGTGAGGTTGTCAATCTCACCGGCTTGCTGTAACAAAGGATTAACCATATTGTGTGGAAGATGATTGTTTGCGAAGAAAACAGTAAAGAACAATTGCAGTAGATTGTATGCGATGTAAAGAATAGGACCGGGGTCCACAGTTCACTAGAGGTGTCTCTCCCATAAGATAAAAGCATGTTGGGTGAACAAATTACAGTCGGGCAATTGACAAATAGAAAAGGGCATAACAATGCATATACATGATATGATAAATATAGTGAGACTTAATTGGGCATTACGACAAAGTACATAGACCGCCATCCAACTGCATCTATGCCTAAAAAGTCCACCTTCAGGTTATCATCCGAACCCCTTCCAGTATTAAGTTGCAAGCAACAGACAATTGCATTAAGTATGGTGCGTAATGTAATCAACAACTACATCCTTAGACATAGCATCAATGTTTTATCCCTAGTGGCAATAGCACATCCACAACCTTAGAACTTTCTGTCACTGTCCCAGATTTAATGGAGGCATGAACCCACTATCGAGCATAAATACTCCCTCTTGGAGTTAAGAGCAAAAACTTGGCCAGAGCCTCTACTAATAACGGAGAGCATGCAAGATCATAAACAACACATAAGTAATAGATTGATAATCACCATAACATAGTATTCTCTATCCATCGGATCCCGACAAACACAACATATAGTATTACAGATAGATGATCTTGATCATGTTAGGCAGCTCACAAGATCCAACAATGAAGCACAATTAGGAGAAGACGACCATCTAGCTACTGCTATGGACCCATAGTCCAGGGGTGAACTACTCACTCATCACTCCGGAGGCGATCATGGCGATGAAGAGTCCTCCGGGAGATGATTCCCCTCTCCGGCAGGTGCCGGAGGCGATCTCCTGAATCCCCCGAGATGGGATTCGCGGCGGCGGTGTCTCTGGAAGGTTTTCCGTATCGTGGCTCTCGGTACAGAGGGTTTCGCGACGAAGACTTTAAGTAGGCGGAAGGGCAACGCGGGGGGCCACACGAGGGCCCCACACACCCGCGCGGGCCAAGGCCAGGCCGCGCCGCCCTGTTGTGGCGGCGCCTCGTGGCCCCACTTCCTTTCCCCCGGTCTTCGGAAGCTTCGTGCAAAAATAGGACCCTGGGCGTTGATTTCGTCAATTCCGAGAATATTTCCTTACTAGGATTTCTGAAACCAAAAACAGCAGAACTGGCTCTTCAGCATCTTGTTAATAGGTTAGTGCCGGAAAATGCGTAAATATGACATATAATGTGTATAAAACATGTAGATATCATCAATAATGTAGCATGGAACATAAGAAATTATCGATACGTCGGAGACGTATCAGCGGGGATCGATGTATGGATTTCCCAAATCATCGAAAGCCTCTGACGTTTCTGGTTCTGATCGGCCTGCCTCTTCTATCGCATAGATCTGATGGTATTTTGCGTATTGATTTTTGTCAGGATTGGTGACACCATCATATAGATTGGTGAAGACCTTTCCGATGGCAGCAGATTTGTCGATGAAGTTGAAGCTGTCGACGCTGTCGGAGTCGCTGCTTATAAAGGAGTCCGCAGACGACTCGAAAGATGTGTTGCTGAAGATCTTGGCGAGCTTTCCGTTTGCCTTGGTGTCGACGAAGCGTGGCGACGAAAACTCCTCGTCACTCGACGAAAAGTTAGAATCGACCGCTGAAAATTCCGACGAGATCGGAATTTCGAGACGGTAGGATCCTTCTTTGTTGACGCCAAATCGGAATTCTCCGAACGTCATGACGATGGGCTCCTCCAGATAGGCACATGCATCCATACGGGAGGGCGGGTGAGGAATAAAGTCGACTAGATGAGTTTTTTCCTGTTTACCTCGATCCATCGCATTGCTAGCCACCGACGAACTCGACGATTCTGGACGTGCCATCGAGATCAGCTCCTTGCAACCTCTAATTCCCACAGACGGCGCCAATTGACAAAGGATTAATTTGTCAATGCCTACAGATTGTAGACTAGGGTTTTGCTAGAAGTAGAGGGCAAGTAGATCTCGAAGGTTTCAGCCGAAAAGTACTCGACGATTGTAAAACTAGGGTTGCGTTAACATAGATTCGATCCTTGCTTTGTCCCTCGACTCCCCCTTATATAGAGGGTGGAGCCGAGGGTTTCATAATACACAAGTTACAGAGTTCGGGAGGGTTTCGTACCCAACCCGTAAGATTACAAATCTCTATCTTTCCTAATACAAACTATCTTTCCTTAACACTAAATGGGCTTCCAAGTCTTCTTATTCTTCGAGTCCTGGGCCTTTAGTAAACCCCGGGTACCATCTTTGGCAGGCCCATTGGGGATGCCTATGTCACCCATGTCCTCAAGAACTAAACGAACTACTCACGAGACATCATATGGAACATGATCAGAGGTGATATGATGATGAATAACAATATGAACATAAACCTTGGTTCAAAGGTTTCACTCAATAGCATCAATAACAAGTAGTAATCAACACCGGGAGAGTTTCCCCTATCAAACAATCAAGATCCAACCCAAATCGTTACAGCGGTGACGAGATGCAGCGGTGGTGATGGCGGTGTAGATGGTGAAGATGATGACGATGATGATGGAGATGATGTCCAGCTCGATGACGATGGCGATGGCGTCGATTTCCCCCTCCGGGAGGGAATTTCCCCCGGATTCCTGCCCGCCGGAGAGCTCTTTTCTCTCTGGTGTTTTCCGCCCCGCAGAGGCGGCTCTGTCAATTCTCCGTAACTCCCCAGGTCTTAGGTTTTGGGGCGAAGAAGTACGCGAAGGAGAGGCGGCCAGAGGGGGCTGTGGGCCCCCTCCCCACAAGGCGGCGCGGCCAGGCCTGGGCCCGCGCCGGCCTATGGGGGGGCCATGGTGGCTCCTCCCGGCTCCTCCTTTTGGCTCCCTTCGTCTTCTGGAAAAATAGGATTTTCCGTATAAATTCCGTCAATTGTTGATCTTCAGAAATATGGTGTCCTGACGGTGCTTTTTCCAGCAGAATCCTGACTCCGGTGAATAATTCTCCAATGATCACGAAACATGCAAAATAGATGAAATAACATAAGTATCATCTCTAAATATGAAATATATCAATGAATAACAGCAAATTATGATATAAAATAGTGATGCAAAATGGACGTATCAACTCCCCCAAGCTTAGACCTCGCTTGTCCCCAAGCGAAACTGAGCTCGATAAACAAGACCACATGTTTATGGAGTGAAGAGTCGATAAATAAAATACGGACAAGAAGCATCATATTGATTCACACAAGATATTCTAATACACATTCTCTTCATATAACTCAACTTGAAATAAGTAAAGAGAAATCACAAGTAAAGGTGCATAGGAAATCATAAATGGTTATGGCAAACTTTGTTCTTGGTCAGAGAACTACTAACGGATTGCTCTTATTTTATAAGCAAGGCTTTCATATTAGAATTTATATAGCAGGGCTTTCATTCTCAATCATAACAATCTCCTCATAATCATTGATAACTTTCAAAGTCATATTCATTCAGATAAAATTTGTACTAAACAAGAAAGTATAAAAGACATGATTAACTGAATCATAGCATAAATAGTTGGTTCACAACAACTCAATTGCTTGCTTGAGATAGAGGGAAATAGGTTTACTGACTCAACATAAAAGTAAAAGATAGGCCCTTCGCAGAGGGAAGCAGGGATTAAATCATGTGCTAGAGCTTTTCAAGTTTTGAAATCATATAAAGAGCATAAAAGTAAGATTTTGGGTGGTGTTTGTTGTTGTCAACGAATGGTAGCGGGCACTCTAACCCCCTTGCCAAACAGACCTTCCAAGAGCGGCTCCCATGGAGGACGGCATCTCTACCAGCAAGGTAGATCATCCCCCTTCTCTTTTGTTTACACATGTATTTTAGTTTTATTATGGATGACACTCCCCCAACCTTTGCTTTCACAAGCCATGGCTAACCGAATCCTCGGGTGCCTTCCAACATTCACATACCATGGAGGAGTGTCTATTGCAAAATTAAGTTGCTTACTGATAAATCAGGGCAAAACATGTGAAGAGAATTATTAATGAAAATTATTAATTGGGGCTGGGAACCCCGTTGCCAGCTCTTATTGCAAAATTATTGGATAAGCGGATGTGCCGCTAGTCCATTGGTGAAAGTCCGCCCAACAAGATTGAAAGATAAAACACCACATACTTCCTCATGAGCTATAAAACATTGACACAAATAAAGAGTAATATAGTTTGAATTATTTAAAGGTAGCACATGAAGTATTTACTTGGAGTGGCGCAAAATACCACATAGTAGGTAGATATGGTGGACACAAATGGCATGGGTTTGGTCTAAGGTTATGGATGTATGAGAAGCATTCCCTCTCAATACAGGTCTTTGGCTAGCAAGGTTTGATAGCAAGCATAAAGGTTGAGGGAAACAAACAAATATACATATGATAGAAACAATCATGCATCTTTCTCATAAGCACAAGCAATTTTAACTTCAGAATACTAAACTCATTAACATAGAGTAATATATCTAAATGTATTTCCCTTTTTTACTTAAACATCATGGTGTTGTTGCTATTGACCAATGCTAAGTTTGCCAAAACCAAATAGATTTACTTGATGCTCCCAAAGTGATATCAATACCAATGTCAAGAGTGATCATATAATAGAGATTGCAAACTAAAATAAGGTGTGCAAAAAGTAAATGACAAGACTTCTCATTAATATTCCATAACGATACCTCACACCAACGGATACATAGATAACCAACTAAGAGAGATACTTCCACATTGCAAACTACTCCATATGATAACTTCCCTACTCATGATATGACACTACTTGATAGTAAAAGATAAAGGTAGTGATGATGTGATACCGCGGCACTCCCCCAAGCTTGGAACAAACCAAGGGGATGCCAATACCGATGATGAATTACTCCTTCGGTGGCGATGGTGGATTCTTCTCGTCATCAGACTTCCAGGGAAGAGGCTCTCCATCAACAAACGATGTCTTGGTCTCGGGAATCCTGAAACTAGCAGCATCGCTAATGCGTTTAAACCTGTTTTCATACTCACAGTTTTGATTCCAAGCATCATAAAGTTGCGCCTGAAGTTGGTTGGTGGTGTTGTGAAGTGAGAGGATATCGCTCCACAGCTTTGCAGTCTCCTTCTCGTGTTCACCAATGAGCTCGGACACAATTCTGTGGAAGATGTCCACTTCACGCTCAGCCATCTTCTTGTAGGTGAAGACCTCTTGTTCTAGTTTCTCCATCCTGTCCTCCAAGCTTCCTTCTCCCTTAGGTCCACGAACATCTTCTATCTGCAACTCTCCATCCACGAGCAGCAACTCCTTGGGATGCATCTTCAACTCGCTTATGTACGGGTTGACGACATTCTCAAAGAAGTTGTCCTTCGGAGGCTCCGACGAAGACATGGTGGCTCTAGATCTGAAAACAATATCTGGCAGAAAACAGCTCGAAACAAAACACGACGAGAAAACGATATACGGACCTCCAGGGGTCCGGGGGATTATATAGCAAATATTTTTACGACAAAAGGAAGGTTCCAGGCCGAAAACGAGTGGAAACGGGACGCCGAGGGGCTGTCCCCATAGGGCGGCGCGGCCAGGGTGGGGCCCGCGCCGGCCTATGGTGACGGGCCCTCGCGCGTCTCCTCCACTCCGTTTCGATCCCGTAATTTTTCATATTTTCCAAAAACAGCAGAAATATTGTTCGGAAAGCTAAACGCGGACTTTTTATTACTAAAACTGTTACCTATTCAAAGTCGGACTCTGCAGAACTGTCAATTTGATCTTTGATGAAAGCTTCCGGAGTTATCACTTGGATAATATCAATATCTTCATTATAAGAATCTCCAGAAATATAATGCTTGAGTCTTTGCCCATTCACTACTTGTGTGGCGTTACCTTCCAAAGAGCTAATTTTTATTGCTCCTGAACGGTATACTTCCTCAATAACATATGGTCCTTCCCATTTTGAGAGTAATTTCCCTGCAAAAAATCTGAGACGAGACCGATACAATAGGACTTTATCTCCAACATTAAATTCTCTTTTAATAATTCTTCTATCATGCCACTTCTTAACTTTCTCCTTAAAAAGTTTAGCATTTTCATAAGCTTCATTTCTCCATTCATCTAAAGAACTCAATTGTAGCAACCTCTTCTTACCGGCAAGTTTAAAATCTTTATTAAGTTCTCTTACAGCCCAATAAGCTTTGTGCTCTAGTTCTAAAGGTAAATGACAAGCTTTTCCATAAACCATTTTATAAGGAGACATTCCCATAGGATTTTTATAAGCAGTTCTATAAGCCCACAGTGCTTCCTTTAACTTACTAGCCCAATTCTTTCTAGATTTATTAACAGTCTTTCCCAAGATAGCTTTAATTTCTCTATTTGATAATTCTACTTGCCCACTAGTTTGAGGATGATAAGCTGAAGCAATTCTATGATTAATACCATATTTGGCAAGAGTTTTTCTAAAACCACCATGAATAAAATGAGAACCTCCATCAGTCATAATATATCTAGGTACTCCAAATCTAGGAAATATAATATCTACAAGCATTTTTATAGAGGTCTCACCATCAGCACTTTTTGTAGGTATAGCTTCTACCCATTTAGTAACATAATCAACAACGACAAGTATATGAGTGTTACCTTCTGAAGAAGGGAAAGGACCCATGAAGTCAAATCCCCAACAATCAAATGGTTCAATAACAAGAGTATAATTCATAGGCATTTCATTGCGTCTAGAGATATTACCAACTCTTTGACATTCATCACAAGATAAGATAAACTTCCTTGCATCTTTGAAAAGTGTTGGCCAATAAAAACCTGATTGTAGAACCTTTTGTGCGGTTCTATCTCCGGCGTGATGTCCTCCATAAACACTACCATGGCATTTACTCAATATCTCTTGTTGTTCATATTCTGGAACACATCTTCGCATAATACCATCCACTCCTTCTTTATATAAGTGTGGGTCATCCCAGAAATAATGCCTCAAATCATAAAAGAATTTCCTCCTTTGCTGAGCTGAAAAGGTTGGAGGCAAATACTTCGAAACAATAAAGTTAGCATAATCAGCATACCAAGGGCTCTCTCGCGAGCTCACCTTTATTACAGCCAATTGTTCATTTGGAAAACTATCATTAACAGGAACAGGATCATAAGTAATATTTTCCAATCTAGACAAATTATCAGCAACAGGATTATCAGCACCTTTCCTATCTACAATATGTAAATCAAATTCTTGCAAAAGAAGCACCCATCTAATAAGCCTTGGCTTAGCATCTTTCTTTTCCATAAGGTACCTAATTGCAGCATGATCAGTATGAATTGTGACTTTTGAATCAACAATATAGGGTCTAAACTTGTCACATGCAAAAACTACGGCTAATAATTCTTTCTCAGTTGTAGCATAATTTCTTTGAGCAGCATCTAGAGTTTTACTAGCATAATGAATAACATTTAATTTTTTATCTACTCGCTGTCCAAGGACAGCACCTACAGCAAAATCACTAGCATCACACATAATTTCAAAAGGTAAGTTCCAATCAGGCGGTTCAACTATAGGAGCAGTTGTTAAGGCTTTCTTTAGAGTTTCAAAAGCTTCCTTACAATCATCATCAAAAACGAAAGGTACATCTTTTTGAAGAAGATTAGTAAGAGGCTTTGAAATTTTAGAGAAATCTTTAATAAACCTCCTATAAAAACCAGCATGACCAAGAATACTACGAATACCTTTAACATCCCTAGGATAGGGCATCTTCTCAATTGCTTCAACTTTAGCTCTATCAACTTCAATACCTCTTTCAGAAATTTTATGTCCCAATACAATTCCTTCATTAACCATAAAGTGACATTTCTCCCAATTAAGAACAAGGTTAGTTTCTTCACATCTCTGCAAAACTTTATCAAGGTTTCGCAAGCAATTATCAAAAGAATTCCCATAGACAGAAAAATCATCCATGAATACCTCAACAATCTTTTCACAAAAGCCATGAAAAATAGCAGACATGCATCTTTGAAAAGTAGCAGGAGCATTACATAAACCAAAAGGCATACGCCTATAAGCATAAGTTCCATAGGGACAAGTGAAAGTGGTTTTCTCTTGATCTTTAGCTCTAACAGCAATTTGTGAAAACCCAGAATATCCATCAAGAAAACATAAATGTGTATTTTTAGACAACCTCTCTAACATTTGATCAATAAAAGGTAAAGGGTAATGATCTTTCTTAGTAACTTTATTAACTTTTCTAAAATCAATGCACATTCTATACCCTACAACTACTCTTTGAGGAATAAGCTCATCATTATCATTAGGCACAACAGTTATACCTCCTTTCTTAGGAACACAATGCACAGGACTAACCCATCTACTATCAGCAATAGGATATATAATACCTGCTTCAAGGAGTTTTAATACCTCATTTCTTACCACATCCTTCATCTTGGGAATTAGACGACGCTGATGTTCAACAACAGGTTTTGCACCATCTTCTATATTAATAGCATGTTGGCAAATAGCGGGAGAAATCCCCTTCAAATCATCAAGAGTATAGCCAATAGCTCCTCGGTGCTTCTTCAATATTTCCAATAACCTTTCTTCCTCGATATCTGAAAGCTTAGCACTAATAATAACAGGATATGTTTTCTTCTCATCAATATAAGCATACTTAAGATTATCAGGTAATGGTTTCAAATCAAATACAGGATCTTCCTTTGGTGGTGGTGTTACACCTAAATCTTCAACCGGTAAGTCATGTTTAAGAATAGGTTGACGAAGGAAAATTTCATCAAGCTCATCCCTTTCTTCCCTAAAAACTTCACTCTCACTATTCTCCAAATGTTGCTGCAAAGGATTACTAGGAGCAAGAGCAATAGATGCACACTGTTCAACTCTAAAATCTTCATTAGGCAAATCAGCTTTATAAGGAGTTTTGGCAAATTTAGAGAAGTTAAACTCATAAGATTCACCAGCAAATTTAGTAACAATTTTCTCTTTCTTGCAATCTATAATAGCTCCACATGTATTTAGAAAAGGTCTACCAAAAATAATAGGACAAAACTTACTAGCAGCAGAACCAAGTACCAAAAAGTCAGCAGGATATTTAATCTTACCACATAGAACTTCAACATCTCGAACAATACCAATGGGAGAGATAGTTTCTCTATTAGCTAGCCGAATAACCACATCAATATATTCAAGTTCACAAGAACCAATTTCATGCATAATTTCCGTGTAGAGCTCATAAGGAATGGCACTAATACTTGCACCAATATCGCATAAACCATAATAGCAATGATCACCAATTCGAACAGAGAGCACATGAACACTGGCTTTCATAGACTTATTAGGATGCGAAACAATATTAGAAGCATCTTCACAAAAAATAATATGACCATCTTCCACATTTTCAGTAACAAGATCTTTAACTATTGCAACAGCAGGTTCAACTTTTATTTGTTCTTCAGGTTCTATGGGTTTCTTTGCACTTTTATTAACTACACTAGTTATAACAGAATACTCCTTCATTTTAGCAGGGAAAGGAGTTTTTTCAATATAAGCTTCAGGAAGAACATGATCAACAGTTTTAATTTCAATACATTTACCTTTAGGTGAATCAACTTTATCTTTATATGGTTCATGATACTTATCAAAATTCTTCCTAGGCAATTCAAAATGAGAGGCAAAGCTTTATAAATATTTGCAACAACTTGAGAGTCAAGACCATATGTAGCACTCATATTACGATATTCATCGGTATCCATAAAAGTTTCAATGCATTCATAATTATAATTTATACCTGACACTCTACCTTTGTCGTTCTCCCATCCTTCAGTATTTTCTTGGATTCGATCAAGAAGGTCCCATTTAAACTCTTCTTTATTGCGCGTGAATGATCCAGAACAAGAAGTATCCAGCAAGGTTTTATCTTGAAAAGACAGTCTTGCATAGAAATTATCAATAATAATATTACCAGGAAGCTCATGAATGGGGCATTTGAGCATTAAAGACTTCAATCTCCCCCACGCTTGGGCAATACTCTCTCCATCATGAGGCCAAAAATTATATATACGGTTGCGGTATTTGTGAATTTCACTTGGAGGATAGAATTTAGAGTAAAATACAGGCACAATATCCTTCCAATCAAGAGAACGCCCATCCTTCAGCAGTTTATACCAATGCGCCGCTTTACCAGATAGCGACATAACAAATAATTTCTTCCTAACTTCATCCATTGAAATACCTGCACATTTGAATAACCCGCATAATTCATGTAAAAACAGTAAATGATCTCTAGGATGCACAGTTCCATCCCCTTCATAGCGGTTATCCACAACACGTTCAATAATTTTCATAGGTATTTTATATGGTATTACTTCCTCACCTGGCGCCTCATCCACTACCGTTGCAGTAGTACTAGATTTTCCAAATAGAAATTCAAGGGAGGATCTCTCCATAATGACTTATAGTAGCAAGCAGAAACAAAATCAGCACGTACAGTAAAATTTTCCTTACCAATTCCACTTACCAATAGCTCTTCACTCCCCGGCAACGGCGCCAGAAAATAGTCTTGATGACCCACAAGAATGTGTTACCCTCCAAAACCCACCGACGGGCAATGGCTAAGCAACACGAAGAGCCGGGAGGCTCCCAAGGCCGCTTAGTGGACCCTGGCACCTCGCGTCGTCCCGCAAATCTTCCAGCCACGTCCTGGCGGTTGCTAGGGCGTGCCACGACCTAGACCCGATCGGGAAGGTGTTAGAGTGCTTCGATTGTTCCTGCATGGTAGACACGTAAACATTAAATACGAGCCCTATCGGCTCATCAGGTTTCCCTGTGGATCGGCTCAAAGAGCCGATCGCCCCATGGTTCACGTTGGATTTACAATGACATGGGGATCCTGCTTGATCAAAACAAAGCTAAAGCGATCCACGACAGTTTAGGGTTTTCACCGCATAACCGGAACGTCCTACGTGTGATCGGGCCTAGCAGCTACGGAAGATGATGCAAACTACCCCTACGAGAGGCCTAAAAACCAACATAACGTTGATTCCCGGAACATCCCTTGAAGGGACGGTGAACAACACCTAACGCACTACCGGATCGTCCGACCCCAGCATAAGGCCTAACTATGCAGATATTAAACTAATCCTTGCGGGGCAAGGAGCAACTATAACGGATCGGATCTACTAAGTAGCGAACAAGCAAGATGCTGCCCTTACACCTGGATAGGTGTAAGGGCAGCTAGGTGTCGAGGGACGGCATTGCCACGCAGATATGCACGAGAAAGCATCAATGCAAGCCCCTAAACACCTAAGGATAAATAGTACTGCTCGCCATCAACAACGCTTCAGCACGAGCAGTACAAGGTAGACGAATAAACGTGTACTGCCTAGATCGCTAGATGCGATCTAGGCAGCATTGCTTACCGGGAGAAACCCTCGAAGAAAGGGGTGGCGATGCGCTGATTTGTGTTGGTTGAACGATGATTGTCCTCCTTTTCCGATAACCCTAGATACATATTTATAGTCCAAGGGACTTTCTAATTGAGGCGTGCACCTAACCGTGCACGGGTCAGACTCTATCTCTTAATCTAAATTACAATGCGATCTACTATATTACAGATACACGGGCAACTTAGCCCAAACTCCTCGCGCGAGGCCGCTCCAAAGATGCTCTACGTGTAATCTTGAAAGCCCATCTTCACTTACGTCCCATCTCCTGATTTGGCCAAAATCGGGTGGTAACACATGCCCCCCTGGTTTTGACAATGATAATTGCAAAACCATCTGTCTCCTTCGAAGGGTCATGTCGTGGCAGAACCGTCGCAGTTTTCTTCATGATGACGTCTTGCCTTCTCAACTTCCCTGCACGATTTGACAGTTCCCCATGTCCTCGAAAACTGCTCGACAATTAAATTTCCATCTCCTTTTATTTAACCGCATCGAACAGTTCTCCTCTTCATCCCCTGCATCAGCACTTCCAAAAACCCTTCTCCGCCGCCATGTCTTCTTCTTCTTCTTCCTCCACTTCGTCGGGTCTCTCCTACGTGTCCTCTCCCATCCGGGAATCAACACCAGAGTGGGGTACGCAGGCGGCGTACGATATCCTCGCCCCAACAGCGTGGGACCAAGAAGACCACGACTTTTCCGTCTGGTCCGAGGATGACAAGTCCTCAACTGACGGGGAAAGTGACCTCCTGTTACCACCCGATTTTGGCCAAATCAGAAGATGGGCCGTAAGTTAAGATGGGCTTTGAAGGACGTACACGTGGAGCATCATCGAAGCGGCCTTGCGCTAAGAGTTTGGGCTAAGTGGCCCGTGTATCTGTAAATTAGTAGATCGCATTGTAATTTAGATTAAAGAGATAGAGTCTGGCCCGTGCACGGTTAGGTGCACGCCCACATTAGAAAGTCCCTTGGACTATAAATATGTATCTAGGGTTATCGAAGGAGGACAATCATCGTTCAACCAACACAAATCAGGCGCATCGCCACCCCTTTCTTCGAGGGTTTCTCCTAGCGATCTAGGCGATATCGTTTATTCGTCAACCTTGTACTGCTCTTGAGCCTTGTTGATGGCGAGGCAGTACTATTTATCCTTAGGTGTTTAGGGGGCTTTCACGTGATATCTGCGTCTGTGCCGCTCGTCCTCACCTTAGCTGCCCTTACGTCTATCCAGACGTAGAGGAGCAGCATCTTGTTGACAGATCCGATCCGTCATATTGCTCCTTGCTCAGAGATTAGTTTAATATCTGCATAGTTAGGCCTTAGGGTCGGAGGATCCGGTAGTGCGCTAGATGTTGTTCATCGTCCTGCGGGGATGTTCCGAATCGCGTTATGTTGGTTTTTAGGCCTCTCGGGGGTTTTGCATCGTCTTTCATAGCTGCTAGGCCCGATCACACGTAGGACGTTCGGTTATGCGGTGAAGCCCTAAACTGTGGTGGATCGTTGCTTCCTGATCAGCGGGATCCCCATGCCATTGTAAATCAACGTGAAACATGGGGCGATCGGCTCCTTGAGCCGATCACGAGAGAGAGCCGATAGGGCTCGTATTTAATGTTTACGTGTCTACCATGCGGAACAATCAATACTAACACCCTCCTGATCGGGTCTAGGTCAGTGGCACGCCTAGCAACCGCGGGAGCGTTGGCGAAGATTTGCGGGACGCGCGAGTGCAGGATCCACTAAGCGTACCTTCCGGCTCTTCGTGTTGTACGCCCGTCGGTGGGTTTTGGAGGGTAACACATTCTGGCACGCCCGGTGGGACCTACTTTCTGCAACATCCACGTCAACATCGGCACTCTGAGAGCCTGGTGAACACTTTGGAGCGCGTTGCGCTCCGTGTGGTGCAAGAGATCATGGAGCGTCGGTACTCCCCTTCAGGACCTGTTCTAGGGACTCACCGGGAGAGATGCAACTCCACACCAGCCCTCTGCCGTACGCAATGGCGGCTCCACGGCAACAAGGCTCACCGGCATACGTCGTCTACAAAGTTGGGGGTGACCGGGCGACTATCAGTTCTTGCATGACCCGCCCAAGGAAATCCCACACGGATACGTGTGCACGTATGTGCGGTGCAACAAGCGGGCGCAGGCGATCCAGCTCCACCAGGAGGGGTTGCAGGAGGAGCCAGTGTTCCGGCGGGAAGAGCGGCTGCAGCGGGGGAGTTGGAAGCGGAGAAACAAGCGTGGCTAGCCTGTTCCAGTCCAGGAAAGCTCAGTACCACTACCTCCACGCAGATCAGATCAGCGCGATCCTGAGAGACAGTTCGGCATCTTGCCGAAGAAGATAATCGGCTATTCCAAGCCGTACCCAATGAGTTCGACCTGATCCCACTACCACCCAAGTACCGGCTTCCGGACTTCAACAAATTCAGTGGGTCAGAAGGTCAAGCTCCATCGAGCACGTGAGCCGATACGGCCAGTTGGGCATGGTTTCAGGATCGGATCAGCTACG
This sequence comes from Lolium multiflorum, assembly GCA_030979885.1. Classification (NCBI taxonomy): domain Eukaryota; kingdom Viridiplantae; phylum Streptophyta; class Magnoliopsida; order Poales; family Poaceae; genus Lolium; species Lolium multiflorum. The sequence goes on from CM061749.1 coordinate 105,536,282, forward strand.
GGTGAGGTTCTTCTCGCAGTCCCTCACCGGTCCAGCGTTTGGATGGTACACCTCGTTGCAGCCAAATTCGGTGCAATCATGGAAGCAGCTGGAGGAAGCTGTTCCACACCCAATACCATTCGAAGCCACGAAATGGTATTCTTGAACTAGCATAGGTTCGGCGAAGCGAGAGAGAACGATCTGCGAGTACATCCAACGTTGAACTGTCAAGAACCGTGCTATTCGGCTCACTTAACTGAAAAAGAAGCAGTCGAGCTGGCTGTGGCAGGCCTTGCAGCGTCATTCAAAGATCTGACGTTCCAAGTGGAGTACAACTCGTTGACGCACCTGGTCAGTAGGCTGACCTTATATGAACAGCGCCATCCAGAACTGTACCAGGACAAGTTCAAACGCGCGATAACCCTGGTCGATGCTGATGAGGATGAAGATTCTGCGGAAGATCAGGAAGTTGCGGTAGCCGAGTGGACTCGGACGCCATTACTGTGTCCTGCAAATGGGTGAACCCGCCAGGGCCTCCAAGAGGGTTGGACTTCGACGTAACCAAAACTGAACAGATCTTCGATCTGCTACTGAAAGAGAAACAGTTGAAGCTACCCGAAGGTCACAAGATCCCTACGGCGCAGGAGATGAACAAAGGCCATACTGCAAATGGCATCATACGTTCACGCACGCCACCAACGACGCAAAGTATTGCGCGCACAAATTCAGATGGCGATAGAATCAGGCCGATTAACTTTCGGACAGTTTGCCATGAAGGTAGACATGCGTCCGTTTCCGGACGTCAACATGGTGGACCTAAGCCACTCCATAAGAGAGCCAGGGTTCTCTTTCGATGTCAATATGGCAGGGTTTGTGATCCGCCATGGCGTGGACAAAGCCGAGAGCAGCCACTCTCGTGGCAAAGATAAAGAGGAGGCCGTTCCACGCGACCGGCCCCAAGACGACGATAGACGGTACCTAACCGAGGAGGAGGTGAGAAGCGTACGGTATCAACGCCCATTATCCGTGCATCTCCTCAACAAATATGAGCAGCAGTACGACCGACGTCGCCGCTACGACGACTACGATGAAGGATATCGTCGGTCTGATGCAAACATGAGGTATCGTCAGAACGACAGGGACAACGGCGGGTACAAACGTCACGCTGGAGGGAGGTCAAAGGAGCAAGATGACATGGATAGGCACTGGGACTGTCCTTTCTTCAAACATTCTGGGACTCGGGAATGAGCAGATTGCCAACAATGGGCCCTTGAAATGCAAGAGCAAGGAGAAGGACAAACGAAGTTTCGGTGTTCGAGCGTCCGGGACCCTCCCACCACATAACAAACAGGCGGTCCTCTCGGGAAGAAGACTTCGAGGAGTCGAGATGGAGAAGAAGATAGGTATCACCGACCAAGGTGGTTCCACGATGGACTCAACCATTCTCGAAGCGTAGAGTGCGGCGGTGCGAGCGGAAGAAGGGAAGACAGCCTGCACGTTGAGAAGAGCACGGCCCGATCTGGCCGTGAAAATTCACAAACGTTGGAGGAGAAAAGACGCCCAACGGCCCGATGCTGCATGCGAATCGATGCCAACGGAAGCGACATTACATACGTGGCATGCGCCACAAAAGAAGCAAGCGCAAACGACGAGAAGTTGGACATCGCCGTACGAGCATCAGTGATACAAACATGATATCCAAGTGACCCGGACGGAGTAGCAAGTCCAAGACATTGGACATACGTATGAAAATCACGGAATCGGCCCTCAAAAAAAAGGATTTTTATCTCCAACACGCCACGTAGCTACACTAGAAACCGAGAAGTTGCATATCATCGCCAAAGCATTGCAACGGAAAAGGAGGCCGATTCCCGCAATCGGCCAAAATTATCCTCAACATACCTTGTCTGTGTTCACATTGATCCAACGGATGCAGAGCCGATGCCATCAATTACTTGACAGAATCGGCTCAGGGGCACATAGATGGATGAGATACGAGGATATGGAGCTGGGAATGGATGTCAAATGCCCAGCAGAACAGCTCAATATGGGGGCCGATCGTAAACAAATCGGCCGCAAAAAAATCGGAAATTTTGAAACAGCAGATGCGGACATCGACTTAGAATTCAAAGCCGATGCATGGCCATCGACTCAAGTCTTTGCAACTGTTACAAATCGGAACGCCAAGGAGCATCCCGAGTACGTAGCGAGGTTCTGCTAAAGGAGTCCCTCAGTGGCATACAGATCAGATTCAGCCAATGAACATTCAATTGGCTGTGGCATCTCCTCCTAGGGCTTGACCAAGGTGACAACTTAATCAGATATCGTCACCAGAAACTGCATTAGTCGCTCGAGGTGATGAGCCAATCTGAGCAACAAGACACAAGAATGGAGCTAGGAAGAGTTCAAGAGCCACTGCGTGTGAGGCTTCTTAGTTCAAGGGAGCTGTGATCCTTCGAGCCGTCCTAGTGCTTGTCTCCTTGGGCATAAGCTTTCCGCCAGAAGTTTTGATGAAGAGCTGGAATGGCTCGGAGCGCTCACCATGGAGGTTCTCGCTGTTGGCCGATTTGGTTGAATCGGTGATGCTGCACCACAGTTGAGAAGCTAATAGTGGCCCACGGCTGGTGTACTTTCATTCGCCTTGAGGCGAGGCTCGGGGGGGCCAACTGAAAATTCTTCGCTCGAAAAGCCGATGGTGTCGAAATCGGCTCTCTGCATCATAACCATGTTGAAGGGTGGAGGACTCTTGCGAGAGGAAACCACCAGGTGGGAGGAGTTTGAAGAAGGAGCCATCATCGATGGTTAGGCTCTAGGAGTGTTCGTTGCTGCGAAGGAGTATAACATCGCAAGGAAAGCTGTGAGCAAACACAGTTGAGCAGGGTGGCTTCAACGTCAAGGTTGTCAGCAACGGGCTAAGGAGCTTTCCTGGGAGCATTAATCCAGGAGTTTTGCTATCAGGACAAACATCATGATCGGATGATTTTAAAGTCTAAAGATCTAAGGGTCTCAAGGCTGCGCGTTGGACCCGTTCGATTGGAAGTTTGGGTCTGAATTTCATGAATTGCAAGTTAACATCTGAGAAGGCAATTGGATCGGTCTGTCTTGCAATTTGTTATAAAGCTGATGCATTACCATCGGCTCATCGAGTGTCAACAAAGGGGAGAATCGGCTAGCCTAATATGGAAGAAATCGACAAAATCAAATTGGGGAGTTCTTCATTGATAAACAAGGATTTCTTACATAAGAGCTGATTGCTCTCAAAAGGTGCTAGGGGAACATTGCCCCATCTACTACTCCTAGCTCTATCTATCTCGGGGCCGCCTGCCCTCGTCGTCGCCCGTCGCCGCTATCGGCGCTGCTCCCGGCCGGCTCGTCGTCACTGTGGCGACCACCGGCGGGACCTATTGTCCTCATCTTCTTCGCTAGCGTCGCCATAGTCGTGTCGAAGTCGCTGATGTTGCCGGGCCAGGGGTTGGCCGGCGGTTCGTCGGAGGAGGTGGTGTCCTCCTCCTCTTCCCCTTCCTTCATCGGAGGAGAAACCGTCCGGAGAAGCCGTCGTCGTCGCTTTCCTCTTCGGTGCCCAATGGCAAGGAGCGAAGAGCGCTCTCCCCGTCCGTTGGGGCTGGTCGTCTTCGGACCAGACAAAGGAGTCGTGGGTCGACTCGTCCGTCGGCTATGGCGCGGCGGATGTTGGCCGCGTGGGCCTCCGCGGGTCCCATTCGGGCGTCGGCTCGCGGGAGGTGGAGGATTGGGTGGAAAGACCCGATGAGCGAAGACGAAAGAGGAAGACATGGCGAGGAGGGTTTTGGAAGTCGATGCGAGAGGGAGAGGAGAAGCACCGATGTGGCCAAATAAAAGGGGGAATATATGGTTTAATGCCTAAGCAGTTCCCAAGGACGTGGTGAACCGTCAAGTCGTCGAGAGAAGTTGAAAAGGCGAGACGTCATCATGAAGAAAACTGCGACGGTTCTACCATGACATGACCCTTCGAAGAGAAGATGGTTTTGCAATTATCATTATCAAAACCGGGGGGCATGTGTTACCACCCGATTTTGGCCAAATCGGAGATGGGCCGTAAGTTAAGATGGGCTTTGAAGGACGTACACGTGGAGCATCATCGGCCTTGCGCTAAGAGTTTGGGCTAAGTGGCGTGTATGTAAATTAGTAGATCGCATTGTAATTTAGATTAAAGAGATAGAGTCTGCGGCCCGTGATTAGGTGCACGCCCAATTAGAAAGTCCCTTGGACTATAAATATGTAGGGTTATCGGAAAAGGAGGACAATCATCGTTCAACCAACACAAATCAGGCGCATCGCCTTTCTTCGAGGGTTTCTCCGGGTAAGCACCTAGCGATCTAGGCGGTATACGTTTATTCGTCAACCTTGTACTGCTCGTGCTGAAGCCTTGTTGATGGCGAGCGGTACTATTTATCCTTAGGTGTTTAGGGGCTTGCATTGATGCTTTCACGTGCATATCTGCGTGGCAATGCCGTCCCTCGACACCTAGCTGCCCCTTACGTCTATCCAGGACGTAAGGGCAGCATCTTGCTTGTTCGTTACTTAGTAGATCCGATCCGTCATAGTTGCTCCTTGCTCCGCAAGGATTAGTTTAATATCTGCATAGTTAGGCCTTATGCTGGGGTCGGAGGATCCGGTAGTGCGCTAGATGTTGTTCATCGTCCTTGCGAGGGATGTCCGGGAATCGACGTTATGTTGGTTTTAGGCCTCTCGTAGGGGTGGTTTGCATCGTCTTTCGTAGCTGCTAGGCCCGATCACACGTAGGACGTTCCGGTTATGCGGTGAAAACCCCTAAGCTGTCGTGGATCGTTTTAGCTTTGTCCTGATCAAGCGGGATCCCCATGCCATTGTAAATCCAACGTGAAACATGGGGCGATCGGCTCCTTGAGCCGATCCACAACCAGAGCCGATAGGGCTCGTATTTAATGTTTACGTGTCTACCATGCAGGAACAATCGAAGTACTAACACCCTCCGATCGGGTCTAGGTCGGGTGGCACGCCTAGCAACCGCCGGACGTTGGCGAGAAGATTTGCGGGACGACGCGAGGTGCCAGGATCCACTAAGCGGCCCTGGGAGCTTCCCGGCTCTTCGTGTTGCTTAACCAACGCCCGTCGGTGGGTTTTGGAGGGTAACACCTCCGCTTCCTCGCCAATGAGGAAGCAGTGGAGGAAAGCGACGACGACCGCCTTTCCTGGGAGGGGTCACCTCCTCCAGAAGGTGAAGGAGGAGGAGGAGGACGACGAGCTCCTCAGACGAGCCGCCGACCAAACGCCATTGCCGGCCGGGAACCTCGGCCGACGGCGAGGGCCGCGATGCGCGAGGAGGATGAGGACAACGAGGTCTGCCGGCGGCAGCGGCAGCAGGCCGGTCGGGAGCAGTGCCGATGACGGCGATGGTGACGACGACGATGAGGGCAGCGATGGCCCCTAGATAGGAGCTTATCTTAGGGCCAGCAGTAGTAGATAGGGCAATGCACCCCTAACTCTTCCTTTTGAGAGCAATCAGCTCTTTATGTAAGAAATCTTGTTTATCAATGAAGAATTTCCCCAATTTGATTTTGCCGATTCCTTGCCAAGTGATTTAGCCGATTCTCCCTTATATGGATCTTGCCGATTGCCAACCTGATCAACGCTCGATGAACCGATGGCAACGCATCAGTCTCTTATGCTAAATTTCGAGGTAGATCAGTTCAAACCCTCAAATTTCAGTCGGACGAGTCCAGATCGTAATCACGCAACCCTTAAATCCTGGAAATCCAAGTCCCCTGAGCCTTAATTTTAGCCTTATTCGGCAACACTCCAGAATTGATGCCTTCAGGAGAACTCTAGGACCATTGCTGCAAATCTCGATCGCCTACAACCTTCGCCGCGATGCTTTGTCTCTTTGTAGCAACAAACTGGCCCAAAGCCTATCAATTATGATGGCTCCCTCCTCAAATTTCTCTCACCAGCTCCGACAGTTCCTTCTGCGATAATTCACCACCTTTCAAGCGAGTGGTGATGTAGAGTCGGCGATGATGAGTCGGCCGATCCCAACAAATGGCTCTGTGAGAACAGGAAACATCGCGCCCCCGAGCTTCAACCGGCGAGGATAAAAGTAGACCAGCCAAAGGAACCATCATCGGCCTACCATCTGTAGTGCAGCGTCAGCCGATTCTAACCAAATCGGCTTTTAAAAGCAGAGAACCTTCAAAGTGAGCTACCCCCTGAGCTTCTTCAGTCCACTGACGCAATCTGGTGAGCGCATTTAGTCCAATGGACGATCGTCGGTTGTTCTCATGATCCTGGCCTGATCTGCACGTTCATCTTGTTCTTGCTGTTGGCCGGGCTGCGATCCTCAAACTTGCCGGCAAATACCAACAGCTTAAATGAGAAAGAGGGCCGTCTTGGACGCCCGAATTGATGCTTCTGCTGGTGCTGCCGAGCTTGGAGTCTTGCAGAAGGAGTTGGAAGTCCTTGAAGAGAGGGCCTGAGTCACCAAGCAATCCCAATGAGGGGTTCCTCCAGTAAAGCCTCGCCATGTAACTTGATGACCGCTCCATTAGGCTTCGCTCCCTTGAGTCGATGGCTGTGCACCGGCTTTGAATTCTTAAGTCGATGTCTACGCATGGTGTGCCCAAAATTTCTGTATTTTCGTTTTTACAGCCGATTTGTTTACGTATCGGCCCCCATATTGAGCTGTTCTGCTGGGCATTTGGCATCCACTCCAAGCTTCGTATCCTCGTGTCTCATCCATCTATGTGCCCCAGCCGATTCTGTCAAGTAATTGATGGTATCGGCTCTTCGATCTGTTGGATCAATGCTGAACACAGACGAAAGTATGTTGAGGATAATTTTGGCCGATTGCGGGAATCGGCCTCCCTTTCCATTGCAATGTTTGACGATGGTTTGCAACTTCTTAGATTTCTATTGTAGCTATGTGGCATGCTGGAGATAGGATCCTTTGCTTTTCATTTTTTGAGGGCCGATCTCGGGGATCGGCCTTGCCACGTACGTCCAATGTCTTGGACCTGCTACTCTGTTAGGCCGGTGGATAAAACCAGCCTTACCCCATTTCGAAGCTTCGATGCGCTCACAACCCTCTAAACTGATTCCAGAAGCGGCTCTTGGTTATCTGCTTCCCACACGCTCATGGCAGCTAACGATATCTCGATTGAGTCATCCGCCTGAACGACTTCCACATCTCCATCCCACTGTATGATGCATTGGTGCATTGTAGACGGAATGCAACAGTTAGCATGAATCCAGTCCCTTCCCAATAGGACGTAATTGCTTTTGCTGTCGACGATGAAGAACGCAGTAGGTATGGTCTTCCGGCCTACGTAAGTTCTACATTCGAACACCTTTAAACCGACGCTTTGGCCGTTGAAGTCGCTTAATGTAATGTTGGTCTTGATCGGATCATCGCTGGAATGCCCCAAACGTCGTAGCATGGAATACGGCATTATGTTGACTGCCGCTCGGTGTCAACCAACATCTTGCGACAGCTGGCCGTTGATGTAACCCCTCAAGTATAGGGCCTTCAAATGCCTGTAGCTTCTATCTCGTGGCTTCTCAAAGATAGCTGGTCGTGGACCGCGTCAATTGAGCCACCGAAACCTCCTCGTCGCTTGGAGCGCGAAACTCCGACGGGAGTATAAACACCATGTTTGTGCCAGCCGATGTCTCACATCGGCATCAGCCGATGCTTGTGCATCGGCTTTCGCCTGTTTGGGCGCCATACTTTCTTTGGCGGGCGCGCCTTCGTCTCCAATGTTTGCTGAATTTGCGCGGCCAGGTCGGGCCGCGCTCTTCTCAACGTGTAAGTGCGTGCCTCGGCTTCTTCCAGGTTTCGCAGCGGCTGCCCTCGGAGAATGGCTGAGTCCATCGGGGCACCACCTTGGTCGGTGATACCTATCTTCTTCTCCATCGACTCCTCGAAGTCCTCTTCTTGAGATGACTCAGATCGCTTGTTATGAGGTGGGAGAGGTCCTAGACGCTCGAACACTGCAACTTCGTTTGTCCTTCTCCTTTGCTGTTTGCATTCTGGGCAATTCTCGATTGTTGGCAATCGGCTCATTCCTGAGTCCCAGCAATGTTTGAAGAAGGGACAGTCCAGTGCTTATCCACGTTGTCTTGCTCCCTTGACCTCCCTCTAGCGCAACGTTTGTACCCGTCGTTGTTTCTGTCGTCTGACGATACCTCCTATTTTCGCATCGGACCGACGATATCTTTCATCGTCTTCGTCGTAGCGACGTCGGTCATCTTGCTGCTCATATTTGTTGAGGAGATGCACGGAGAGTGGGCGCTGATACCGTATGCTTCTCACCTCCTCCTCGGTTAGGTACCGTCTATCATCATCTTGGGGCCGGTCGCGTGGAACGGCCTCCTCTTTATCTTTGCCACGAGAGTGGCTGCTCTCTGCTTTATCTTTGCCATGGCGGATCACAAACCCTGCCATATTGACATCAAAAGAGAACCCAGGCTCCCTTATGGAGTGGCTTAGGTCCACCATGTTGACGTCCGGAAACGGACGCATGTCTACCTTCATGGCTTGTCCGAAAGTTAATCGGCCCGATTCTATCGCCATCTGAATTTGTGCGCGTAATACTTTGCGGTCGTTGGTGGCGTGCGTGAACGTATGATGCCATTTGCAGTATGGCCTTTTGTTCATCTCTTGTGCCGTAGGGATCTTGTCCCACCGGGTGTGCCAGAATGTGTTACCCTCCAAAACCCACCGACGGGCAATGGCTAAGCAACACGAAGAGCCGGGAGGCTCCCAAGGCCGCTTAGTGGACCCGGCACCTCGCGTCGTCCCGCAAATCTTCCAGCCACGTCCTGGCGGTTGCTAGGGCGTGCCACCTGACCTAGACCCGATCAGGAAGGTGTTAGAGTGCTTCGATTGTTCTGCATGGTAGACACGTAAACATTAAATACGAGCCCTATCGGCTCATCAGGTTTCGTGGATCGGCTCAAAGAGCCGATCGCCCCATGGTTCACGTTGGATTTACAATGACATGGGGATCCTGCTTGATCAAAACAAAGCTAAAGCGATCCACGATAGTTTAGGGTTTTCACCGCATAACCGGAACGTCCTACGTGTGATCGGGCCTAGAAGCTACGGAAGATGATGCAAACTACCCCTACGAGAGGCCTAAAAACAACATAACGTTGATTCCCCGGACATCCCTTGCAGGGACGGTGAACAACACCTAACGCACTACCGGATCGTCCGACCCCAGCATAAGGCCTAACTATGCAGATATTAAACTAATCCTGCAGGGGCAAGGAGCAACTATAACGGATCGGATCTACTAAGTAGCGAACAAGCAAGATGCTGCCCTTACACCTGGATAGGTGTAAGGGCAGCAAGGTGTCGAGGGACGGCATTGCCAATATATGCACGATAAGCATCAATGCAAGCCCCTAAACACCTAAGGATAAATAGTACTGCTCGCCATCAACAACGCTTCAGCACGAGCAGTACAAGGTAGACGAATAAACGTGTACTGCCTAGATCGCTAGATGCGATCTAGGCAGCATGGTGCTTACCCGGGAGAAACCCTCGAAGAAAGGGGTGGCGATGCGCCTGATTTGTGTTGGTTGAACGATGATTGTCCTCCTTTTCCGATAACCCTAGATACATATTTATAGTCCAAGGGACTTTCTAATTGAGGCGTGCACCTAACCGTGCACGGGCCAGACTCTATCTCTTAATCTAAATTACAATGCGATCTACTATATTACGGATACACGGGCAACTTAGCCCAAACTCCTCGCGCGAGGCCGCTCCAAAGATGCTGTACGTGTAATCTTGAAAGCCCATCTTCACTTACGGCCCATCTCCTGATTTGGCCAAAATCGGGTGGTAACAGGGGTGTATCGTAGTCGACGTTCACATGACACCACTAGAAGAGTAACACCACAACTTAAATATCATAACATTGAATACTACTCAACAATAATTCACTACTAACATTTAGACTTCACCCATGTCCTCAAGAACTAAACGAACTACTCACGAGACATCATATGGAACATGATCAGAGGTGATATGATGATGAATAACAATCTGAACATAAACCTTGGTTCAAAGGTTTCACTCAATAGCATCAATAACAAGTAGTAATCAACAGGAGAGTTTCCCTATCAAACAATCAAGATCCAACCCAAATCGTTACAGCGGTGACGAGATGCAGCGGTGGTGATGGCGGTGTAGATGGTGAAGATGATGACGATGATGATGGAGATGATGTCCAGCTCGATGACGATGGCGATGGCGTCGATTTCCCCCTCCGGGAGGAATTTCCCCGCGGATTCCCTGCCCGGAGAGCTCTTTTCTCTCTGGTGTTTTTCCGCCCCGCAGAGGCGGCTCTGTCAATTCTCCGAAACTCCCCAGGTCTTAGGTTTTCGGGGCGAAGAAGTACGCGAAGGAGAGGCTACATGTTGTGTTTGGTGAGATCCGATGAATATAGAATATTATGTTAAGTTGATTATCAATCTATCATATATGTATTGTTTATGTTCTTGCATGCTCTCCGTTGCTAGTAGAGGCTCTGGCCAAGTTGATACTTGTAACTCCAAGAGGGAGTAATTATGCTCGATAGTGGGTTCATGCCTCCATTAAATCTGGGACAGTGACAGAAAGTTCTAAGGTTGTGGATGTGCTGTTTCTACTAGGGATAAAACATTGATGCTTTGTCTAAGGATATTTGTGTTGATTACATTACGCGCCATACTTAATGCAATTATCTGTTGTTCGCAACTTAATACTGGAAGGGGTTCGGATGATAACCTGAAGGTGGATTATTTAGGCATAGATGCATGCTGGATAGCGGTCTATGTACTTTGTCGTAATGCCCTGATTAAATCACATAGTAATCATCGTTGATATATGTATTGAATCTTTATTTGTCAATTGCTCGCTGTAATTTGTTCACCCAGCATGTTAGTTATCTTATTGGAGAGACACCACTAGTGAACTGTGGACCCCGGTCCAATCTTTTACATCTGAATACAGTCTACTGTTTTTACTGTTCTTTGCAAACAAACACCATCTTCCACTCGATACGCTTAATCATTTGTTTTCAGCAAGCCGTGAGATTGACAACTCATTACGTTGGGACAAAGTACTTTGACTGTGTTGTGCAGGTTCCACGTTGGCGCCGGTTTGGTGTTGCGCCGCACTACATTCCTCCACCAACAACCTTCACGTGCTTCTTGGCTCCTACTGGTTCGATAACCTTGGTTTCTTTCTGAGGGAAAACTTGTCACTGTGCGCATCATACCTTCCTCTTGGGGTTCCCAACGGACGTGTACATCTACGCGCATCAATGAGGAACAACGTCACGCTCGGGGGTTAATCAGTGGGCAGTTCCACGTGAATTACTCGGACAGAGGATTGCCAGCGGGGCGTCGCACGGAAACTAGAATGTGCGCCGCCGCCGGGTAGTGAAGTCCTTCATTAATTTACATAAGTACACTTGTCTATGTGGCTTTATATACTTACAAACTAACGTAATAGCAAAGAGTGCACAATAGAACCACCAGTTTTCCCTCAATTCTTTAACCGGCAATTGTCTTCGGCTCTCCTCCTTCATCGATATAACCATTTGGCCAAACAAACCACATCAGGCTATTTAAAGTTGTGTGCAGAAACTCAAGGTGCGCATTAGAAATAGTAAGAACTAATTAGGTCAATGTAGTGAAGCAGCCATGCATGATGGAAGGAGAAATCCACTTCACCTGAACAATTCACTCAAATGATGGCAACTTCGCAGGGAAACAAAACCCAGTATGTTAGTATGTTAGGTTATTAACTTTGGATCATCAAACTCTTACCAAATATTACTTGTGGTGATGCCGATATCAGCTTGACAGATCTGACAAAATTAAAAATTACAAAACGGTCACCTAGTGCAGCACAATATTGCCACTCATGTCTACGCACCTAAAGTGATAGTATATACAACAGAAGTTGCCTACTTGCTTATCATAATGCACATCGTCCGAGAGTAAATATCATGATACAAACCAAATTTATGATCAATGTAATGTAAAGCTGGTATGCTAGAATGTAACATGTAAAAAGAAATCACCAAACGTTCTGGTGTTATTTAACACCTAAGGGCATGTACTATGGGATACACTTACCCATGTGCATATAGATGAAAAAAATAAACATTATCAAATTAACATTCATTCAAGCGCTCGTTCTTCCAATGCTAGACGCTAGCAGCAGACGCGCAACTGTCCGACTGTGTAAATCGCCTGTCCTCCTTTCTTCACATGGTATAGGGAAAAGTTAGGCCAAGTGCCCTACTCTCTTTCTTGCTTCCATGGCAGAGGAAAGACTCTAAAACTTAAATGTCCATCGGCTAGGGAAAAGATCCTAGCGCCTGGACTTAACGCCTCCCGCTGCCCTAATAGTTGCAGCTAAAACCGGAACTCTCCTTTAGCTATTTCATCAAGAAGTTTGTGTGCATCAACTCAAGAAAGATTAAAAAACATGTTGGTATTCCTGCTCCACATATCTTCTCATGGACAGAAGGAAATTTAGCATAATAAAATAACAATCTAAATATTGAGCAGAAAATTTTGACTTAGCAATCTTAAAAGATGAAATGCAATGACTTTCACCAAGAAAATGCATCAGATCCGAACTACATGTTATTTTGCATTCAGCGACGGAACAAAGAATTTACCATGAGGGATTAAAACGACCATCCATGAAGGATACTACAAAGTTCAACCAAGAAATCATGAGCAGAGCCTTTCATGACTTGCATGCAAAATTCAGCAGTTTACTTGCAACTTCATAGATTGAAGACAAATTCAGTTAATCACATATCCACATCTTAAGGATCCACCAACCCACCATATAAATTCATCAGGCATAAATATGAATGAATAAAATCAATGTGATTATCACTTGCTCCTTCAACTTATTACCACGACAAGAACTCTGACATCTGATTTTTTTTGTATCACTGGGCAACAACTCCTCTACAAATACATAACCCAGTGCAAATACAGATTCCAGTGCAAATATAGTAACTGCAGAAGAAATTATGGATTGCGTTTTTCATATGGTAGCGAGAAAACTAAGGGTGTGTTTGGTGGCCTGAGTCAGCCCAGAAAATCTCTCCTCATCTCAGTTTTACCAACTCAGATTGTGTTTGTTAGCTCGGGTCGGATGGGTAGAGCTTAGCCCACATCGTGCGAATAAGAGCTCTCAGCCTAGCCAGGTTGTGAAGCTCAAATCGAGCTTCACAACCCAGCCAAGCTGAGTCCATCCCGCAACTCCTCTCGGGAGGCCCGCACGGCACCCCCAGACCCCAGCCCGCCTCTCGCACATGCTCCCGCATGCTCCATCACAGCTCTCCTCCTCTCCCGCTCCCGCGCCCCTCCTCTGGTCGCCGGCCGCCGTGGCCCCCGTGGCCGCATGCCTCCGCCACTCCCCCCATGGCCGCCCCCCTCCGCCACCTCTCCCCCAGCGCCCTCCCCTCGCGCAGGACCGGCCGGTAGCCGACCTTCCCTGGATGCTCGCCGGTGACCAGACGGCCGGGAATCGGAGATCCTCGACCCGCCGACCGCCAACCGCCGTGCAGAAGCCACCATGGCCGTCGTTGTCCGTCCCCTGTCGGAACCCTCTGATACGTCCATTTTGCATCACTATTTTATATCATAAATTGCTGTTTTTCATTGATATATTTCATATTTAGAGATGATACTTATGTTATTTCACCTATTTTGCATGTTTCATGATTATTGGAGAATTATTCACGGAGTCAGGATTCTGCTGGAAAAAGCACCGTCTGGACACCATATTTCGGAAGATCAACAATTGACGGAAATTATACAGAACATCCTATTTTTCTAGAAGACGAAGCCAGCCAAAGGAGGGACCGAGGAGGGCCGCCATGGGCCCCCCATAGGCCGGCGCGGGCCCAGGCCTGGCCGCGCCGCCTTGTGGGAGGGGGCCCACAGCCCCTTCGGCCGCCTCTCCACGTACTTCATCCCGAAAACCTAAGGCACGGGGGATACGGAGAATAGACATAGCCGCCTCTGCGGGGCGGAGAAACACCATAGAGAAAAGAGCTCTCTGGCGGGCAGGAATCCGCCGGGGAAATTCCCTCCCGGAGGGGGAAATCGACAACATCGCCACCGTCATCGAGCTGGACATCATTGGGATCATCATCATCATCATCTCCACCATCTACACCGCCGTCTCCACCGCTGCACCTCGTCACCGCTGTAACATCTAGGGTTGAATCTTGATTGTTTGATAGGGAAACTTTCCGGTGTCGATTAATACTTGTTATTGATGCTATTGAGTGAAACCATTGAACCAAGGTTTATGTTCAGATTGTTATTCATCATCATATCACCTCTAATTATGTTCCATATGATGTCTCGTGAGTAGTTCGTTTAGTTCTTGAGGACATGGGTGAAGTCTAAATGTTAGTAGTGAACTATGTTGAGTAATATTTAATGGTTTGATATTTAAGTTGTGGTGTTATTCTTCTAGTGGTGTCATGTGAACGTCGACTACATGACACTTCACCTTTATGGGCCTAGGGAGTGCATCTTGTATTCGTTTGCTAATTGTGGGGTTGCCGTGACAAACCTAAATCCCATTAGTATATCGGTGCAGAGGGATAGCAGGATCTTAGAGTTTAAGGTGTGGTTAGATTTATCTTAATTACTTTCTTGTATTTGCGGATGCTTGCAAGGGGTATAATCACAAGTATGTATTAGTCCTAGGAAGGGCGGTGCATTAGCATAGGTTCACCCACACAACACTTATCAAAACAATGAAGATTAATCAACTATATGAAGCGAAAGCACTAGACTAAATCCCCGTGTGTCCTCAAGAACGTTTGGTCATTATAAGTAAACAAACCGGCTTGTCCTTTGTGCTAAAAGGATTGGGCCACTCGCTGCAATTATTACTCTCGCATTTTATTTACTTGTACTTTATTTATCTGCTATATCAAAATCCCCGAAAACTTGTCTGTGAGCATTTACAGTGAAAATTCTTCATCGAAACGCTTGTCAACACCTTCTGCTCCTCGTTGGGTTCGACACTCTTATTTATCGAAAGTACTACGATACACCCCCTGGTTCATTGCAGATGGAAAATAAATCCCAGAAGAGGGTGGCAAGAGGGCAGTGAAAAATCCAAGTATCCATCCAAAAAAGAATTTTATTACCATTACCCAATCTCCAGTTAAAACCGAGTAGCTGCAGCCCAGCATAGACTTTTCCAAAATGGCGACGAGCCATAGTCAGTAATCCAACATAAGTTGGGGGTGGTACAATATTTGTGAGAAATAATTTGTTTCCAAATTTTATCTTCCGAATTGAAAAATCTTTTAAACCAAGATCCGATCAAGCAGAGATTCATATCTCTTAAGTTAGGAACATCCAAACCCCCAAATTCTTTTTTCCTTGTGATCAACCTCCAATTCGCAAGATGATACTTTTGATGATCATCAAGATCACCCCAAAAGAAGTGAGACATTTGAGAAAAGATGGCATTAATGGCCCACTTCGGAAACTTCAACACAGACATCAGGTAAGTCGGAATACTCGCAAGGCAAGCTCTAATCAAAATGAGTTTTCCTTCATAGGAAATTAATTTACCTCGCCATCCAGAAATTTTCTTAATCATTTGATCAATAATTGGTTGCAAATCTTCTTTTTTGAGCTTAGCAAAATGTAAAGGAACTCCCAGATATTTAAATGGAAAAGATCCAAGGTTACAACAAAACACCTGGGCAAATTCTCTAGCAGTAGAGTCAGGCATATTCAAAGTCATCAAGTCGCTTTTGTGATAATTGATCCTCATTCCCGATTTTTTTTCAAAACAAGTCAAAATCCATTTGAGAACACGAGCCATATGAATGTCAGGCTCCAGAAACAGGATGGTATCGTCAGCGTATTGGAGACTGACAATACCACCCGGTACCACCTGAGGCAACAAACCCCGAATCAAATTTTTTGAAACAGCTTTAAAGAGCGTTTTAGTGAACACATCCGAAATGAAATTGGAAAGGATGGGGGAGAGGGGATCCCCTTGCTTCAGGCCTTTACCCGCAATGAAATTTTCGCTGTTACAGTCATTAATGCGAATGCAATAAGATCCATTTACAAGAGCTTTGAAAATCCACCCAATCAAACGAGAGCCAAAACCACGAGAAACTAACATTTCCTTAAGGAAATCCCAATTAACACGATCATACGCTTTCTCGTAGTCTAGTTTCAAAACTAGACCAGGGGATCGAGACCTATGAACTTCGTGGATGACCTCATGGGCTGAAACAACACTTTCAAGGATAAAACGACCTTTAATGAACGATGATTGATTCGTCGAAATAAGCCTATCAGCTACAGGAGAGATGCGATTCGTAATGATTTTGGTAAAGATTTTTAGGGAACAATTCCCCAAACTTATAGGACGAAACTTTTTCATCTCTCTCGCATCTGGTTCCTTTAGAATCAAAGTTACAATAGAAAAGTTCAGATGAAACACGTCAAAAGATCCAGACCAAAAATCTGCGGCTAAAGCCATAAAATCCATCTTGATAACATCCCAATTTTTTTGATAGAACAGAAAAGATAGCCCATCCGGGCCAGGGGCACCACAAGTTATTATTCCTAATACAACTCTATATTTTCAAACTATTTCGTAATTGGGCTTCCAGGCTTCATTTCTACGGGTCGTGGGCCTTGAGTAAACCCTGGGTACCATCTTCGGCAGGCCCATTGGGGATGCCTATGTCACCCGTTCTTGCATGTAGCACTGCTGCACTGGTATCTCGTGCTGCATTACCCGAAATCCCCAACAAGGCCAGATTAGCTACTCTTTTTCTGTTAGGATCTCACTCATCCTCATACATATCATACTTCTCCTCATCGTTAGGATGCCCTTCCCACGAGGGCCCAGTCCTAAAGCCATCGCGTCCAGGTCCAGAGCCTCTCCCACGTCCCCAGCCACGCCTAGGAGAACGGATAGCCCATGAAGCTTTTAGATCTTTGAACGCCAACGATGACGGTGGATGAATACCATCTCCATGTTCCATGTATAGGTGGCCTAGCATCCCACAGAAAGCACACCAATCTAGGAGGCGCTTATATTTTACTAAGAAAATCTGTCGCTTTTGTGCCCTTATCATACACATGTTTCTTTAGTGGTTGCAGAACATCAAGCCAAATACGAACTCTGAAGAAATTACCGGTATAGTTGCCACAACCTCCCCAACATTCGCAACGAATGCCCCGATCATTGGCTTAAAACCATCGGGAAGATCATGATTTTGAATCCAAATTTTCCATCTGTTAAGAGAAACTTCCGATGGCTTAGAGAACTCATCATATAGCGCTAGAATCAACGGATGCCCTCTAAAAGTACAAGGACCGCCCTCCATAACTTTGTCCCAATCTCCCAAACATGAAAATTGCATGGTATACATGTTGTCATCTAAGGATCTAAATTTAACTTCTTGAGCAAGGTCCCAAGCTGATCGCATGTTCTCGTAGAACCAGAAGTCATTGTACTCCCTGGTAGTATGCACCCTTGCAATCGCCAACCACCGAGTAGATTCGGTCGGTGGCTAAGGCTCCTCCTCAAAGATCACATCATCCAAATCCTCTTCTCACAGACCTAGTTTGCTCATCATCTCTTCCAGTTCATCTTTCCCAGATCCCCAGTTCGGACGCGCGCTTGGTGAAGCTCTCCTTTGATATGTCACCAACACCATGACGAGTAAACCCTAGAACTCTACCTCAACGCGTCGCGCAAGAACCAAGGCCAGGAAACAATACCAGCATCGCCCCTTAGGGCCAGAATATTTGATGGAAGAACAGGAGACCCCCAACATACTTTCCTGCGGAACCGGTAAAAACTTCATGCACTGCCCTAGAGCTACTGCCTCACATCTTTAACTAGGTTTGGGTGATCCAAAGTAGGTTCGGATGAGGAGGCAGCCTCCTCTTCAAGAAGTGGGATCTTAAGCCTAAAAAGCATGCTTTTTGGAGAGAGAAAGAGATACATAGTGTCATATTTGTGGGACTTCTTCTCTCTTTTTTCGACTAAAGTTGTAGCCTTCATTTGAGAGATAAAATTAACCATGTTATTTCTGACAACTTTTTTACATAGAGCAGCTCTGCTGATCTAAAACTAGGTTGGTACATCTAGTTGTGTATGCCACCATTGCCCTTAGTCAGCCCGAGCTCAAACCGTGGAGGAGGAGAGGAGATCAGGGGAGAAAAGGCTCAACGCCGGCAGTCACCGCGAGACACAATAGAAAACCCTAGATAGCGCGAGGGAACGAAAAAATCCTTTGAAAGTCCTCTTGCAATAGTTTACCTGAAGCTCAAGAAAGAAAAACCCCTTGACTCACCAGGCCCATACGAAGCAGCAGCAAATCGTTTTCTTCCCCACCGAGTCCGCAAACCCCACCAGGCCGGCCGCCACCGATCGCATCGCACTCGCACCATGGACGACGTGGTCACCGACGCGCCGCCGCCGTCCCGCTTCTCCCCGGACGACCTCGACAACTTCGCCGCTCCGCCGCCGCAGCCCACCCCCATCCTCGTCGTCTCCCCCAACCCTAGCCCCTCCCCGCGCCTCCTAATCGTCCTCATCTCCCCCACCTCGCTCGCCCTGCTCCCCTCCCCGCCGCCTCCGCTCCACGCCTCCCTCCTCCTCCCCGACCTCCCCCTGCACCAGTCCCAGTCCCACGCGCCCATCCGCGTCTACCTCCACCCCTCCTCCGGCGCCCTCCTCGCCGCCGTCCACGGCGCCGTCCCCGCCCACCGCGCGCGCGCCGCCGCCAGGAGCCTCATCTCCGCGCTCCAGCCGGAGGAGGTCCTGGTGCTAGACGCCGTCCGCAGCGGGGCCTACAGGGGCAGGCTCGCCGCGGACGAGACGGTGGAGGGCAAGCTGGAGACCAGCGCGGCCCGTCGGCTGGGAGGCGTCGGCGCGGCCAAGGCCGTCGCGGCGCTGGCGCCTCCCGGGAGCGTGATGGACGGGATCGGCGCGGCCCTGATGGCGGAGTGCCAGATCCGGGGGAAGGCCGCGAGCATGGTGGTGACTTGGCCGGCGGCTGCGAGGCCCGCTGACTTCGGGGTCATGCGGAGCGTGGCGGCGCAGCTCGGCGTCGATCCGGTGAAGGCCGCGGCCAGGGTCTCCGGCCGGAGCGAGCTGGGCGCGCTGTATACTTAAGATGTTTATTATCCCTTCCTACTTCTCTGTGCTCATGGTTCGTCAGTTGTGTTGTTTGAGTTATGTAATCTGAGATGGGAGGTTGGAGAAAATTCCTAGATGTATCAGGAATTCAGTATGCAGCACAGATGATTTTGTGTTTCTGGCAATCAGCTATACAACTATGGACACGCGAACTACAATTTACTACTACTGCATTTTTTTTCTGTTATGTGTCATCACTGCATTTGATTGTGGTGTTGCTGTGTATGCGTTGAGAAAACATGCCGCCTTTGGTTGGAAACTTGCTGCCTTGTCATCAGAAATTAAACAAGTGAAGTGGAGCACTGATCTGACCATTTGGTCCAAGATACACGCATACACGGGTATGTATTAGAGGATTACGCAGCTTGGAGCATCTCTAACCGTAAAACTAGGCGAAACCCAAAAAGTCCAACGGAAATATGGGTTCAGCCCGAAACTGGGCTAGAACGAAGCTCGAACTCGCGGTCTGGCCCGTAAAACGAGTTCGGGGGGCCGAGAAAACGGCCGTGGAGGGGAATTTGGTTTTCAAACCCTACTCCCCTTCGCCGCTTCCACTCTCTCCGCCGCCGTCTGCTTCTGCTCCAGCGAGCAATCTAGCTCGCAGCACACTACCCCCCTCCCCGCTCGCGGCGCGATGGCCTCCCATGGTGGCTCAGCAGGGCGCGGGATTGGGCGGCGGGGACTCGCCGCCATGGCTCCCCGTGTTCCGCACCGACGCGGAACGGCGGAAGTGGAACCGGTCGGAGGGCGCGTGCAAGCGCAACGCCCGTCGGTGGACGAATTGGGGGCTCACGCCCCCAGGGAAGCTGGCGAGGTAGCGCGTCGGCGGCTCGAGTCGCCCACCGCGGCCCCCCGTGTACGGCAGCTCCGACGAGGAGGAGCTCGTCCCCGCGCGGGAGCCAACATTCTCCGTGGGCGACTACGTCCACGGCTCCGACGAGGAGGACGCCGTCATCGCGTAGGTGGCCACCATCACGGAGGCGGACACCGTCTGCCAAGTTCGCAAGTACAAGGCGGCTCACCGCGACGAGCGCGTCCGTCGCGTCAAGCTCGAGATAGTCGAGTTTGACGACGAGGAGTGAAGCTCCTCACCCGCGTCAACGCCGTCGTCCGCCTCGACGCTCTGGTACCACCAGCACCGCCGCGCGCAGAAGCCAATTTAGCCGCATTTTGGTTCAAACTAGTTAGCGCGGTTAGGTGTACTAAGTAATTTATGTTTTCTTATCGAATTATGTAACTTATGATGCTCAATCGGAGCATCAAATCCATATATATATATGATCATCGATCAATTTCTCCACGATATTTGAAATGTATTTTTTCAGTTCGTGTTTTATGGGTTTTGCTCTCTGACAATGATTTTCCGACCCGTAGACACGAGCTCGGTGAACTGAACTCCGAATTTTCAGTTCACGTGTTTACGGGCTAGCACACGGGCTCTGCTAGAGATGCTCTTACACCAAAAATACACGGATGAAAGGGATCCAAGCTTGAAAACAGAAAAGACCCAAAGTCCTTTGGAACATTCGTCCCTATAAAAACCATACTGATTTTACCTTTTCATTTCGCAAGAAAAGCAACAGTAAACCTAAGTGATCAGTAGTTGTGGTTCCAGGTTGAAAATTTCTAAAAGAAAATAATGAAATGAAAGAAGATAACTTTTTATTGATTGCACTTGAGCCACACACACACCGCGGCAGAACAAGGGGGCACACTGGAGAACCCTGCCATTCTCCAAACAGAAACAAAACATGATGGGAGAATAGGAAAAAAAGGAAACGCACGATGGATACCAGCCAAAGGAAATGGGTTACTAATCGGAGCAATAAATGGAATTAATTGTTTTTTAAGTACTCCCAGGAGAGCAAGGTATCCGTTTTAAATTAACACCCTCGCGCAACGGAGAACCAGAGGGAAACGTAGTGTCAGAAATGACACCAGAAACCTGTTCTTTCGGAACGCCGGGAATGCTGCCCACTAGAGGGGGCTGCCCCGCGCCGTTGCCCAGAACTTGCAGCTCCTCGGCATCAGAAGCATGCCCCTCACTATGATTGATGCCGAGGCTTTTGTCCCCCAGATCTGAGCCCACCTTGTCTTCTCCTGTGTTGCCGCAATCTTTTGCCGACCCAGCATCAATATGAGGCTGGTCGTTATTCTGTACTTCATCGCACATAGCAGTACAAGGCAATGACTGATACTCAGATACAGTAACATTGCTTTCCTCCACCATGTCCACAGAAGCCTCCTTGATCATCTTCTCACTTTCTTGCTGTGACGACGATGCAAGAGTTTTGGACTTCCAAGACCCAATGCTTGAACTATAAAGCGCCATGGCATTCTGTAGAAATTAAAACCAATATTAAGAAGGTTCTGATATAATAATTAAGAAGGTTCTGACATGATAATTAAGTCCTAGATATTTCTTTACGCTACTGAACAATTATTTGAGCTAGAGTAACATTATACTGTACTGCGTTGATACAAACTTTAACATGTTTGGCTCAAAAGTAAATAAGGATGATAATGAGTTCTGATACAGGACAGCAATTTCAAGCCAGACAGGTCAACCGGTAAAAAGCTAGTTAAGGTTTGAAGGCTCTAGGTGGTCTGGGGGCTCTAGGTGATCTAGGTTGGGGATTAACATGCAACAAAAGCTTTACGGCTTCCTAATGTCATGATAGGCGGTACGTGTTCAATGCGAGCTAGGAAAACATAAGCCAACTTTTGAGAACAGCCAGCCCCATAGTTCAAAGCATTGGTAGCTCTTTATGGACTTCAGCTTTAGAAGCTTTATAAAAAAAAAATTCTTTCAAAAATAACATTAGAAGTTGGTTCTTCCAAAGATGTACCTCAAATACGGAAGTAGCTTTCCCAGAAAACATGGATTTTACCATGTATTTGGTACCTTCTGCTTGATATCCGTGCTCGTTTTTATTATTCTGTATAAGGGAACAGAAAGGTTTAAATGGTTAGTGTTAATAAATGAAACGCTTTTTAACCAGTAAACTATGCATATAAATAATCCGTTTACCTTCAAGCACTGATGCATTCTAAATTTAGACGATTCAGCCAGTTCAAACTCCCCCACCATTGTAATACATTTTTTGTACAACTCTGGTGAAGAAAGGCTTGTAGAAATGTCAAGGCTCTTAAAATAGGTAGAGCAAAACCGAGAATCCACTTCTGCATTAGAAGGTCCAGGAGTTCTCTCAGATCCATATTTTGGAGCATGTGCATCAGCCTTTGCAGCATTGCTCTCATCAACTGGTTGGACTTCAGAGTTCTCACTTTGATTTTGAGCTGGGAACTGAATTAGTGAAGGCTTGTCAGAAGTATGAGATGGAAGTGGCACCTCTGACTCTGACTGCTGCTGAAAATCAGAATCTTTATTCTTGACCAAATCTCTTCCGCCATAGCTGTCTGAGTATTCTTCAACGACACTTCTGTTTGCATTCCAAACTGGCAATCCAGAGAGATATGGTTCGTCTGCGGGATTGTGCCATGGAAATGGTTGTGCAAATTGAGAAAAACTTTCAGGATGTCCATGCAGAGGGTAATGAACCCCAGCATGATTCATATCCATAGGTGGTCGCATCCAAGATTGAGGGAATTGGTGGATAGCTGGATGAAAACCAGGGACTGGAGGCCCATGCTGGAAAGGACCAAAACCATTAGGTACTGATGAAGGCCATGAAGAGGGATTATTCCAAGTGTTACCGTGCCCTCTTGCAGTATCAATAGTACCACTTCTTCTAGAGCGGCTGCTTGATCGGCGTTCCCTAACCTGGCTCCTAGTATCATCATCAAAGGATCTTTGAGTGTCCACCTCAGACCTATCATGTGCCAGATGGAGATGCCCTGGTGATGCACTTTGATAGTTCTCGGTCGCTCGGCCATTCGATAATAACTCATGATGTCTAGAATTACTGCTCAGATTGTTTCGGATAGGAACTTGCCGATCATTCATTGATGGCGGTCTGTCATTAAAATGAATTGGTCGGCCATCAGATCTCAAACTTCTACCATCTTTTGAGGGGTGAGAGGGTTCTTTGCTATTTGCATCTGTTATACTGAGACCATCAACTGATTGAATGTCAGATGTCCGTCTCTGTCTTCCCAGAGCAGCACCGTACTCTCTGGGTGAGGATTCTTCTTGTTTTGGGAAATGCCTGAAATAAATAATAATTTATTAAATTTCAGATGGTTGCAGCATGCAGTTTGTAACTTTCAACGACTTATAGTTTGACCAACAGAAAACCTTTTAACATACAGATGATAAACTTAGAAAATAAGTAGCAAAATCACATGCAGAAACAGATGATAAGAAGTGCTCACAATTACTAGAACTACTTCCATGTTTTCACTCTTAACAGTTACTAGCTCTGTTAGAAACAGGGCATCGAATACACATAAAAGTAATCTCTCTTCCTAATACTTGTAAGAAAAAAAAAACATAACGAGCAAGACAAAATAGGAGTCAATCAACTTCACCCACAAATTTACTAAACATTAATTTAAACACAATCGAATCCAAAGGCACAAAGATACAACATGCCTTTCCCATTTAAAAAGTTGAAGTGCAATGTACTGCAGAGAAAAATGTGGCCAGCAATGGAAAAAATTACCTGCTTTGCTCCTTCACATTATATGTACTGGATCTAGAAGGGCTCTTCCTCTCAAAATCCCTCTTCCGAGAATCAACCTTCTCATATTCCCGTCTACGGTCTTCACTAGATAGAAATGAGCCCACGTCAGACCTGTTTTTTGTAGTAGCATCTCCATGATATTCTTTTGCATTCCTCAGTTCCAGATCACCATTTTCTTCATAAGACCGTTTCTTCACTTTGCTATCATCTCTATACTTGGTGCTCCTGTGATCAGCAGCAGATGCACTCTCGTCATTGTCATTAAGTCTATTTTTATTATACCTGCTATCTGAGTAATTAAGTTCGTCCTTGTGGTTCTTTTCCAAAGATCTGTCTCTAGTGTTATCCTTTGAGGATCGCACTCCCCGTGATCCACCATCTTGATTCCTACTATTTCTATAAATATCATCTCGATGTTTCTCTCTAGAGCTATTGTCAGATCTTTCATTCTTAGGCTTCTCTTCATCTCTAGGCTTCTCTTTGTATCTTTCATCCTTATGTCTGCCCTCGTCTTTAGATCTTTCCTCTTTGTATTTTACATCCCTATGTCTATCTTCATGTCTAGACCTTTCCTCTCTGTACCTTTCATCTCTACTATGTCTTTCCTCTTCTTTATACCTTTCATCTCTACTATGTCTTTCCTCTTCTTTATACCTATCATCTCTACTATGTCTTTCCTCTTCTTTATACCTATCATCTTTGTATTTGCTATTCTTATACCTATCCTGAACTTTGGACCTATCATCCTTATATTTTTCTTCCCTACGTTTTTCCACACCTCTAGGCATGTCATCTTTGAATTTTTCATCTGTGTGCTGTTGCTCGTAATATCCATCAACCTTGGTACGAACATCCCTAGGCATGGTTTGCCTTTCCCTGCTGCCACCATGTGACTCATCTTTCCCAACAGACCGATCCTTCGTTTTCCTGTGCCTCCCATTCTTTTCTAGTTCTCCATCGTGCAACTCATCTTCACGTTGATGATCTGCTAATTTAATGAAAACAATATGTTATCAATGAAAATTAGAACATAAATGCTTCAGAGATATAAAAATGATGTTCCAACTCACAACAAACACACATCAATACTCTCTTTTTGATTAATGAGGTATTTTTTACACTCTTAAGTTTATGGCCGCAGTACTACTTGTTTTATTTCGTGGGCTAACTAAATCATAACATGTAACAATGGCGGTTGTCTTCTTATGAGAAGGCTTTAACAACAGAACATAAACAAACAGATCAATGAAGTGATGTACAAGGCACAGTTTAGAATGATATAATAGTCAGAGAGCTCGTTCTGAAAACCGACAATGTTGAATAGTAGTAGATAACAAATAAGACAACATAACTTATTTGAAATCACATACATTCTACTACTGCATAGGAACAAGTCACAAATAACTTATTTCACATCCAATCCATCCTGACAAAATAATGAATGGTTCATAACCAGATTATAATAGACACACAATAGGACAATGAACAGATTTGAAATTTCAAGAATTAGGAATGAACAAGGATTTGATGTCCAGGAGCTCTAGCATCCCACCCATTCAAATCTTTCGGACGTTTTCTAGTTTTACGATTTATCTATCAACACAGGTGTACATGGTTCTCCATGTAAACAGTGCCTAATGCTTCATTGGCTCTGGCACACAGACGCACACAGCATATACCCACATCTGCAACTGCACAGGATGCACTTCTATGTGGTCATGTATGGTCACACACTTATACACGAGCACCTAAAGCTATCTACAAATTAAGTCATGTCAACTTCACTCTATGTCCATCAAAAGTTCCAAACAGTGACTTGGATGGAACAAATGAACATGTACACTTATAAGTTGTTCATTCATAATGCTTAGGTTGAGCAGGTCCGTTTTTCTATGGGATGTGCTCTGCAATACAGGTATGTTTCATCATACAGTGAGATTAAGTCAGGCAACACATGTGGTGATATTAAGCCAAATGTCATGATAAGAGGTTATAATGTTCTCTGCGGTAAGTATAATCAAGGGAAGAAACTCAAGTAAAAAAACCTTCAACTCAACATAATATAGTATATCAGTTTCTAGTTTAGTGACTTAACCCATTAAGTAGTTTCTGCTTCTATTGTTACCAATGTCATCAACAAGAAGTATGCAATTGACAGGTGTTCATGTTCCATAATCCCTATGATGCTTTGTTGAGTATAGAAAGTGATACTGATAGTAACAATCCACCAGCAAGTACGAAGGGGAGGGTGAAAAATACCTACCATCAGTTCCATTACACTTACTCCTCGCTTTATCGCTGTCCAAATCTCGTGTTTTCACCTCTTTGTCTCTCGGCATATCTTTGAACGATGCATCGTGCCTGCCCTCATCCCCCTTATCATGGTCCCTACTCCTATCCTTCAACATCTTATACTGCTGACCGATATTGTCTCCCTTGCTTTCTTTTGACTTCTCTGCCGCAAGCTCAACCCCCCTCTCCTTGACCCGGCGATGCTCGCCGGCGCTATCTTCCTCCAACAATGCCCCTTTACTCGACTTCCTTCTGCTAACCTCGTCGGACCTATCAGAATCCTTGGAATTCTTTGCGGACTTCCCCTTGGCATCACCATCTGAACTCCTCGACTTCTTCGAATCACGGTAACTAACCCTCTCATCCTCCCGCCTTTCCTCCCTGGTGTCAGCCTCTTGCTCCCCTCTACTCTTCCTCTTCTTCCTCTCATCCTCCCCGCCGCCACCCCGCCTTTCCTCCCTGGTGTCAGCCTCCTGCTCCCCTCTGCTCTTCCTCTTCTTCCGCCCCTCCGCCGACGAGCCGGACGCCTCGCCCGCATTGGGAAGCGCCGAGGACAGCCGCTTCTCGTGCTCCCTGGCGGACCCCTTCTCCCGCGGGCGCGGGTCCTCGTCGGAGTCCGACCTGTCCCGCTCCTCCCGGCCATGCTTGCGGGACCTGCGTCGCGTGCTCCTCGGCATCGTGGCTTCCAATCTGACGGCCAATTCGAAACCCTGGCCTCCCCTAAATCTCCAGCAGAGCCCTCCACAGGAACGAAACCAAACCTTGGCCGGCCCGGACACAAATCCACCGGAACTGCTCGTCTCGCCACGGGAACCGCCCGGAACACTCCAAGAACCAACGGAAGTAAGAAAAACTTGGCAGGAAGCAGCAGCAGCAGCGATTCCGGCGGGGCTCGCGGCGGCGGGGGTCGGCTTTGACGAGGGGCAACCGCGAGCTACAGTAGGATTCGGATGGTGGGAGACCTTGCAGGAATCGAACCGAATCGAATCGAATGGGATGGGATCGAGTAGGAGCAGCGGGCGGGTAGGCGAGGAAGGGGATTGGGAATTGGAGGCGGGGGCGAGAGAGAAGAGACGCGATC
The DNA here is from genome assembly GCA_030979885.1 of Lolium multiflorum. NCBI lineage: Eukaryota > Viridiplantae > Streptophyta > Magnoliopsida > Poales > Poaceae > Lolium > Lolium multiflorum. The sequence goes on from CM061749.1 coordinate 105,563,532, forward strand.
GCGGATTTTCGGGGGGATTTAATCTATTTTTTCCCCACGGATTTTGTTTCCGGTACGGCGTTGCTTGCGTGTATTGTGTAAAGCGTGACGGAAATACCATTGCGCGGTTGCGTCGGCTGAGCGTGGGTGGCGGTTAATATGAGACCTGTTTCGGGGTAACACGGTAATTTGTGGTTGACCTTCCATGTCAACTTTTTCCACTTGTTTTCGATGTTTATTTTGTTTCTTCAGAAACGTGAGCTTTACTGATCACATCACACACACAATCAAAATATCATTACAGATTGTCTCACGGATACAATTCGAAGCGACCCCACAACACATCGAGGAAACAAAAGACTATCTAAGCTTAGCCAAGCTATGAGCCCAACATTTTAAACCTCAATTTGCATGACAAAAAGAACATGAAATAAAGGACTTCTGGAGGTTCTTAGATATCATGGATCACATGACCGCAGAGGGATCGAGCTTCACACTTCGATGTCACCTGAAGGGAAACTACCGAGTTACGGAGTATCGTTCGATAGACCCTAAGCTAGCCAATCAAACACCTCGGGTCATGCGAGGATCTTAGGTTTAAGGACATGGCATTTACACGGTACTCGAGACTAACAAATGATAATTTCTTCGTTGCATCTCAAGGTGGGTATGTCTGGCTCATGAAACTTTTTTACTAATGTTTGTACTCTCAATTTGGCATCATCATGCTCATGACTTGTGAAATCGCGTCATCACGCAGGTCGTATACTATTCAATCAATAACTTGAATCATGCAGGACCTTACGTGTAAGGACATGACATTTACATTGTACTTGAATCTTAACAAATGATAACTTGTCTGTTGCGTCTCAAAGTGGATCAATCTGACTCAATATACTTCTTTATTAAAGTCAATACTATCTAATTAGCATCACCATGCCCATAACTTGTGAAACTGAGTCATTAATCGATCCGTACACTAGTCAAGGATGTGCGTCCCCTTAACCTTATTGACTAGGGAATATTTCACAATTAAATTTTCCCCGCAACCATATTGACTAGATAATATTTCATAATTAAATGACATATTCGACGATGCATATCATTGATGATGCTTAAGGAAAAAAATATATACTTATGAATACCCTTTGAAAATATCACCATAATATGATTGACTCTAGGGAATATTTCCAACATAAAATCCTACTTTGTGGAGGAGGCTTAAAAATGATAAGGTGAGCCTCTCGTGGCATTTTGGGATCTTTCATGGTAACCCAACGTCTCCAACATGACAACATGGATTAGGTCTCGCCACACGAGGAAGTGAACATTTATTTTGGTTCTTTACTTGTGTTTTCAACATATGGTAGCCTTCAAGTTTGAACTGTTTATCATCATATATGTTATTTTTACATAGTTTCATTACGCTCACATTGTTATCCGCAGAGACCAAAAATATATATTCACCCCCTCTAGGTTAACATCTCGACCCTTCAATGGTGTGCACCATGTCCTTACTCTCCCTCTTAGACTCCGAACTCGTAAAGCCACCCACCCATGGGTGACCCTTAGAGTCGGTGGAGGCATGCCACCCTACATGCCCCATACTCTAGCTCTTGCTAACTGAAAGAACATTTCCCGACACGTATGGTTTTGTATGTTAGATAACGACATTAGTGATAATGTAGTTTGATGCTAAGTGTTGCAGAATTCATGTATAAGTTTTGCTTGTCAGCATCGAATCCAAAAAATGCGTGTGAGATCATTTGTTGCTGATAAGTTGAAGATTTACTCAGCATGCCGGATTATTGGCAATAACCCCCCCCCCCCCAACGGATAAGTACTTTTGCGCGTTGCAATGTGCGATCCCTAGTATACGGGCTGAATTATTAGCCAGATATTTTAGCAAGGTCGGATTATTTGCTAGACCGGATAATCCGTCCCAAAAACTACCCAACAGATCTATTTCGGGAAGAGTATAAATATCCCCTCCATTCTTCAAGCTTGGGCAGCTCGCATCCCTCAAGAACAAACCCTTGATCTTTGAATAATCGAAGGAGAAGACCAAGGTCTACATCCCCACCAAAGAGATTTGAATTTCCCCCTCCACTTGAGGGCCCTTTGGCTAGTGTTCCCTTTGGAAACCCTAGTTGTTGTTTACTCCGTTGATAACTTATTATTGTGTTGTAACAACCTTGGGAGCCTCCGATTCAGTTGTGGATGCACGCCCCAAGAACCTTGTAAAGGGCCGGTTTCCGTCTCAAAGGAATTCCTTTAGTGGATAAGTGAGCTAGGCCTTTGTGGCGTTGCTCACCGGATAATAGGGTGATGCCTTTGTGGCGTTGGTTAGACCTTTGTGGTGACCACACCCCTCCAACGTAGACGTACTTCCCCTCAAAAGGAAGGAACTACGAATCATCCCTCGTGTCTCCGCGTGTTCCACTCTCAGTTACCTCTATCCTTTATTGCTTTTATTTTATCTTGCTTAGTGGTAGCTTGCTTAGTTGTGTATCTTATCATCTAGGTAGATTCACTTAGTTACATATATAGCGAATTTACCTTTTGTGTCAAACCTAAATTAAAAAAGAACTAAAATTTGGTAGCACCTATTCACCCCCCTAGCACATGATCCTTTCAATAACAGATCTTCAAGAGGACACACCATTTGTTGTAGCCATGTGAGCATGGAAGGTGCATTAGTTCTAGCAAAAACCTACTGCTTCTCCTTGTGGGTTAAGTCCTTGTTGATACACTTTTTCTACGTGGGATTGTTCTTGGCTGAATTATCTTGTGCTTCAACTAAGATAAACTTGCCCATTATTCTCTCGTGCATCTTAAAGAAGGACACACATTTTATGCTTCTAGCGAGACAAAAAACAAATTTTGTCAATTGTTCACAATGGAAGTGAAGAATTCTTAGAAGTTCCAAGAACTTTTAGCATTGAAGATGCCAAGGTTGATTGATGTAAAACATCATTGAATCTATCTCCTCCTAAAGAATTAGAAGATGATGATTGTAAGGGTCCAACTGCTGACTCAGCACAACCAATGAAGAGGCCAATGTGCATGAATCAACCAAAGAAGCAAGATGAATAATGGAGGTTAGGTTGGACTTTATAAGGAGGCATTGACTGCGTTTCAGTGGCTTAGGAAAAAGAAGCTCAGATACGAGAGATGGAGGAGAAATTGCATAAACGCTGTCTTTACCGGATCACAAATTGATGTGGGAGCAAGACCTAAAGTTATTGTTATCCAATGCCAACACTTTGGAGCCATATATGATGGAACTTGTCTTGGCGGCGAGGGAGTGAAGTGTGAGTACAAATATAACTTCACTCATTGGTGGAGGTGAGGCTCGCAAGTTCCAACTTTGCAGGCGAGTTCGGTGATGGTGGTATCTCCAACTTTGGAGATGTGGTTTGCCGTAGATACAACAATGGTGATGACTGATAGTTGACTTGTGGGGTGGCTAGGGGATTATTATATTTATGTTGGATGATACATGTTTGCGATGTTTGAGTACCATTTTCTACTAGCTTCATTCAGTATTGTGAATTTGGATATGGTCAAATCTATGCATTGGAATTGTGGTGCTGAAATTTAGATACACATAAAGTGCATCTTAAAATGATTGAGAAAAGTTTTAGGAGCCATTGCTAAAGTTGAACACTGCTTTTAAGGACTTAGGTGCGACTGCCCTTAAAAACAATAGGGGTCTATTTTAAGGAACCCGAGCTATATGAAGATCTTTTTCTTTTTTAGTTTCAAAGTTTTAAATTTTTCATAAACAATCCTATATGTATAAATTTATGCGTTCCAACTGTGTGCAAAAACCAATGAGAAATAATTTGTGTTCCGGGCTTTAAAAATTGAAAAAAAAGACTGTGAATCTCCTCAGGTAGTGAACATTGCAAAGTTTTAAACCTCTAAAATTACCATATTTTGTTATTTTTGTGTAACCTAAAATACAAGGCAATTTGAGTTGAGATTTTGCATATTCGTACTATACATGATTGACTACCTCTAGAATTTCTTTTAGAGGTTTAAAACGATTGTTTCTGAATTTTGAAAAAGGACAACCTCCACATGGAGTTTCCGCATGTTTTAAGGTATAGTGCTGGAGATACTTTTAGAAATACTTTTTGTATGTGCGGGGTTTTTAGGATATGCTAGATATGCATACTAGTGGTCGGTGTGATCTGCCCGAAATGTTCAAGCCAGGAGTCCCCACCACGACCTTCAGTTTCTGCATCACTGTAGAAACATTTTCTAAGCCGTCAGATCTCCGAGGAGCCAAAACGGACGGTCAGGATGTCACGTGAACCGCCCTGTCCTCCCCAACTCGACTGCAATCGATCCCCAAAAGTGAGACAGAGAAACCGATCGAAGCAATAATGGACGCGCTCACCCGCCTCCACCGCTCGCTCGCCGGCGGCGACGACGAAGAGGGGCAAGAGGATGACCTTCTCGGTGACACCGAAGACCTCTGCTCCCTGTCCCCTCTCCAGGTCAGACACGCCCCTCCCCAGAACCCTCCAACGCATCAGCTCTTTCTTGGTCCGCGTCGATCTGACATGTTCTGCCTTCTGATTGTTTTGCCTTGTTCAGCGGCTCTACTACTTTGCGGCGTGCCTGGCTACTGGACTCGTCCTCATGATGCTGGTACGTGGCTGTAATTTCCGTGCAGTTTTTGCTGTAGTTGCTAGTTGACCGCAGGCGAATAATTAGCCATGTTGACTAGCCTGAAGATATTTTGAGCAATTGGAGTATTGGATCATATACATTGAGGGATTATTAAGAACCATCGCTAAGAGTTATGCTTACAATGTTATTTTCAGCAATGCCTGATGCTATTCCTTCCAAATATCAGACATGTCATTTGACATTTAGGCTTAGAAAAACTAAACCTGAAGTACTGGGTCATATCTCACGAATAAATACCCATTTTAGCATTCAGAACTTTAGGTTACCCGACACAGTGATTTCGCAGTAAGAGCATACAACACATTTTGTTCTGTCGGTGCTGGAGACCTGATGTTTTGCCTTCTCTTAGTTGCAGTTAAGGTTTTAAATGGCAGACTTATCTGTTTTTTTTTTCCTGGTTTGATCTCGGAGAACCTAACCGAGACAACTCGACCTAATTCCATTAGAGTGAAGAAATTTTATCATTAGGATTTGAGCTTTTATTACAACTTGATGGTAATTCTGAACTATTGAACAGAAGTTAATTGTAGTAAATCAAACATGTTTGGCTGTAAATTCTTCATGCAATGCACTGCTTACTTTGAAATTTTCTTGTGCAGTCGCTTATTGTATTTGTCAGACCTATCAAATTCGCCATCATGTTTACATTTGGAAACATAATGGCAGTTGGCAGGTGAGTACCCAGATTTTCACTCAAGTTTTTTTTATGTTTAGAGTTGTACTCTTCGATAAATATGTGTTGCTATTTACACAAGCGGAGCCAAACTGTCAAGTGTGAATCATATGATCCTATCATATATTTGTTCATACCTTGCATTAGGTCTACTATCTTTCTTTCTTGAATATTTGCAATATGTTGATTTCATACTTTGTTTGGCAGCACAGTCTTTGTAATGGGGCTGAATAAACAACTGAGGATGATGTTTGACCCAGTTCGCGTTTATGCTACAGCTATTTATGGTGGATGTGTTGTTTTTGCTCTAATTTTTGCTCTTTTGGTTAGTAATCTCTATCTCTCTTTGTTCATCTATAGCCTCATTCCTGGGTGTAAATTACCTACTTGAGTGGAGAATTGTCCAAGCCGGGCGGATAACCATGCATTGTGATTTTGGTTTGTGTGCAGATTCATGACAAGTTGCTAACATTGATTGCAATCATATGTGAGATCTGCGCCCTCTTTTGGTAAGTTGGCTTTCCTGCAAATAGTCTTTAGTGACTTACTGACTTGTTAATCATTAAACTATCATTTCATAATACAGATACCACAAAGTCGCAATCACCTTAATTGAATTTGCAATTAAGCAGAGAAACAAACAACTACAGATACTTGCTTGTCTTGCATATAGAAAAAGTAAATGAAACTTGTATTATGTACTTATTACTGTGCTAAGCAAGGCAATGTCTAGTATGTTACTCTGTTGCATGCACTGGGATAATCCCAATACCTGCCAATATTTTTTTCATTTACTTTTCTGTGTTTTCTGAATTGTAAGAATATTAAACGAACCCAGTTAATTATCTGCAGTCATTGGATCCTTGAGTGCTATCATGTACTGAATGTGTTCATAGAGGACCATTAGCAAACCGAGAACTGAGATTGGCTTATAATATCAAGATAATAGAGAATTGTTACGTTCCCTTTTATTTTTTAGAAATTGATTTCAGGTTTTCCTGAGTGTTGCTTATTTTATGTATCCATTTTCTGAGTTATTTAAATCATTGTATATGTGTAGCACGTTCAGTTCCAGCCATGTCAAATTGTCGAAGAAGCAATACCTGGAATACTAAATAGAGCACCACCTCTAACTTGGTGGGAGCGCAGATACACCAGTGGATAATATGCAATTCACCCAGTCGTTTAATGCACCCCGTTATACAGGGGGCTTAACTTTTATGTCTTTTTGATATAGAAGTACATAACTGTAAAGTGTACATGCCTAAAAAAGCTGTCAAGTAGTGATGCTAGATTAGTAGCTGGTAACCATGAGTGGTCATAGCATCATCCTAGTCGAAACAGTTCCACGGGGAACATGTCGCTGAAACGGTGCAGCTTCGTCAGTCTTAACTGGCATGTTCAAAGCTGGAGTAAGCAATGCCTGACTATTAGTTCCTTAAAGCATTGGAAAATTCTGTGCACAATAGTACAGGTAGCAGCCAAGAGTGTGCAGCCAATAGCCAAAATCTTGCAATGAGAGTAAGAACTAATAAGGGTAATGGTGCAAGGATCCTGAAGCAAACATAGAAGTAAAGTTACTAGCAAAACCTGCCTGTATGATAGCGTGGTGTTTTCCTTGGTGGCGCGGCCCTGGGGCCAAGGGAGGTGCAGAGCATGATGCAGATGGACCCTGTCAGGAACTGTTTCTTCTTGTAATCAAGTTTCAGCAGCAGGGCATACAGTAGGACATTGTATCTCACTTTGTAGCGAAATAAATATGATGCAATGCTATATTTGAACATATAACTTAATTGGGGACCATGCAAACTTCGACATTCACTTGAAACATTCAGTGTCAGAATTTAATCCTTTTTCTCCCTAGAGGTCTATATAGCATGTGGTGAAACTAGATGCAGGTTGTTTCGGCACTGTAAAACCTCCAATCCAGGAAACAATGTGCCGATTGTACTATCTCAGTTTTCTTTCACTTTCCCTTTTGAGTCAACTGACAGAATTACACTGAAAGAAGACATAATTATGTGACCATGCTAAAATGCTCCCCTTCCTTTTCCACCTCAGGTACAGCTTGAGCTACATCCCCTTCGCTCGACGAATCGTTTCCGACCTGATGGTGAAGCTCTGCGACACTGAGCTATGATCTTACACTGGACACCGGTCGCTGTCAACATGCTTGGGCACCTGAAATCAGAGATCTGCTCATCTCCACCGCTCCAGCAGTGCAAGTCTGTCACCCATTTCCCTTTTGTTGATGAATGGATCAGTCTGTATATTTTTTCTGTATAATTGCTATGCGAGACACTTCATTTGTGCAGCTCAGAACTCCTGAAACCTTGATTCCATTGTTTCTTTATACCAGAATCAGATTATGTGTAATATTTTGTTTCTGGAAAGGTTCTGTGTAAATTTGTTGCTGCAAAACTCAGCTACACGGCATATCCATTTTGGCCTATTTGCTCTGGACGAGTTATTTCTGTACACCCCAAAATTCTAGCCATTTTTCTACAGCTATTTATTAATCCTGCACTTTCTTATCCCTGTCTTGCAGAAGAAAATACTACTCACAGGTGTGCACAGCGTTCACGCCCACCACTGGCATGTGGGTCCACCAGAACGGAGGTTGCCCCACATTCCAGTGAGCCAGCGGTGACACGTGGACTCCGGAAGAATACCCAAACTACCCTTGCAGCTGTGCTTCAATTCTTCCAACCATTTCAAATTTCGAAACCCGTGCCTGCCTACATATGCGTCCCTGCTTCGCCCGCACACGGCACCTCACCCAGTACATGGGCAAGGCCATCTCTCTCCTGCGCCCACCACCACCGCCACCAGAGCAGCCGCCGAGAGCGAGCGGGATGATGGAGCTGAGGAAGCGCCCGCGGCCGCGGCTGCTCGACCCCGACTTCGTCTCCTCGCCCCCGCCCACGCCGCCCAGGAAGCGGCCCGCGGCGGCGGCGGACCCGGCGCCGAGGAAGCGGGCCAAGCTGTGCGGGAGCTACTACATCGGCAGCCCCGTCGTCGGGCTCCAGCCCACCAGGTGCTGCCGGCTACCCGTGGCGCGCGTCTCCTTCATCCCTCGCTCTCGCGTCCCCTTCAACTGGTACGCGCTTCGGGTCTCCCTCGCTCTCGCGTCGTGTGTCTCCGTGGATTTGGATTTTGCGTGCTGCTGCTGCTGCTGCTTGTGGATTCGCTCGACTACGCTCGGTTCGGGGCTGCTGCGCTTCGAATCGGTTCGAGTTCCTAGTTCCGTTTGAATCCCCCTGCCTGTTGAAGGCGTGCGTAGTTCTGGAACGCCGCGCGCGGTCTGTAGGAGGGAGCGAATTGGTCTCAACATTTGTGCGATGTTCGATGAATCGGTGCGAATCGCCTTGCAATTTCGCGTACTGAGTTGCGTAATCTGTGCCTTGTTCTGCGTGTTGGAGTGGCTTGAGTTTTCCTGCCGTGAATCGATTCGAGCTCCTAGTTTGAATCCTCTGTACTCTGAAGGCGTGTGTAGCTCTGGAACGTGGTGTGTTGGAGGGAGCGAATTGGTCTGAACATTTGTGCGATGTTTGACGAATCGGTGCGAATCACTTTGCAATTTTCGCGTACTGAGTTGCGTATCTGTGTCTTGTTTTGCGTATTGGAGTTGTTTGGATATTTCTGCTGTGAATCGAGCTTGGTGTTGAAGCGATCGCAACTGAACCCAGTCTCCAGCTGGTTTTACTGTTTGAACCCCCACTGCATGCATGCGGTAGATTGAGGCCTCGGGATTATTTCGAATTTGTTGCGATTGTTTGGAACTGATGCGTATACTCGCTCGAAATTCTGGCTTCGCGTTTCCAATTAGAAACGTATCTGTGTCCTGTTTTGCGTCAATCGAGCTTGGTGTTGAAGCGATCGCAACTGGACCAGTCTCCAGTTGGTGTTACTGTTCGAATCCTCTGCATGCGGTAGATTGAAGCCTGGGGATTATTTCGAATTTTGGTGTCACTCCCTCGAAATTCTGGCTTATTAGCGTTTCCAATTAGAAATGCAGAATCGCTGCCCATATCTGCATGTGTTTTGAAGTGATTCGGGTTCGGCTCTGTTAGTGGGTTTGAAGCAACAGGAGTTCGAACTAGTCCAAGGTGTCCTGCATTGCTGTTTATAATCTCAGTTTAGGTGGCTGGATTGGGTGAGCTGTTGTGACATTTTGTTTGAATTCAAATTCTCTGGAGCCAAGTGTTTATTAACCAATAGCTAATGCCTGCAATTTGCTTTGAATTACTTGTGATTCTGATGCTTCAGCGAGTTCAGACGTCTAGAGATTCTATATATTTGATATAGTACTGGGATTCAGGTAGCGTTCTAGTTCAGGATTTTGTTCTTGTCTACCTGTTCTGCAACCTTGTGCAGCATTGTTTCTGATCGACATTTCTATGCTTTAGTCTGAGCAGCGAATTCTGCTCCGAGGTTTGAAATCTGAAGACTACTATTCTGTTATTGGTGTAGGTATGAGCCGGACATGTGGACAGAGGTGGCCAAGTACCTGCACGGCGCCGACCTGGTGCACCTCGCCGCTACCTGCCACTGGTTCCGCCACCTCCTCTTCGGCGAAGACTCGATCTGGTGCTACGCCTTCTTCCGCGACCTCTCCCTCCGCACCGACGATCCCAGGATCCTCAAGCTCCTCATTCCCCGCCCGTACCACCGCTCCTGGCGCCTCCTCTACGTGAACGCCTTCAGTAAGCCTTCGGTGTTCTCCTCCCTTCCTCCACAGACACCAGTCCCACTTACTGACACACGTGCTCCTCTCTTCCCCTGTTCCTTGCAGACAACACCCACGCTTACTGCTTTCGCCAGCCCAAGAAGCACATCGGTAAGCACTGCTCAGCAATGTCCCAGAAATTCTTGCCCAGCCTGCTTCTTGTGCCATTGCCGTTTACTCCTGCATCGATATGTATACCTGACGCTTGGTGTGGTGCAGAGTGGTTTCGCATTGGCGGATTCCTGATGGACACGTCGAGGATGCTGCTGACGGCGACGCTGGCGCTGCCACGAGGGATGCCGCCGGCTGATGAGAACCCGCGGTTCTCAATCAGTCTGACTGGGGCCTGCTTGCTCACCAACGTCCGACCTGGCATCTGGATCGCTGGTACGTGCACACATCCCGTGCCCCCCTTCTTGCCCATTAATTCCTGGAGCTTACTGGTATTGCTGAACTGTTTGGGTCATGCCTCATTGTTCTTTGGTCTTCTTGAATGCTGCAGACATGCACATGGTGCGATGCCCTGTGTGCAACTTCAAAAAGTGCAAAGGTGATGCTAGCCTGGAGGTTGTTGTTGTTGTTGTTGGTCCTGCCATTGTGGTGCTGGTTACTGAATTTAGTTAGTGTCCGAACAACTTGTGGTACAGGAACGATGCAGGTTCTGGAAGCCCGGCACTGCGAGCTGTACCTGGAGAAGAAGTTCAAGGATGGGACCTGGGAATATGAGGACCTTGGCAATCATTTCAGCGATGGGCCGCTGGATAACGCCGGCGCTGCCATCTTCAACTGCGACCACATCCATACCCCACACATCGGCAGTTCGTTCCTGAACCATTCAAAACAATTCCAGCACTTCGTTAATTCACTTGTGCATGATTGCCTGGTATGTGGATTACACTCAGGCTCACTGTGACATCTTTTGTGCAGACATTCTCAATGCCAAGTCTTGGATCCGGGAACGCTCCAACCTGCTGCCCAGGGCACGCTTCACCCCCATCGCTGTCGCAATGAACAGCAACCTCAAACCCAACCATGGTATGTCTAGTTCTGGCAAGAGCATTAGCTGATGCAAGGATTCATCTGGCTGGAGTCTAGTCTAGTTCTGACATGAATTTCTGCTATGCCATGTGGTCTCTCATGACAGGCTTGCTGTCCAAGTTCAAGGCGATGCGGTACTCAAAGGACGGGGAGATCGTGTCTGTCAGGATCACACAGCAGCTCCTTTGATCTGTGCTTGGTTTGTTTTATGGCTGGGTTCCTTTGATGCTGCATTGTGGAATGTGTTAATGCGTAGCTAGTTTGCGGTGATAGTAGTGCTGACAGGGATAGTCACAGAGGGAGGAACGCAAGTACAGTAGAGTAGGTAAATTGGCCTCTACACTACACTCCAGAAACTGAGAATAGGAAATTGCACAAAAAGAGCAGGATCTCTGTTGTTTGTTTTATCGAGCAATGTTTAATGTAAGAAGTACTGAATCTTTGGATCATATATATATATAGCATCCCGTGGATTCTTCCAGCTTACCGTTGTGCGTACTGGGCTTGTTGCTTGGTTAACTGCTTCTCTATCTACCTTGTTCACAATAGACTGTTGCATACCATTTGTGTTCTTCAGGCATCGGTAACACCGGCACTGGTGATGAACTTCAGATGCTAGTTCGGTCTAGCTTTTCCATGCATTATTAGATCAAGCCTGACACGAGTCAGAAGAAAATTGGAAAGGAATACTCTGCTGCTTATGTATTTTGTCCACTCACTGTTTTTTATTGGAAAATGTAGCACATAATAGGCCATGTATGGGATTCCTTGTGATTTCTACATTCTGCATAATAGTGTGAAGCTGATGTGCTAAGTGGAACATCTGTAGATGTCATTGCTTGGTTAGCTTTTAGTTGCATTTTTAGTTGCAGGATGCAGTAAATAGCTACTGTATCTGAGATGCAAGATGGAGTCAGTACTGGCTGTTGTTGCTGTCAATCCGCTGGCTTCCTATTCTACCTTAGAGACCACTACTTTTGTTCGCAAAATTCAGTTCCCATTAGACATAGATTTCTCTTTTGCAGAGAGCACTCCTTGGATGTATAGTTGCTTTGATACACGACCGTGCAATGCAGAACACACCACAGCTACTCCCTAGAACACGCCGTCTCTATCCGGCAACCTGAAAGGAGGTGCAGTGCGTCTATTGGTTAAAACCACACAACAGAATTGTCATACTGCACCATTCGTGCACAGTGGTCGGTGGAGCTTTAAGCTGGTGGTTGTGTTGAGCTTCAAGTTCTGAAATCGCAGCTGCAGACTACCGTCTCCATCTGGGCCGTGAGCGGGCTTACCAGTTCTGAGATTGCAGCTGCAGACTACTGTCTCACCAACTCAGCTTCCTTTCTCCTCTTTGCCAATGGCCAAAG